>CM047520.1:27551627-27655315 GCA_026122265.1 Ammodytes dubius | reverse complement strand
TTAGGCTACAATGGCAAAGCGCATAGCTGGGATATGAAAAGCAGAAAAATAGTGTACTAATTGAAATCATCAAACCTGAGTAATGCACATGAATGTTTATGAGCAGATACATTTGCCTCGCAGTAATGGAGGCCATATTGTTTTTTTATGCATAAAACAGACTGTCCTAGATTAGCTCAAACTCCTTTTTTTTTTTAGCGATTTTGCACATGGACCAATAATATAAAAGCCATTTGATCTCCGAGTATGATGTCTGAATTATTTCTTCTGTTTTAATTAGCCAACATCTTAGCAGAGCAAGAGGAGGAACTCTGTCGTTCAAAAGAGAAGGACGAGCGACAACAGAAACTACTGGACGCTGTTTTGAAGCCTGAAGTCCGGTCACACAGAGCAGGTTAGTTCCTCCAACATTAAATTAAAAATGTAAATGTATTACTAGTCCCTTTAGTAGCGCAGTCAGTTTCGGGACATGGCTCTGTGTATTCAGGCTGAACAGTCTTAGATCGCAGAAGCCGTTCCCCTAGATGACGTTAACGGGCAGGATATCCCGACTATCATTTTAGCCTTCAAACCACAGAGTGTTTCTGTTTTATCGTCACAGCGTTCCACTCGCTGCTTTGCTCGGGCGAAAGCTTTGTGTGAAGGTGATTTAACATCACGGCCTCGTAGACGAATGTTATAACTTTATGCTGATTATTTTGCCCTCACTGTTGACTTTTTAATACGTGCACATTGCAGAATTGAAGCGCTTACCAGCGCGCTCACGACCACACGTGAACTCGCATCACAGACATCTCCCATGTCCCCAAATAATCAAATGAAGTAAAACCCCCCTGATTTAACGATTTCTATTTTTAGAGTCTTCTTGAGCATGAGTTGTAAATCGCTCGTTACCTCGACACATTGTTCACATCCCTAGTGGTCATTTTATTTATTTTGGCTGGCGGTCATAATACAGTTTCTGTTCAGTAATAAATAACAGTCTGTGTTGACGATGATTTGACTTCCCTCATCCAAAACAGCGAAAACGAGCTCATCTAATAACGTGAATTGTGGCGGGTGGATCTTTTGTACAGTCTAGCCTACATCCCTCTGAAGTTACAGCCAAGTGATAAAGAAGCTAAAACACGCCCGAACACATTTCAGCTTTCAGCGTATGCAGGCTTGTTAAATCGAAACACAAAGCCTTGCGCGAGCGAAATAGCGAGTTGCCAGTTGAAACTCTGTGACGGTAGGTAACGGTGTCATTCACAGTGACACCTCGCCAGTGTGAGCCGCCGCACAGAAAAGCCCTGTGGCTTTACGGCTAAAATTAACCGGGGATATCCTGCCCGTTAACGTTGTTGATATGTGGAAGGCTTCCGCGATCGGATTGCATTTCTTGAACCTGCATACACAGAGCCATGTCGCCAAACTGACAGCGTGACTAGAGAAAATATGCAGTGAGCCGCCTCCCTCCATTAGTTTCAGTCTACAGCCGAACAAATTACAATAACCACCACGGACATCGTAAAGCCTCTTGTTTTTATGATCATTATGGCTTTGATGCAAATTCTGATGATATTACGTTGGCAGCTGCTGTGCAGTTTTTCTTCAGCAACTCAACCTGCACTGTAAAAAAAAAAAAAGGCAATAAGTTGATATTTTTGTAGATTTGTACCTCCTCAACGTGCAAATAAATGAGTTGTTCACAATCGCATCCCTAGTAACATATTAATTTTACTCTTAGATTGGAAGGTTTCACTGTTTATTTATTTATGATGGCTTTTTAGTTGTAGGCTATGTTTGAGGAGCACATTTGGGAGTTTAATTTATGCAATGTTGAAAGAATTGGCAGAATTTTCATTTCGGTGCATCCCTACAGTGAATAATGGTCTTTAATAATCGTGATTACAATATCAATCAAAACAATTGTGACTATCATTTTTGCCATAATCGAGCAGCCCTAGGTAGGATAGTCACACACTTTTTTTCTTTTTTGTATGGGGGGTTGAAAGGGGTTGGCTGTATGCATTTATAACAAAGCATTGGCATGTTTCTCTCTCCATTTGCTTCTGGCTATATTTGCTTAGATTTTAATGATATGATGCTTTTTGTTTATTTCCTATATCTTTTCTATTTTTTTTCTAGCTTTATATACTTTGTTAATAGGACTGCATTGTAGTTTGGGAATATATTGAATATCAGAGTGTGCTCTCTATTGAGGGACTGGACTTATTTTTTGTTCAGATGTTTTCTTTTTTTTAAGGCTAACTAGCTCTATATCCTGCCAATTTTAACATGGATTTAAAAACTGGATAACTATTTTAACTGATGGGACTTGCTTCATAACCCAGTTGGGTTCTTACCACCGCTGCATTGAAATACTGTTGATGGGCACGGTGCCGACTCCGAGCCCGTCTGCAGCAGCTGACAGAGTTTTTTTTTGTTTGGACTAGACTGAGACTGAGTTGAAGGAGTTTTTTTTAACCCAAAGACAGTTGAAGGTAGTCCTACAACACTTTTATATGCAGTCTATGATGCGGACCAGTGATAAGATATGACACTGAAGGGATTAGATTTTTAAATCACACGACTCTTCTCGAGATTTAACATTACTTCATAGGACCTGCTGGACTCGATAGCGTTATCGATAAGCTCTAACGTTATTGATTTTCGCGTTTTGAATAAAGCGGAACCGGGTCCTTGATAGAACTGGGTTTGATCCCATCCCTATATGTTTGTTCAAACTGAGGAGGCAATGTGTCTTGAAGGTCTTAAACAACATCAGATAGGCTAACCTTTATATCACAAAGCCTGTATTAGGTTTGCTGTGTTACCGAATTTATAGACATATGTATAAATATTGATGTATAAATATAACAACATCCAATTAATATATATTTGTATACATAATAAAGTACACTAAAGTAAAATGACAACCTGCATAATAGGTATATGGAAATTGCGGTACCCACTCTGTTACAGTTAAAAAAAGATAATTGATATTGGAGATGTTAAAAGTAAAGAAAGTAAACTTAGTAAAATCATGTACAATCAGCTACACGCCTGCATAGCAGCGGTCTGTATGCGTCACCCTGGGTATCACAGGTGAAACAGATACTGGATGACTGCGGGTTGTCATACATCTGGATAACACAAAAATACAACAACATTAACTGGCTGAAAAGAACTGTTGAGCGGAGGTTAAAAGATCAATTCATCCAGAGGTGGCAGAGCGAGCTTACAAGCATGACTTCCTGTGACATATACATAGAATTTAAACAAGAGTTTAAATTAGAAAAATATCTGTTGTATGAAAATCAAAAGTCCAGACAGGCTATATGCAATTTTAGAACCAATAATACCCGAATACCTAAAGTCACGATTAATCATGATTAATTCTACCATTCGAAATAGGCCCGAAAAATTACCATTTTCTCTGTATATTGTTGTATGAATGGAAAGATAAAGGACAGAAGGTGATATATATATACATTTAAATGTAATTTTTTTTATTAATTGAAAATCCAAATGATGGTGTAAATACTGCAAATAAATTATAATCAACTAAAACATATGCTACCACACCATACTTCAATTTGGCTGTCTCTATTCCTATGTATTTGAGCAGGCTAGGCTATAGAATGGCATTTATTTGGTGAATCCATGGTTTTACATCCCTGAAAACAACCTGGTTGCAGTTCGCGTGTGTGTGTGTTTTGCACGCGCGACCACGTTCTATGGGACGACGTTATGTTGATGTCACGTATTATACACACACCTCTGAAAACTGCAGACGTTTGTTTCCTCCCATGAACGGAGCAGAATGTTTCTCCTGTTGCTTCCGAGAGCAACTGCCGCCCGCGACAGACAGACGTGGCTGTTGGCAGCAGTTATAATTTATAGGTCCGTGGTTAGCAGTTTAAAACACAGACTAGCGTGCTGTTATGTTTGGCCGCGCGCAGCTACTGATCCTGGGTCAGCCACAACGTAGCGTGACGTGTACAGAGGGTGGATGCACGGGCAGATCATTTTGCACATGCGTTAATTGCATAAAAAAATTCACGCGTTAATTCCAGATTAATCACCCTGCGTAACGCATTCATTTTGACAGCCCTAATTACATATATGTGTAGGGGAAGGTGGGTGATTTGTGCATTTTGGAAGTTGCAAAACCCTGTTTCTAGAAAAGTACATTTCTGAGAGTCGTGCCAGTGGCATGCTGTAACGCTGTCACCAAAAGAAAGTGATGTCTACAGTAGCTCAGAAGAGAGTGACATCTCAATTCCACTTAACGACACCACTGATGAGAGTTCAATGCCAGAAGATGATGACGTGACTTGTCATTGTGACACAATGACGCACAAATCACCCACGTATGGTGATTGTGCGACAGGACAACTTTTTTTCCGAAGCTATATTTCTAAACATTATTCCAGATCCAAAGTTTTATTGCAGGATGCAAACATCCTGAAATATAGTACATATTTGAGTTGGAGACATAACTGTCAAGGCCTCACTTTAAATCACTTTGATAAAGTGCACAAATCACCCACCTTCCCTATATGCCTTCTATTAAATTCATTCAAATTTTTCTGTCCCAGTCCATCCCTGACAGTGGTCAACACCAGTGGTCAGGGAAGCTGCATGACTGAAAATGTAAAAGTACCTTGGGGTCTTGTTGAGTGAGGGTAGGGACTATGGAATGTGTTACAACCTGGCTCAATGTAGTGCAACAACAAGAGGAAGACTTAAAATAATATTGAGTTAAACACATCTGATAAGGATGGAACGTTCAGGGCACTTCTAGCCCGGAAAACCCAGGACTAAGTGGATAGATTATTAATCCACAGTAGCCTTGGAACGCCTTTGGATCCCCTAGTCAGAGCTACTTAATTTTAGCTTGGATATCCAGACCTGCGGCTGGCAAACTAAATTTGCTCAGCCAGTTACTCTGGACACGATCTGTAGAAGCTCATTAACTATGTCCGAAAATTCGGTGTTGCCCGGATGACAACAGTGCTGTGCGTGAGCCATTGAAGCCGTGATAGTAAACAACACAGATGGCTGCAGATTCATGGTAAAGTTTGCAACGGCTTTGGCCTCGACACTTAATGATTTGGAAGACGGCACTCTAATCTTTCATTAGCAAAAAAGAGGAATGTTCTGTTTTGCCGACCGACCACAGCAAAGATTTAATTTACCAGTTATCCCCTCGGTTCGCTTAACAAACGGGGCTTAATACGTCACCTTGTTCATTGCTCTGATTTGTCGTAGTGCTATCTAATTGCGTGCAGTGGTATTTAAATGCATGCTTAGCCGTGCCCCTTGAGTTGGGAAGTTCTATTGATCGTGGCCAGACCCCATATCGTTCTAGATATGGTTCTGGATTTCAAGGTTAGGTTAATGTGGCTTGGGAAAGGGAAGTTTATGGTCCCCTGCTGGAGCTGTTGACCATCCCCCCCCCCCCAATAATCTGCATGTCTGTTCTGTACCATTTTTGTCAAATGATGAAAGGAGAAATTCTTCTAGTCTTAACTGTTTGTCTCTTTCAGATTTCGGCTCAGAGCTCCGGAAAGTGTTAGTTGGTGAAGAAGGGCAGCAGGAGTGGAGCCCCAGTCTGGACCAGGAGGACCCACCAAAGCCCCCACACATTGAAGAGGAACAGGAGGAACTCTGGACCAGTCAGGAGGGAGAGCAGCTTCAAGGGCTGGAGGAGGCTGATATCACCAAGTTCCTGTTCACTCCTGTCCCTGTGAAGAGTGAAGATGATGAAGAGAAACCTCAGTCCTCACAGCTTCATCAAAGACAAACTGAACAGATGGAAACAGGAGCTGATGGAGAGGACTGTGGAGGACCAGAACCAGCCAGGAACTCACATCCAGATACACATTACAATCTGAGACTGAAGACAGTGATGATTATTCGAAGGAGACCAGAGAACCTCAGTCAGGTTTAAAGTCTCTGAAAAAATATGAAATCTCTAAAAGTTATATGAGGGAGGCAGAGCCTGGAGCCAGCAGCTCAACTAAACGGATGGAAACAGGAGCTGATGGAGAGGACTGTGGAGGACCAGAACCAGCCAGGAACTCACATCCAGAATTAGGACCCTTGACTGAAGACGAGTTTGACAACTTTTCAGGAGCTGAGATAGAGGTCAGTGATGATGACTGTAAAGAGACCAGTGAACCTCATCCAGAGGAGAAGCCATTCAGTCGCACGGTCTGTGCGAGAAGGTTTACACATCAGTTGAACCTGTCAAGCCATATGCACAGCCACACAATTGGACACAAAGAGGAGAAACCATTCAGCTGCTCATTTTGTGGTAAGAGATTCAACTCGAAAGCAGGCATGATTGGACACGTGGCCCTTCACACAGGGGAGAAAAGATTCAGCTGCAGTGTTTGTGAGCAAAGCTTTACTTGGCCTTCTCAACTAAGAAAACACAAGCGTGTCTGTCCTCAGTCCTCAAAGCTTCATCCAAACCAACCTGTGACTGAAGACGAGACTGAAGACAGTAAACCGGCGTTAGAAACTCTGTCAGCTTCAAACCTCATGAATGAGGATGAACGTAATACTGTTGTGAACATAGGTCAAATTACAAATCTCGAAGCACACATCACAAAAGGAGGCGTGATTGGACACATGAATGTTCACACAGGGGAGAAAAGATTCAGCTGCAGTGTTTGTGAGCAAAGCTTTTATTGGCGTAGTCAACTAACAAAACACAAGCGTGTCTGTGCTAAGTCCTCATGGCTTCAACAAACTGAGCAGAACAGACCATTCACCTGTTCAGTTTGCAGTAAAACCTTTTGTCTTAGGATACAACTGAAGAGCCACATGATAACTCATCCTGAATGGAGGCCATTGAGTTGTTCTTTCTGTGCGAAAAGATTTTCAAATGAGACAACCTTGAAAGGCCATTTGCGCACCAACCACACAGGAGAGTTAAAATACAGCTGCAGAGTTTGTGACCAGAAATTCCTTTATTATAGATATCTAACAAAGCACAAGTGCGCCGGTCCTAAGTCCTCACAGCTTCAACAAAACCAAACTGAGGAAAACAGTGAGAAGACATTTAGTTGCACAGTTTGTGATGAAACATTTAAACAGCAGGGCGATCTGACAGAACATGAGGCCATCCACACGGGAGATAAAATATCAATCTGCGGCGTTTGTGAAAAAAGTTTCCCCTCAGCTTCACAGCGAAGTAAGCACCTCTGTGTGTTTCGCCGATCATCACGGCTTTATCAAGAATTAGGACCCTTGACTGAAGACGAGTTTGACAACTTTTCAGGAGCTGAGATAGAGGTCAGTGATGATGACTGTAAAGACACCAGTGAACCTCATCCAGAGGAGAAGCCATTCAGCTGCTCATTTTGTGGTAAGAGATTCAACACGAAAGCAGGCATGATTGGACACGTGGCCCTTCACACAGGGGAGAAAAGATTCAGCTGCAGTGTTTGTGAGCAAAGCTTTACTTGGCCTTCTCAACTAAGAAAACACAAGCGTGTCTGTCCTCAGTCCTCAAAGCTTCATCCAAACCAACCTGTGACTGAAGACGAGACTGAAGACAGTAAACCGGCGTTAGAAACTCTGTCAGCTTCAAACCTCATGAATGAGGATGAACGTAATACTGTTGTGAACATAGGTCAAATTACAAATCTCAAAGCACATATGACAATTCACAAAGGGAAGAAGCGATTTGGTTGCTCTGCTTGTGGCAAAAAATTCACGCGGAAAGGTGGTGTGAGACAACACATGGTCAGCCACACAGGAAAGTTCAGCTGCTCATTTTGTGGTAAGAGATTCAACACGAAAGCAGGCATGATTGGACACGAGGCCGGTCACACAGTGGAGAAAAGATTCAGCTGCAGTGTTTGTGAGAAAAGATTCGCTTGGCCTTCTCAACTAACAAGACACACGCTTGCCTGTCCTCGGTCCTCACAGCTTCATCAAACTGAGCAGAACAGACCATTCAGCTGTTCAGTTTGCAGGAAAACATTTTGTCTTAGGATACAACTGAAGAAACACATGAGAACTCATCCTGAAGGGAAGTCATTCAGCGGCTTGGTCCGTGCGAAAGGGTTTTCACATAATATAAGCTTGACAAGCCATATGCGCACCCACCACACAGGAGAGAAAAGATTCTGCTGCAAAGTTTGTGATCAAGGATTCCTTTGGGATTATCAACTAACAAGACACAGGTGCTTCGGGCCTCAGTCCTCACAGCTTCAACAAAACCAACCTGAACCGATTGAAACAGGAGCTGATGGAGAGGACTGTGGAGGACCAGCACCAGACAGGAACCCACATCCAGATCAAGAATTAGGACCCTTGACTGAAGACGAGTTTGACAACTTTTCAGGAGCTGAGATAGAGGTCAGTGATGATGACTGTAAAGAGACCAGTGAACCTCATCCAGAGGAGAAGCCATTCAGTTGCACGGTCTGTGCGAAAAGGTTTACACATCAGATGAACTTGTCAAGCCATATGCACAGCCACACAATTGGACACGGGTGTGCCGGCCCCCTTCACAAAGAGGAGAAACCATTCAGCTGCTCATTTTGTGGTAAGGGATTCAACACGAAAGCAGGCATGATTGGACACGTGGCCCTCCACACAGGGGAGAAAAGATTCAGCTGCAGTGTTTGTGAGCAAAGCTTTACTTGGCCTTCTCAACTAAGAAAACACAAGCGTGTCTGTCCTCAGTCCTCAAAGCTTCATCAAACTGAGCAGAACAGACCATTCAGCTGCTCATTTTGTCATAAGAGATTCAACACGAAAGCACTCATGATTGGACACGTGGCCCTTCACAGAGGGGAGAAAAGACTCAGCTGCAGTGTTTGTGAGCAAATATTTTCAAATGAGACAACCTTGAAAGGCCATTTGCGCACCAACCACACAGGAGAGTTAAAATACAGCTGCAGAGTTTGTGACCAGAAATTCCTTTATTATAGATATCTAACAAAGCACAAGTGCGCCGGTCCTAAGTCCTCACAGCTTCAACAAAACCAAACTGAGGAAAACAGTGAGAAGACATTTAGTTGCACAGTTTGTGATGAAACATTTAAACAGCAGGGCGATCTGACAGAACACGAGGCCATCCACACGGGAGATAAAATATCAATCTGCGGCGTTTGTGAAAAAAGTTTCCCCTCAGCTTCACAGCGAAGTAAGCACCTCTGTGTGTTTCGCCGATCATCACGGCTTTATCAAAACCAACCTGAAGCCTATATTGAGGCAGCGCTTCAAGAAATCAAGTCTGAAGACAATGAGGATTATTCTAATGAATCCAGAGAACCCCAGTCAGGTTTGAAGTTTTTGAAAAAGTATGAAACCTCTGAAAGTGGAATGAGCTACGGCTGCCCTGAGTGTGGAAAAAAATGTAGAGAGCTTAGACATCTAAAGATGCACGTGAAGGTTCATGGACCAATCATTTGCCCACAGTGCGGGCAAAGATTTAAACGTAGGGCAGCGTTTAAAAAGACACAAGGTCACGCACCAAGGGGAGAAAGGATATACTTGCTCAATTTGTCAACGAAGATTTATTTGCCCTAAATGGTTTAAAAAACACATAAGTAAACACATAACTCACACCGAAGAGAATCCATTCAGCTGCCTTGATTGTGGAAAAAGACTCAGTTCAGAAGAGACTCTGAGGATACACAGGAAAATTCACATGAGATTTAGTTGCTCAGTTTGTGGTAAAAAATATGAACAGGAGGGAAAACTGAAACAACACATGGCTATGCACACAAACAGATTTAGCTGCAGCGTTTGTAATGAAAGATTCCCGTCGCATTATCGACTAACAAAACACAAGCTTGTCTGTCCTCAGTCCCCACAGCTCTCTCAACATCAAATAGAAGAGGTAGAGACTCCAGGCAGCAGCTTTAAAGGTGAGATGAGAAGTAATACTAAAAATAAACCATATAGTTGCTCAGTTTGTGGTATAACATTTACCCAAAAGTCACGCTTGGGCCGACACATGTTCAACCACATTAGATTCACTTGCCCTTATTGTGGTAAAACGTTTGCAATGAAGACAACGTTAGAAAAACACATGGCCATCCACACTCAACAGAACAGATTCTCGTGTTCTTGCAGCGTTTGTGAACGAGTATTCAGATGGCCTTATCAACTCAGAAGACACAAATGTAACTTCTCACAGCTTTATCAAAAAAATGAGAGAACAGACAGCGAGTGTCGAGCAGACCTCACTGAACAGCTCCACAGTAAGAAGAGGTTCCCTGAGCAGCAGAGTGGCCCAGTCTGGACCAGGGGACCACCAGAGCCCACACATTAAGAGTGATGAGACAGTGATGGAGAAGGAAAGGAACTCAACAGTTTAGACCTCTGGAAAAAAAGAAGTGGAAGAAGGATCCAACAGACTGGGCTCCAGTCTGGACCAGGAGGACCACCAGAGCCCCACTATTAAGAGGAACAGGAGAACTCTGACAGTAGGAGGTGAGAGCAGCTTCAAGGGCTGGAGGGGTGATTACAAGTTCTATTCATTGTCCTGTGAGAGTGAAGATGATGAAAAGAAACCTCAGTCCTCACAGCTTCTCAAAGACAAACTGAATGATAGAAAAGGAGCTGATGGAGAGGACTGTGGAGGACCCAGAACCAGCCAGGAACTCACATACCAGATTTCTAAAATGATTGTCCCATTTCACATCACTTCATTGTCTTATTGTTACATTGGGGAAGCAGCAGGACACTGAGGCTCAGACAACATCAAAACACCTGCTTTTGTATACATCTGATACAAACTGACAACAAATTCAAACAAGATAAAACCAGCTAATTGTAATGTGCTGCTTATTCGTGTTTCATAGTTATTTTGAAGTTGATTACATATTCATATTAGATACTCAGAACTGTTTTGATTTAGTAAATGTTAATTTCTGGGCTGTTGAAAAAGAAATCTTATCTTCTGCGATTTTAAATTTGATTCATAATTTGCAAAAAAAAATCCTATTTTTTACTTATTTTTATGTGTATTTTGTGCTGAGCTTCACATCAACCACTTAAAAGAAGATAGATAAGACATGGACTTTAATTTACTTTCATGCCATCATTTGCCTCAACGCTTTTTCATTTCTATTCATATTGTTTGCAAATAAATCATTATTTTTTTATGTTTGGTTAAATAAACTATTACAAGTTACCTGTGGGGTGCTCCAGGGCTCATTATTGGTGCTACTATTATGTATCTGTACATTAATGTTGTTATCCAAAGATTTAAAATAATGGTTGAGTATATGACCCAATTAGTAAATCGCCTGCATTTGCTGCTTTTCCCAGTTATACTATCGGAGTGTCTGTGGTGAACTTCCCGCACTGCAGCGTTTGAATGGGTATCATTTTATTTTTATCTTTTATAGATTGTTTGTTGGTCTAATATGTTAGAAAATAGTTTACATGTGGAGGTGTTGCCATTTTTAAGGAGCCAGACAACAATTGCTGCATGTTAACAAACTTTTGTGTAATGGCCATAAACCAGGGCATCGGTCGCAAACCGTGGTAAATGCCTAAAGAAATTCAGCAAAAACACAGATCGGAATTCTTCTGTGTAATGATTTAGTTTCAAAAACCTGTTTCAAGGTACCACATAAAAGACTGCATTGTCATTTAGTTAAATAGTTATTTTTATTATTTAACCTGAACCATTTATAATGAACTTAATTATAATTAAATTAAGATTAAATTATGTAAATTATAATAATTGATGTGATAGTCTGTTCATATTGCAGGCTATATTTATACAATTGATTATCGATGGCAGATGACGTTGCAAATGTGGGTCAAATAAATTCACTTTGTACTTATAACTATATCGAGGTGCATCTAAAACAAAATTAAATATCAATGAAAAGTTTCCTTTTTTCTGTAATTTAATTCAAAAAGTGAAACTTAAATATATTCTAGATTCATTACACATTAAGTGAAATTAATCTAGAATAAACATTCTTTTCAGAAGGTTGACATTTCTGATTGGTTGTATGCAATATTCTAATATTTTGAGATACTGGATTTTTTATTCCATGATCAATCAATAATCCAAAAAGAAGGCCTGACATATTTCACTTTGTGTAATGAATCTATGAAAGTTTTAACTTTTTGAATGGACTTTCCATGATATTCTATTTTTTAAATGCACCTGTAGACTGCTCACTGTTAAACTATTTTATCATAAAACAATGCAGGGACATCAAGATTAGTTGGCAGAGATGACATCTGCTGTATGAAATGAACTGCCCACTGATTTACGGTTTAAACTAGCAAGGCATTGTGGGAAAATGGGCCGTCTTTTACATTTTTACATCAGTAAATCTGTGTTCGATATATGGGTCTACTTCTGAAAGCTGTGGGCTGGCACTTGACAAAGCGGGCCCTTTTCATCCTGGATTGGCGTTTATGCAATTGACTAATCCAAAGTGCCCAGGCTAGACTTTGTCAGGGCTGGCTTTATCAATCATCCTGGATATCTTAATTCCACTTTTATGCAATAGGCCCCAGAAGCCTAAGAGATGATTTAATTTTGAACCTTTTTCTATAGTAATAACCGGTTAAAGCTCTTCGTAACTGTTAACGGTTAACCATGGACATCCCTACCCACTATGTTGATCGCTAATGCTATCCTGTAACAGTTTCCTTATGAGATCAATATGATTGTCCTGTGAGTGTTATAATATAGGCAACCAGCCAGGCTGTCTCCCAAGGGTCCGCACTGAGATCTACACAGACAAATTAAAGCCACACTGTAAATAATTACCAGGATTTCACAATATTTAACTGTAATATTTCACAATAAATTACTGTGAAAATCACTTTACAGGCTCTAACTGTAATGTTCACAATATAATACAGTAATTTCAAATTTCACTGTTATTTACTGTGATATTTGCATTACAAGGATTTCACAACATGTTACTGTAGTTTTTCACAGTTAAATCCTGTATTCAGGCCATTCCCTGTGAAAACACAGTAAATTATGTTAACGCACTGCATTGTGGGAGGTCCCGCGACTTTTAACCGTCAACGAGAACCAGCAGTTATTCTGCCATTCGCCCCAAGTGAAGACAGCGGAGGAAGAAGCATCACTCACTGATAAGGTAAGTCCCTCTCAGTTTTAGCATTAATAGGCGGTTAAATGTGTTGGCAATTAGTCTGAAAATATTATGTGTACATTTTTTCCATGATTTTTTAAATTTCTTTATGAACATTGAAATGTGTCTAAAGCCTAATATGGAATTATTACAAATATTGTTGACCCGATATGGTTGATTTCGTCGGTAAATGACTGGGTTATTTTAGCTATCATTATATGTTATGTGAGGCACAAGTTATTGGATTGATAGTGTCACATTGGTTAGCTTGCTAAGGTCCTCCCCAGCAGTGTTGTCTGATGAGAAATATATCGTCAATATTTCCCTTTAACTTAGCAAAATACACGTTATTCTTTCATTCATGCAGTTAAATGTGATGGCAGATAGTCTGTAAGAAGAAAATGTTGTCTGTTGAACTGATGTGTTTTTTGAAATGTCTGCCTAAAATATTGTAGGCTATTACAAATGGGCTATCTTTACATCTTGTTGGTTGTGTCAGTAGCTTAAAAAATATCCGACATTATTTTGGATCATGGTTGTGGTATTTTAGCTCCACTTTTAGATGTGAGGCACAAGCTATCTGATTGTGTGAGACGTAGTTGGCTAGCTCTCAACCGCCTTTTTGCTGGAGGATTCCACCACAGAGCCCGCGTTTTTAAAAGCTGCTGCTGCCGCAGCGGCGGGGTGCTTAGCAAGTTGCCGCGCTGCGGCCTTTAGCATTAGCTGTCCGTGCCTCTGGATGCTGTCGGTCTATCGGCCTTGGACTCCCACAAGTAGCCTACAGCCAGCAATTGTGTTTATTTCAGACAGACCCAGCTATGTTCGAGTGTCAGGGAGTACAATTTTTGACTTTTTTATGTTCTGCCGCTGCGCAGTTGTTAATGTGTTAAGTATGATGCTGACTTGCTGTTTTTTGTGTATTTGCTATAAACTAGTCACGTTTCAGCGAAATTGGCCATTTTTTAAGCAAAATTGACCAACAATGTGATTAAGAAAATATTTGGGGGAGTTGGGTCTGATTGCCAGCACTGTGTGCGTGTGTGTGTGGGGGGGGGGGGGAATGACCATAGGGACTGAGTATGAGTGATAGATGGTAACAGGGACGTTGGAACTACTTTCTGAGGGGGGGTGCTGTAAATTGGCCGAGGTGCAGCGCTATCAGACAAAGCAGTAGGCTACTGGTAAAATGAGCAATCTATAACCATGATAAAATAGCCTACTTATATCTAAAATAGCTTTTAAAACGAACTATAAAAGCAAATAACATTTATGAATTTTCCAAAGTATCCTATAGCCTTTTTTTTTTAATCCTGAATTTGAACGATGTAGGTTTTGGTTAAACATTGGGTTATGACAACAATTGTGACAGTGGGGGTCTGGGGGTACTCCCCCAGAATTTTTTGAGCATTAAATGCTTAATTTCCTGCATTCTGGTGAATTTTTATTCACCAATTTGTTCCTTTTCTGCATAGCCTACATTTGTATTCTTGAGCCCCGGCGCTGTGATCGGTGAATGATAACCGGGGCAGTGCACGTCACGTTGTCGAGGGGAAAGCTTCCGCGATATCCGTTAGTTTCAGTTTACAGCCGACAAAGTTACAATCACAACGACCGCATAGACAGCGCATGGACAGCGTTTTAATGAAGCCTCTCATTCTTATTATCATAAGGGCATTGAAGCAAATTATGAAATCTTAACATTACGGCGGCCCTGCTGGTGCGTAAAAGGACAGCGCAGTTGGCAATCTCTCCTCAGCAGTGCAAGCCACAGCAAAAGTCCATCGCACAGCCGATTCCTGCCTCTGATACGTTGACTCGCAACATAATGACTGTTCCACCCGAAAAAATAAAATAAACACAAGTTGGACACAGGCCCTGAAGCTGAATGACCGCTCTGGTAACGGGCAGTCCATTACTGGACGCCGAATACTAGACCCCGAATATAAGACGACCCGACTTTTTTACGACCTTATGAAGTGTTAATATGTTCGCCTTTACTTGATGCATGCGCGCTCACCGGCCGGCGGGGACACAATTCTTATCAGCGGTAACTTGGCACGATACCGGCACACACCTTGGAGGAGCAGGTGCGCAGGTGAACGTTGCATCCTGTCAGCGCGTCTCTCTCTCTCTTTCTCTCCCCCCTGTGGCAGGGCGTTTAGCAGACTGGATTTTTAATGATAACCTAATGCTCATTAGTGCGCGCCCCTCAGCACTCTCACCTACCGAAGTGCGCATGGGAAGGCGGGGCACAACCGTAATCTCGTCCTGGGCACGGTGAAGAAATGCGACGGGCATATGTAATCTAGCCTACATAGTATACTGTATAGCCTATAAACTATATATATTATAGTGTTATGCTCTGTCAAATTGATGTGAGGGAGCAGGAGATGGGAAAGAGAGGACTTAGGCTATGAGATTGTTTACAGAGCAATCGCGGGAGCACAGGGCAAAGTGTAGGGGGGCGGAGAGGGGGTGCAGGCGGTGGTGAGGGGGGGTGCGGCCGCACCCCCCGCACCCTACTTCCAACGTCCATGGATGGTAACTCATATCATAATTGAGTTGTTGACGGTCATTTGGCCAATCAGGGCGGGACATCAGTCATCAAGCGTGTCTGAGGGGAACTTTTTTCCTCTTTACTTTTCTTTCTTTAAGTTATCGGAGCGTGCAAATAGCCGCAGTTTTATTATTTTACGGTGTTAATGTGCCACTTTTATAAATACATACACGGAGTGTCCGAACCGTTGTTTTATATGGCCGATTGTATTGACTTATTACATGGCACTTAGAGAATCCTGTGTAAATCACAGCATTCTACAGGTATGTTATTTCCAGCAAGACGAACATGACCCTTGCTAAGGAGGACCTACGTCAAAGTTTTGATGGAACGAGTAGTAGCCCTGTCCACAAAACAGGGCTACTACTCGTTCAGAAAACAATGGAATACTTTTTCAACATGACTTTGTGTAACATGGTTGGTTGAGTTCTTGTTTAAATCCAGCTAAAATGGTTCAACAGTGCCATCTACTGTCGTAAACGTGTACCTGCACGGAGTAGTTGGGTCATTAGGGCAATGAATTCTGGGAATTCTCCAAAGCTATTGAGAGAATTCCATGAGGTAATACGTGTGTTTAGTCTGTGCGCATATTTAATAATTAACTATATGAACTGTAGTTAGAAGTTGAGCTGTTTAAATGTAAAGTAGGAATATATATGTTAAAGATACGTTTCGCCATGTTTTTGCTTGTTTGCAAGTCGCCTTTTCTATGTTTTATTGGTCGGGAAAATTCCTGTTTTAAGCTAGCTCACGTTATGTGCCGTCTTTACAGTGAACACACTGCTTGTCCGTGCCCACGTTGATGACTCTCTCCGCTGTTGTTTTCTATAAAATATGCAGGTATGTACAGTAGCTATGTGTTGCTTTTGCAAGATGTTTTAATATTGTGCAGCTCAAATATTGTCTGCTGGTTTATGTGTTTTATTGTCAATTGGTAATACATGTTAAGAGGTTACTAAAAATATGGTAATAGCAGGTTAATGCACTTATGTGAGCTCCGTGAAATGAAGAATGTATTTTTGTTATTATATAGGACATTTCTTTATTGTTTAGAAGAGTGAGACTTCTGTTATGCTTTATTTATTTTATTTATGTGAACCAAATACCACTATACGATCACACTGTAATAGTTAAAAAAGCTATTGAGAGAATTCCATGAGTGAACACACTGCTTGTCCGTGCCCACGTTGATGACTCTCTCCGCTGTTGTTTTCTATAAAATATGCAGATGCAGAGCCAGTGTCATTAAAAACTGCTGTTGCCAAAACCTGGGTTCCGAGACGTTATTGTGCGAGAGACAGACCACAGAGGTCACATTGGTGCCGTGACTCGTCCATGACCACGCCGGACCGGACAGACGTCTTCTCGCCACTACATCGTTTTGGAACTGTGTCCTTTTTATTAAGTGTGTTTAAGTGCCAGCCTAGTTGCTATATTTAATTGAGTTCTTAGCTATAACTGGTGACTTTTAATGACAACAATGAGCTTCAGTAACTATTTTAACTCTGATATTACTCCACTGGGTATTGGCAGGGGTAGAGGGTTACATAGCACCCCAGTTCCATTTTCTCTTGGTGATCATCATGTGGGGAATAAGACATATTTTGGTGATGATGTAGCGACACCTCACAGTGAACCTAAAGTTGAGTTATGTCCACCACAATGCACTAACACATCACCCCCAGCCCCTCCCCATGATGATGTTAGACTCTTTGACCAAATGAGCACTATTGTGCAGCAGATAGGACAGCAGTTGGCTGATAGCGTAATGTCCCACCTTAACACATCAAGCCCCAAAGCTGCTGCACACACAAGCCATGATGAGTCTTGCAATAACAAAGAGTCCTTCCAGAGCCGCACACTAGATCAATCCAAAGTCCAGCTGGTCGCCCAGAGAGGAGTTAAAGACCCACCTGCGTTTCGAGGGGAGAGCTCGGATAAACTGGATGTTGATGACTGGGAGGACTCGATGAAGAACTACATCAATAAAAGTGGCGTGCAGCTGGAACATCAGGCTGAGGAAATTCTCGTCCACCTGAGAGGCAAGGCAAAGGATGTGTGGAGATATGGGATAAGGAATGGTGAGATTGATGTTAAGCGTAATCCACATGCAATCTACAGGCTACTGCACAAACATTTTGGCTCAAGCCATTGCTCCCCTGTTCCACTGGCTGACTTTTACTCCACTTTACCAAAGGGGGAGGAGGATCCATATGAATATTGGATAAGGCTTAACAGAGCTGCTGACGATGCTGTAACTTCTCTCAAAGAGCAAGGCAAAGTATTCGACAACCCCAGTGTTGAAGTCACACGTATGTTCATCAGACACTGCCCCAACAGAGATTTAGCCCTTACCTTTAGGTCCAAGACGGTTGACAAATGGTCCACACGAGAGGTTCAAGAAGTGTTAGATGAATATCATCTTGAGAAGGGAGTAAGATCTTCTGCAGTGAGAAGTGGAAAAGTAAACATGAACAAAGTTGAGGTTTGTCCTAACACTACGCCTGTTTCAGACATCCCAGAACAAAAGCAAGCTGTGAGCCAAGACGCCGGTGCTCTGGAGAGGATGATTGGAATGCTGGAGAAAGTGTTGCTGCAGAGCCCTGGTTACACTCAAGCTAACAAGAGACCACAGAACAGGCCGCCAAGGATTGAGGGCTTGAATGAAATGCCATGCAAGCTATGTAAAGACGGCTCTCACTCTGCCCTCACACACTGTCGCGAGCACAGGCTGTGCTTTCTTTGTTACTCACCTGACCATTCACGTCGCAACTGCCCTGAGGGAAGACGCCCTCCTTTCCATGGTCAACAGGGAAACTAAATGATCTGCACACAGGGGAGGACAGTGTAGATCAAGTAAGTGAGCCTCCCACCTTGAATATGACAGAAATCAAAGATTATGACACCTTATGTGAGACCTACAGCAATATTTTGCCGTCACATAAAACAATGATTGTACAAGATTTGCAGAGACTCTCAAAAACTGACAGCCTATTCTACACAAATGTTACCACTGCTAATAATCTAGTCCTGAGAGCATTAGTGGACAGTGGTTCTATGGCATGCACTGTAAGTGTGGCAGCTGACAACAAACTTTCCCAGTCCATCCCTGACATGAAAAAGAAATCAGCTGAAGAGTTTGTCATTGTTGGTTGTGGGGGAAACCTTGTCACGCCTACCGCCATGTATGACCTCATAACATCAGTGTATGGCTATAAAGTGATAATACCAGTTCTGGTTGTGCCAGGCCAGACTGATGAAATGATTCTTGGCAGTAACTTAATCAAGTGGCTTATCTCACAGATGAAGGAGACAGTTGGTGAATTCACATCTCCTGTTGAAAGCACTCAAGGTGATAATCTGCCCCATTTGATGTCTCTGTTGTCTGACATGGATAAATGTGAAGCCGGAGTGACGCCGAACAGGATCGGCACGGCTAAACTTAAAAGATGTGTCACTTTACAGCCGATGTCTGAGCATTTAGTGTGGGCTAAGTTACCTGCTTCTGATGTATCTGCAGTGGGAAAAACAGTTGTCATTGAACCCACACAGTCTAAGGCCAGACCTGCACAAATTCTTGTGGGGAGAGTTGTGACTTCGCTGTCAGGAGAAGGCTGGGTTCCAGTGAAAATATTAAATCCAACTGAAAAGCCACTCACGCTTAAGAGAAATGCAAAGGTTGCCGATGTGTCCCCATGTCTCTCTGTGCAGGACTTACCGGAACCAGAGCACGTCCAATCCAGTGCGCAGCACACTCACAGTTCACCTCCTAAAGCAAGGTCGGAGGAAGAAATATCACGCATCTTGAACGACCTTGGCCTGCAAGATTTGGACCTTTTATCCTGTGAAGTCTCCCTGGAGTGGAAAGATAAACTGCTGTACATCATTGAACAGTATGAGAACATATTCTCGAGGCACAAAATGGACTGCGGTGAGGCAAAAGATTTTGTACATAGAATCCGTTTAATGGATGATAAGCCTTTCAGACTTCCATACAGACGAGTCCCACCCTGCCATTATGATAAGCTCCGCACTGCCATCAATGATATGGAGGAATTGGGGATAATTCGCAAGTCTCAGAGTGAATATGCATCTCCCCTCGTCCTGGTTGTCAAATCAAATGGTGATCTCCGCATCTGTAATGACTTCAGGTGGTTGAACGCAAGAACTGTCAAAGACGCACATCCATTGCCTCATCAGACAGACACTCTCGCTGCACTCGGTGGAAATGTGTTCTTTTCAACAATGGACCTCACCTCCGGGTTCTACAATGTCAGGCTGCATGAGGATGACAAAAAATACACAGCGTTCTCTTCCCCCTTTGGTCTACATGAATATAACAGGATGCCTCAGGGTCTCACAAACAGCCCTGCTACTTTCATGCGAATGATGATGTCCATCTTTGGTGATGAGAATTTCACAAGCCTGTTATGTTACCTGGATGACCTAATGGTTTATGCTCCATCCGAACAGGTCGCGCTCCAGCGGTTGCAGATGGTTTTCTCCCGCCTTTCGGCCAACAATTTGAAGCTTTCGCCTAAAAAGTGCCACTTTCTTCGCCGGTCTGTCAAGTTTCTGGGGCACATCATATGTGGAGATGGTGTTAAGACTGACCCGAGTAAAGTGCAGGCTATTAATGACGTGCAGGAAGCTGACCTGATGGAGCCTAATGGAGAGACACCGTCTGCAAAGAAAATCAGATCCTTCTTAGGTATGGTCCTCTATTACCATCACTTTATTGAAGGTTGCTCTGCCAAAGCTAAGCCATTGTTCAGCCTCGTGGCTGAACCTGCTGCATCACCCAAAAGAGGAAGGGGAAATAAACCAAGGTTCAAAAAGGGCCCAGTTAGACTGTCACCATCTGATTGGACTGACGAGTGCAGAGAAGCTTTCAGGGTTTTAAAGCATGACCTTATGCACAGTGTTACACTAGCACATCCTGATTTTGACTCCCCATTTATCCTTGCTGTTGATGCCTCCTTTGATGGTTTAGGAGCTGTCCTCTCACAAGTGCCTCCTGATGGAAAGATTGCCAGACCTGTGGCATTTGCCAGCAAAACTCTCTCAAGCTCGCAGCTTAACTACCCAGCACACCGTCTTGAGTTTCTTGCTCTTAAGTGGGCAGTCTGCGATAAATTTAGCCATTGGCTAAAAGGAGCTCAAAAGTTCTCAGTTTGGACGGATAATAATCCATTGACGTACATCTTAACTAAACCTAAATTAGATGCATGTGAACAGAGATGGGTTTCAAAGCTTGCTGCTTACAGTTTTGACTTGAACTATGTCCCTGGCCCAAAGAATGTTGTCGCTGACGCACTAAGCAGAGAGCCATTTGTCCAGTCATGCATGAGCCACCGCCTTGTAAATGAGCCATATGCTTTGTTGCAGAATCAAGTCAGTGGGTTGTTGGATAGGACAGTACAAGATGCGTTCAGATGTACTACTAACTGTCAGATGGTTGTAGATCAGTCTGAGGAGGAAGCTGTTGTCACATCACCATCCTCTCATGGATCACTGTCTTCACAGGACGTCTCAGCTGTGTTGAATGCACATAACACTGGAGGTTTAAGCCAAGTCAGAGGCATTGGACCAGATATTCCCCAGCTCGCTCCTGTCGACCAAACTGCCTCTCTGCCAAGTAGTGAACTGGTAAATCTGCAGGAGCAGGATAACGTTCTGGGCAGAGCCCTCTTTTATGTCCAGCGTCACAGGAGGCCCAGTAGACGTGAACGTGCTGGTGAGCCTCGTGGTGTGCTGAAGCTGTTACGACATTGGCCCAAGCTCTCCATAAAGAACGGTGTGTTGTACAAAGTGAAGCGAGACAAACAAATGAACATGACAACTCACCAGTTCGTTGTCCCAAACGCCCTCAAGGCACAAGTCCTCAATGGTCTCCATGACTCCGCTGGTCATCAGGGGCAGGCTCGCACGCTCGCACTTGCCAGACAGAGATTCTTTTGGATAGGGATGGAGCAAGACGTTATCAATCATGTCAGAAACTGCTTTCGCTGTGTGGTTGGGAAAACTCCAGAGCCTAAAGACCGTGCCCCACTTGAAAGTATTTGCACCTCCGAGCCAATGGAGCTTGTATGTATTGATTTTTGGACTGCTGAGCACACTGACAAAAAAAGTGTTGACGTTTTGGTTGTCACAGATCATTTCTCTAAACTGGCACATGCTTTCCCATGCAAAAACCAATCAGCAAAGCAGGTTGCCCGTCGCCTTTGGAATGACTTCTTCTGCATCTATGGTTTCCCTAAACGCATTCATTCGGATCAAGGAGCCAATTTCGAGAGTCAACTCATTAAAGAGCTCCTAGAAGTGGCCGGTGTCCACAAGTCACATACCACTCCGTACCATCCCATGGGAAATGGAGTTGTGGAACGCTACAACAGGACTCTTGGGAACATGATCAGGGCCCTGCCTCCCCACTCAAAGGCTAAGTGGCCACAAATGCTGCAAATGCTGACATTCTGCTACAATTGCACTCAGCACGAAACAACTGGTTTTGCACCCTTCTTTCTTGTGTTTGGCAGGATTCCCCGGTTACCAGTTGATGTTTTGTTCCAGCATGCCCTCCCAGCAATGCTGTTGTTGGTCACAATGAGTTTGTCCTCCATTTGAGACGTGACCTCTCTGAAGCTGCACGTATCGCTCGGCAGAACAGTCGCACAGAGCAGGCTCGTCAGGCGAAAAACTACAACCGCAAGGCAAGAGGATCTCCCCTCACAGTTGGTGACAGAGTTTTACTTGCAAATCGTGGTGAGAGAGGGAAGAGGAAAGTAGCAGATAAGTGGGAATCCACAGTCTACGAAGTGACATCTGTGAAGCCTGGAATCAATGTCTACTGCATCAAGGATCCTGTGACATCAAGAGAGAAAGTTGTTCACAGAAACCTTCTACTCCCTGTGAGTTTTCTTCCTGCCGGAGATGATGATGAGTTGAGCTGCCCTTCTGTTGATGGAAGTGAACAATGTGAACCAGTCGTTGATGTACAAGACAGTGTGACAAAGACACGTAACTGGCTACAGCAGATGGATGTTGCAAGTGATGTGGAATCCATAGACAGCCAGCCTGATTCTCTTGTTACAGCTATGAGCGATTCACACTTGGAGACCGAGCTTACTGTAACCCCACATACTGTGTACGAAGCTCCAGAGTCCTCTGATTCTGCTGTACAAGCTGAACAGTTGCCTTCTCTTGTACTACCGGCTGAAATCGTGGCTTCCCAAAATGCAGCCATCCCGCCCTCAGCTGTGGCAGATGAACAGTTCCCCTCCCTGAACATGACACACAACCAGTCATACTCACACATGAACACACAGTTTGCACACAGCCACCACCCATTTGCACTAGGGCAGGTAGACGTGTTAAACTTCCAGACAGACTTATTTGTGAGATGAATGAACAGGTTGTGGATGATTCAGTATCAACAGCTGATTCTTTCTTTTCTTTTGTCAGAAACATGTTTTCGGGATAGTTTCCTGCAGTTTTTTTACTCACGCTAGTGCCTGTCTATGGTGACTTATGGTTATCCCTGTGAAAGAGCTAAGTTTATTGTACGAGAGGTGTATACGGCATCTTTTTAGTCTATGTTTGTGAGGGGTCTGGCCAATCTCTTGCTGACATAATTCCAAGTGGAAAGTTGTTGAACTGACTTTATGACTGAATATGCTCTTATGGGTAGCTACATGTATTTTTTTTTTCTCTCGTTATTGTGCCCCAATTTAGCAGGATTTAAGGGGGGTGTATGTAACATGGTTGGTTGAGTTCTTGTTTAAATCCAGCTAAAATGGTTCAACAGTGCCATCTACTGTCGTAAACGTGTACCTGCACGGAGTAGTTGGGTCATTAGGGCAATGAATTCTGGGAATTCTCCAAAGCTATTGAGAGAATTCCATGAGGTAATACGTGTGTTTAGTCTGTGCGCATATTTAATAATTAACTATATGAACTGTAGTTAGAAGTTGAGCTGTTTAAATGTAAAGTAGGAATATATATGTTAAAGATACGTTTCGCCATGTTTTTGCTTGTTTGCAAGTCGCCTTTTCTATGTTTTATTGGTCGGGAAAATTCCTGTTTTAAGCTAGCTCACGTTATGTGCCGTCTTTACAGTGAACACACTGCTTGTCCGTGCCCACGTTGATGACTCTCTCCGCTGTTGTTTTCTATAAAATATGCAGGTATGTACAGTAGCTATGTGTTGCTTTTGCAAGATGTTTTAATATTGTGCAGCTCAAATATTGTCTGCTGGTTTATGTGTTTTATTGTCAATTGGTAATACATGTTAAGAGGTTACTAAAAATATGGTAATAGCAGGTTAATGCACTTATGTGAGCTCCGTGAAATGAAGAATGTATTTTTGTTATTATATAGGACATTTCTTTATTGTTTAGAAGAGTGAGACTTCTGTTATGCTTTATTTATTTTATTTATGTGAACCAAATACCACTATACGATCACACTGTAATAGTTAAAAAAGCTATTGAGAGAATTCCATGAGTGAACACACTGCTTGTCCGTGCCCACGTTGATGACTCTCTCCGCTGTTGTTTTCTATAAAATATGCAGATGCAGAGCCAGTGTCATTAAAAACTGCTGTTGCCAAAACCTGGGTTCCGAGACGTTATTGTGCGAGAGACAGACCACAGAGGTCACATTTGCATGTATCAGGAGAGCAGGGAACACAGGAGTCATGGTTAATGTCCGACAGACGTCAACACGACGTGAGTACGTTTGGCCGTATACTGACAGTTAGCCACAGTAACTTCAGGCTGCAGCCCGCAATGTAAATGTACGGCAGTCATTTTCTCCTTGAATTGTGTTGATTGATTTTGGGGGATAATGCTTTGTTAGCTAGATGGAGCCCTTGTTAAACATATTGGCCGATTGTATTTACTGTGTGTACAGTGTGCGAATCTTGAGTTGTGTTAGCATAACAGTAGCTCTGTGGCTAACAGCAGACAGTCTAGCGGGGCGAGCAGACAATTCCCCGCAGTTATCAGACAAGCTCTCTAGGGAAACGAGTTGTTTTTTGTTTAACTCTTCTAGGTTGGCCGCAGCTTGACATATTGTTATGTTGTTATTGAGTAAGTTCCGACCGTGTAGCGGACTGTTTTTGGCTGTTAAAACAACATTTTTGCTTCAATAAATTGCTTTATGTTTTGTCTTAGCCATGTAATAAGCGGGATAATGTTTAGCGAACGGGTAAAGCTGAACAAGCTGCTTCAGCTTGTTCCTTATTTCTAGTAAAGAGACCCGTTCGCTATACATTATCCTGTGGCGTGTAAAGACGGGAGTCGGAGGCGGAGTGTCAAAAGACGGAGCTAACTGCTTTAATGACATTAATACACTTGTCGAGTAACAACAACGGAGCAGACAGTAAACTCCTGATAGTCTCAAAACGCCAACAAGACAAAACAGGAAATTCCCCCAGTCATAACAGTCCCCCCGGAACCCCGGAACTTCAGTTCCATAGGTGAATTATGTAAAAGCACTACAATCCCTTACTTATGCACGCTGATTAATGGCCACGATTTGCAGATTGTAACTAGGCTACGTGTCACCTCAGATTAATAATATGCTTTTGGCTATTGTTGTTTTCACGTTTTTTAAATGGTGCACGGACGGTGTTCTGGGCGACACACCTGAAGTAAATGTAGTGAGTATAGCAGATGAGTGCCAAACAACACACTCAACTGTTCATATTCATATTTTGCACCGTTATGTTCCAGCCAGCTGAGTTGTGTGAGTTCGTGTGAGCATGAGCAAGAGAGAAACTATGGGTGACTAGAGAGTGTTACTATGTGTTTGATTGATGGTTGTGTAGCAATGAAAATGCAAAGCCTGTTTGCCACAATCTTAATAATTTATTCTAAGGGAATTTGGTGTGATTGATTTGAGGGTCCATGTTATTTTCTGTATTATTTAATGTCTTTTCTCTCTTTCACTTTCAAAAGTTTTATCAACAAGCTGGTTTTTGCCATTTTACCGTTTTTCTAAGCTGTTTCATAATGTTTTTCTTGGTAAATACCTACAAACTGTGTATGGGAACTCGGTAGAGTCAAGACTCACTTATTTGGTAATTTTATTATATTCATCTGAACTGAAATGATAAAAAATTGCTTCTTTTACATGTTCAAATCACAAAAATTAAATTCATGCCTGATTTATGCAATGTTTTAATGCCATTTGTGCGGTTCAGTTGTTGCTTATCTGTCTTTTGGCACAGTTGTTGGCCATGTTGTTTGAAAAATCCACTGCAGAGTTGACTGATGAAAAAGAAATGTTAATTTTCCACCTTTTTAACTTATCTGAATCTGGTCTATCAGGTGTTGTCTGTTGCATTGACTCCACACATTTATTCTGAGATATTCTTTATTATAACATTTGAAGTGTGTGTGTGGCATAGGTTAATGTGTTCTTTCTTTGTTCCCAGGTTTTTTGTTGAGCGTCATTGAAGGCATCGCCATCGAATTGCATTTCGCATTCCTGGCCAGAGGCACAGAGGTAAACTTGTTAGCTTGAAATTGTGTAGTGTTAGAAGTAATATTATATCAATATATTGTAACACAAAATAGCAGGGGTTGTCTGTTTTTTTAACATTAAAAGTTTGTCATTTGGCTGTTACTTTTTCCAGAAATGAAGGTTGAGTATTAACTTTTCACCCCACCTTCGAACGAATATTCCAATTTAGAGTAAAAAGTGACTGCCCTAGTGTGTCATATGTTAATGTGTTCTTTCTTTGTTCCCAGGTTTTTTGTTGAGCGTCATTGAAGGCATCGCCATCGAATTGCATTTCGCATTCCTGGCCAGAGGCACAGAGGTAAACTTGTTAGCTTGAAATTGTGTAGTGTTAGAAGTAATATTATATCAATATATTGTAACACAAAATAGCAGGGGTTGTCTGTTTTTTTAACATTAAAAGTTTGTGTCATTGGGCTGTTTCCAGAAATGAAGTGAGAACAAATTTTAAATTACCCGTTATTCCTTCGAATATATTCAAATATATCCCCCGAGTGTTCTGTCCGAGCCCGGCCCGTTCTATTAATATAAAATAAATAGATAAAAATTAAACTGATTTATTAATTGTATTTTTTATAGGCACAAGCCTGATTTAAAACCCGAAAATTTTCAGATGAGACCTTAAAGCGGCTAAGAGTAACATTTAAATATCTTTTACCTTTAACAGCAAACGAGACCATCAGTGCAAAGAAAGACGTTTTTATATAGTTTTTATTAGTGCATTTGATCTGGTCGTACACCCAGTCCGATTTTCGGTTCACGCGTGCATGCTCTATGGTCACATATCCATATTGGTCGCAGATTTCAGTGTGGCGCAGGAACGCGATTTGAGAAGCCTATCCCTCCAGGTGAGGGAAGGGGAGCGGGAGCCTTGTTTGAGACAGTTGTTTGTCGTCATAATGACTGATAACGGGGCTGAACCATCAAAGAAAAAAAAGAGAATGCAATGAAGAAAAGCTAAAAGGGAGAGTGATATAGGCTACGGGCGGGACGAGGGCGTTGCAAAGCAATTTCACGAGAGCAAACTACTAGACTGTGTTTACTCCTAAATGAATGAACGGTTGGTACTAACACAAAGTTTGCTTTGCTTCACCATCATCAAACCATTCGCCTATCTGAAATAGTCATTATTTACATCAACAACACAAACACATTACCTCATCGTGATCCATACTAACTGCCGTCTCTCGTTCATTTGCTTTCTGTGAGGACGTGAGAGAGAGTAGTTAGGTGACACTGCTGACACTAGTGTCACTAACCACCCTCACGGAGCCGAAAAGATTCCTCACACTTTCAACACACGGACATGCACTATATTGCGCCCTTCTCAGTTCACACACGCACACCTGGCACGCGCTAGAAAACAGCTTTGCGACAGCGGGCGTCGTAAAAATACCACCGCTTTTGTCCAAAAGGGGTCGCCAACGTGCCATGTTACTCGTAGTAGCTTTAATGAGCGGTGCACAGGAGCATGTAACACAGCCTCTGTTAGAACCACAGGGCACGCCGTGTTCGCACTTTTGTGAATATAACATTAAAAAAATAGAAAACTACCCGGCTCCTGTCCGCGGGCCGGGCAGAGAAATCTAACCTCAAAACACTCCCACACGCTGCTGTTCTTATGTTTTGGTGATCGTCCAGGAAGTCACTGCTCACTATGGTCCATTTTGGTCGCCAAGCAACAGATTAACATCATGATTAACATTAGTTTGGTTTACTGATAGGTCAACAGGGTGTATACAATAGGTCAAACTCATAGATAAAGTTAGAAAGCGCCCTCTGCTGGATCACAAGGGAAACTACATTGAATGGTCTGATATTCTTATGAAACTGCAGCACACACATCGAACGGGAAATTACAGTTTGAGTATTAACTTTTCACCCCACCTTCGAACGAATATTCCAATTTAGAGTAAAAAGTGACTGCCCTAGTGTGTCATATGTTAATGTGTTCTTTCTTTGTTCCCAGGTTTTTTGTTGAGCTTCATTGAAGGCATCGCCATCGAATTGCATTTCGCATTCCTGGCCAGAGGCACAGAGGTAAACTTGTTAGCTTGAAATTGTGTAGTGTTAGAAGTAATATTATATCAATATATTGTAACACAAAATAGCAGGGGTTGTCTGTTTTTTTAACATTAAAAGTTTGTCATTTGGCTGTTACTTTTTCCAGAAATGAAGGTTGAGTATTAACTTTTCACCCCACCTTCGAACGAATATTCCAATTTAGAGTAAAAAGTGACTGCCCTAGTGTGTCATATGTTAATGTGTTCTTTCTTTGTTCCCAGGTTTTTTGTTGAGCGTCATTGAAGGCATCGCCATCGAATTGCATTTCGCATTCCTGGCCAGAGGCACAGAGGTAAACTTGTTAGCTTGAAATTGTGTAGTGTTACAAATATTACTATATGAATACATTGTAACAGGGCTGGGTGATTTGGGCTAAAATCAATATCTTACTATTTTTGGACTATCTCGGTACACAATATATATCTCGATATATTTCAAATCTCCTCAATTAAATTTTTTCTTTTTTTTGCATAAAATCACACCAGTAATATGATTTAAATAATCCCCGCAAAATGTGTCTGAACTAACGATGCATTAGTCTACATGAAATAACATCTTGTTTATATTCTTAAGTGCTTTCTATTGAAACAATTTTAAAGATGCACTTGGCAACCCCTTTTTAGATATCACTTTGCATGCATTGGAAGTGTTTGTGTCATTATGTTAACGCGTTCTTTTTCTCTTCCACAGGTTTTGTGTGTTATTGCTACGACCTTCAACAGCTGCTGTCATCCCATCCTTATTTTTTCTTTTCCATTTCCACCCTTTTCTTTTTTTTATCGCCATCCGGGGCCAAAAGAGAACAAAGGTGAAGGTTACTGACTGCAAGTCATCGGCCTACAACATAGAGATGCGGCTTTACCAGTCCATTTCCCTCATTTAACCAGACGTAACCTAGTTGGTAGCTGATAGCTATGGTCCATTAATGCCCCTTCCAGCTAGTTCATTTATTGCTTTGGGTGAACAATGTTCCCCTGTAAATTTAATCTGTGCGAGCATGTGTCTGAGACTGCTGTTCAGTTTATTCAGCACGCAAAGTTGCACAGTAACACTCCCAATTATCATTATCTGTGTGGTGTGCCTGACTGTACTCGGATGTACCGCAAAGCCACTGTTCTGAAAACGCATATGTTTAGAGACCATAAACGACCAGGATCTTGCAAGCCATTGTCCACACCCTTAAAGTGTCTGGCTCAGTCTTGTGCATTTAAGTGTGAAACGTTAACCTCCCTTCTAAAACATTTGAATTCACACTCAGAAGAAGGATTGGAAATCAAATGCCCATTCAGAGGTTGTGACTGCAGCTTTACAGTTGTGTCCAGTTTTGCCTCACATGTTTCCAGGAAACATCCAAGTAGACGTTTAGAGGATGTAGATGATTCGGTTCTAGATAAGTCTGTTCCCGCAGAAACTGTGAGTCAATCGGTTCTTGCAGAGCCTTTGTGTCAGCCTGAACCTAGTCACTCGTGTTTAGATAGCTCTGATAAACAACCTGAACTAGAAATGCAATTGGCTGTGAATGAAACCCTCTTTTTACAAAACCTTACACTTCTCTACTTGAAATTACAAGCTAAGCTATTGTTACCAGCAAGTACAATACAAACAATCATTGAGGACTTTCAAAATGCCCATGAAATTGGCCTGTCACATTTGCTTAACATTCTAAGGGAAAAATTGAAGGTACTTGGTATTCCAGAGGCCACCATAAGCGACACTATTGATGAACTGAACAGAGGGGATCTACTCAAGCTCTATAACAGGGGAGTTCTGAGCACAGACTATAAGAGAAAGGGTGCTTTTAAAGAGAGTTTCAACTATGTTGAGCCTGTGCCTGTGTTCTTGGGAAATGATGAAAATGGCAAAGAGCGCTTTGCCCAGTACATACCTGTACAGGAGACATTGGCTGCACTGTTTAAAAGTGAGTCTGTACGAGAACAGTATGCGGCAACACGTTTGCAACCCTCTGTTGTTAACGTCTATCAGGATGTTAGGGACGGAGAGGGAGTTCAAAGTAATCTGCTGTTAAAAACTGAGCCTTCCTCGGTTGGTTTGATGCTATACCAAGATGCGTTTGAGGTCGTTAACCCTCTTGGATCAGGGAAAAAAAAACACAAAGTGTTAGCTGTTTACTCAACGCTGACTGACATTTTACCTCACAATAGATCCACTATAGATCAGATGCAGCTTGTCCTTCTATGCAGGGAGCAGGACTTTAAATACTTTGGGATGAACAAAGTTTTTGAACCACTCATCAAGGACCTCAAAGTCCTGGAGGAGAGAGGTATTGTGCTAAGTGAAGGCAGGGTTGTAAAAGGCACTTTGGTTGCCATTTCAGGAGACAACTTGGGATCCCATTGTATTGGGGGTTTTTTAGAAAATTTCAGTAGGGCTGATCGTTTCTGTCGCTACTGTGAGGTAGACAGAGATGCATTTATGAAAGAAGCACATTTGTGTGGAATCACAAGAACAGTGCAGGCCTACAAAAGTCACTTGCAGCATCTAAAAACTAGTGGCACTGACTCAGTCTGCGGCATCAAGTCTGACTCTCCTTTTAACCAACTAAAACATTTCCATGTTTGCCAGCCTGGCCTTCCACCATGCCTTGGCCATGATTTGTTTGAGGGTATCGTCTCTTATGACCTTGCTTTGTTTATTGGTCATTTAGTCAAGGAGAAGCATTTTACTTACCTGCAGTTAAATCGGTGTAAGAACCAATTCAAATACCAAGGAAATGATGGCAAGGACAAGCCGGCAGACCTCTCTACTGGAGGCGAGAGATTAAGTGGGCACGCAGTTCAAAACTGGTGCTTTCTTAGATTGCTACCTCTACTAATAGGTGACAGGATTAAAGATCCGGCTGACAACAAGGTATGGCAGCTCATTTTGCAGCTGAGAGAGATAGTGGAACTTGTCTGTGCACCAGCCATTACAGCAGGCCAAGTAGCATATCTGAAAGTCATCATTGAAGAGTACATATGGTACAGGAAACAGCTCTTCCCTGGTCATCCCCTGAAGCCCAAGCACCATTATTTGTGCCACTATCCAGAGCTCATCATGCACTTTGGCCCACTTATCCGCCTGTGGACTCTAAGGTTTGAAAGCAAACACACTTTTTTCAAGCAGTGTGCCAGAAAGTTACACAACTTTAAAAGTATTTGTCAGACTCTGGCAGAGAGACACCAACTTCTGCAAGCCTATCTTAGTACAGGCAAACTTTTCCCTCCATTTATCCAGGTAGAAAAGGGCACAGAGTTGTATGTAAATGATTACAATGACAGGATCAGGGCATCTCTTGCCAGTTATGAGTTTGAGTCACAGTCTGCACTGGCTTGTAACAATGTCACAGTGAAAGGCACAGTGTACAAAAAAGGGATGTTGGTTTTGCTTGGGAACAACGACGAAGAACTTAATGTTGGGAAAATTAACCTTGTCGTTGTTCTCCAGGATTCTGTGCACTTTGTGATGGAGAAACACACTTTTGTGAAGTTGAGAGACATGGGCATCTACTGTGAATTAGGAGTAGCTCCAGAGGATTATGTTTGCATCAAGCATGAAGATTTGCTTGACTACTATCCTCTTCCAGCTTACAGAGTCAATGACCTGTCACTTATTGCTCTCCACCATTCATTTTTAGAGACGGTTTGAACTAGGGATGCAAATGTGGCTTCTGCAGTTTTTCTTTTCTTTTACAATTTTTTTTCACCATTGCATAAATTAACCCTTTCATGCATGAATTATGATATCCTTTGTCTGGATTTTTTTCTCAAGTGATTTTATACTTCTTTAGGCATGAAAAGAAAAAATATAACTTAATTTTTTTTAAACACACATTTTTCAGAGAGTTTTACACATGTCCACTCGGGTGGACTCCATGCATTTTGACTTCTCAATTTTGACCTTATTTATTTAACAAAACAGTGAAAAAAATGATATATTATCTGAAAACTATAAAATAATATATATTTTCAATGCCTGTTCACATATATTAACATATTCCAATACTTCAATCTAATGAAAAAGCGTGGAATAATTTTTTCAGTCAAAATTTTCTATGAAAATAACAGACAACTTTTTCCTTGGTTCTCCAATTTCTCTTTTTCAGGTGTAATTCAGTAGTACAGCCTACTGACTTGTACATCACTTCATCAAAGCTATTTTTATATGAAAATTGGCATCATAGTGACACCAACTGTTTTACACATAATGGAATTTACACAAATACTTCAAGTTGCACTCTAATAACATAGATCAATTGATTTAAAATCTAAAAGTTGCAGCAAAGTAAGCTTTTTCAAGCACAACACATCTGCAGTATGTATAATTAGTGGTATTTATTGAAGTCTTTGATGCATGATGTCCAATTTAGTGGACAGGTGATTAAACATAATTTCCTCCCAAAGTAAAATCAATAATTGGAAATTTGAACAACTATATGACTCCTAAGATGTTACTTGATGTTGCCATATTTTTTTTACCTGCCAGGCTCTCCTATTTTAGAAGTATTTACAGGATATTCCTGAGCTACTCAACTTTTCTGCTCCCTGTCGGCCATCTTGGTTTTGACTAATTGTGGCTGCTCTTACAATGGTTGGCCACTGGTTGGCAATGCATTTGATGACACACAAGAGTCCACTGTAGTGGCTGATATGCAACTAGGCGATCTACACCCATGCATATTCAAGAAAACAGCATTTGAATAGCTGTCCACTGTAGTGACCACTATGCGTGAAAGGGTTAAATGCCAGATGCGCTCCTCAAACATGGCATGCACTAAAATCAACCCTAAATACATTAACAGTTTAAGCCACTACATGTAACTTTTAAATATCTTTTAAACAGCCTCATATTTTTATATTTAAAGCCCTGACCGGAAAGCTGCCACTCTATTTGACAACCATGCTGCATATTCCAGATGGCCTTTATCAAACCCGCTCAACTGAAATGCTCATGTTATATGTTCCATACGCCCGGTCTGTCCTTGGTAAAACTGCTTTTAGCCACAGTGCCCCTGACTCCTGGAACAGCCTACAACATAAAATTAAAATAAATACACTCATAACTGTTAACCAATTTAAAGTTATTATTTTGAATCAGCCCCACTCCACTTGTAACTGTTTTAATTAGGCTATTGTTCTGTTTTATTCAATTGATCTGAATGTTTTAATTGTTGTTGTCTCTTTGTAAGCTTGTTGTGTATTCTCATTGTATATTGTGTATCTGTGCACTTTGGATTACCGTTTGTGTTCTGTGTTGTGTCTCCTGTATGTTCAGTTAGTCTGTAACTTTGTGTTGCTGCTGATGCCTACCTGAACAGGTCTCTCTTGTAAATGAGACCCTGGGTCTCAATGAGATTTTTACCTGTACAAATAAAGGTTAATAAAATCTGTCTCGACGTCATTGTAAAAGAGGGTAACCCTCAATTGATCTTTCGAGAATAAATAAAGGAAAATGAAATTAATGAATGTTTCCTCTGATAATCATAAATTACCTTTAACAGCAAACGAGACCATCAGTGCAAAGAAAGACGTAAGATGTTTTGACTTTGTAGTGTGGACAATTGGATCTAAACTTTTTAGTGATTTTTTTATTTAATTTTTTTTCTTCACCACACTTTTTGGTAAAACGTAATATCGTAAGTCAATTTGTGCTGTCCAGACCAGACTGTCCTCTACTTTTTGGTAAGTGAACAGGATCTTTACTAGAGGAGTTTATTGAGGCTCCTTCAGAGGAGTTATTTGATAATTGTACCAAGGAACAATTATTAAAGCTGGCAGAACATTTTAATAATGATTTGATTCTGGTTTGTAATTTTAGATAATGAATCGGGATGAGGTGAAGGAGGAAATATTTTCATTTTTACCGGGCCTCTCTATTGGATTACCGTTTGTGTTCTGTGTTGTGTCTCCTGTATGTTCAGTTAGTCTGTAACTTTGTGTTGCTGCTGATGCCTACCTGAACAGGTCTCTCTTGTAAATGAGACTCTGGGTCTCAATGAGATTTTTACCTGTATAAATAAAGGTTAATAAAATCTGTCTCGACGTCATAGTAAAAGAGGGTAACCCTCAATTGATCTTTCGAGAATAAATAAAGGAAAATGAAATTAATGAATGTTTCCTCTGATAATCATAAATTACCTTTAACAGCAAACGAGACCATCAGTGCAAAGAAAGACGTAAGATGTTTTGACTTTGTAGTGTGGACAATTGGATCTAAACTTTTTAGTGATTTTTTATTTAATTTTTTTTCTTCACCACACTTTTTGGTAAAACGTAATATCGTAAGTCAATTTGTGCTGTCCAGACCAGACTGTCCTCTACTTTTTGGTAAGTGAACAGGATCTTTACTAGAGGAGTTTATTGAGGCTCCTTCAGAGGAGTTATTTGATAATTGTACCAAGGAACAATTATTAAAGCTGGCAGAACATTTTAATAATGATTTGATTCTGGTTTGTTATTTTAGATAATGAATCGGGATGAGGTGAAGGAGGAAATATTTTCATTTTTACCGGGCCTCTCTATTGAAACCCTGACTTCTCTGTTGGGAGTGTTTGAGGAGCTTGGCGTGGAGACCAAGGCAGACCTTGCCTTGGTGGAAGAGAAGGACCTGGAGAAATACCTAAGACCAATCCAGTGTCGCAGACTACTGAATGGCATTAAGAATAAAGGTAAATCCAAATATACACTGCCATGGTTTTTATTATTTTTATAGTTGAATCATTCAAATAGCTTAAAGGTGCAGTGTGTAATATGACATCGTCAAGAAAGTTCTGGAAAGTTCTAGATTGCAACGCTCCTTTGGTAACCCCACCCCTTTAGAATAATAACAGAAGCTACAGTGGCCTTCAAGGACAAGAACAATTCTAAATTAATCAATGCACCTGATGACAGTCCAAAAACATGGATGCCTCCATAAGACCTGCCTGCTCAATGTACAAAATGTATATTAATATTTGAAATTCTCCACTCAGGAGGATTATTCAGATTATTGACAGAGGTGATTTTACACCAATGAGGACATATTTGTGAATGAGGATATTGATTTTAGCTAATAAATTACTTAAAATGTTACACAGTGCCCCTTTACAATTTCAGGGGTGCTAGTGGCACAAAGGTTAGATCGTCCCCCTAGAGGCTCATACCTCTTCACAGCAGACCTGGGTTTGAATCCGACCCGGATCTACTTCTTGCTCTACCTCTATCTATAATAATGTTGTTTTCTCACTTCTAGGACTTCCATTGGCTGAATTAGTGGATTATGTTGCTGTTGAATCTCCACCCCTCACTCCCTATGCCCAGTCATCAAGTCCCGAAAGCGAGAGCTTAATATCTCCTTTGTCATCACCCACACGGCCTGGCAGGCCATGGTGTGCTGACTTCCGGGTCAGATGGGACAAGATGCCAGCAGCAATTCGCAAAGCGACGGCAGATCACAAAAGACCATCACCAGGGGAAAGGAGAGATATGGTGAAGACTGTGGTGGACCAAATGTTAGAGAACGAGCAAAACCCAACAAGAGCTACATGCCACAGCATCGCCCGCAGCATCGTGAGAGAATGGCCAAAAAAGCTTTGCTGATGTAGGACAACAGGGAGACATGTTAGGAGACGGCAGCTTCTCTCTCCTTCAACAGCTCAAAACAAGAGTCGAATACAAAAATAGGAAACAATCAATTGAAACACGGCGACGCAGGCAGCGCAGGCCCTGCAATGTGGCGGCAGAGGGGGCTCTGGTAATGGCCAGAGGGCCCATAGATCAGTATGGCTGTGTAAGGTGGTGTCCGGAAGAACTTCCTGCGGGAGAAACGGAGGCAACCTTAGAAGAAAAAAAAAGGCAATTACTAAACATGTATGCAGAGGGAGGGATGGGAGGGGCAGAGACGGCTGATCATCTCATGGAGCGGACCTACGTCGCACAGCGGCAGTATATAAACAGGGTGCCTGCACCAGCCATTGCTGAGATTAAGGAGGAATGGCCATTCCTGTTCTCACACAGAGGCCTTATCTGCCACTTCACTCTGCTGACGGATGTCGCCATACAAGAAAAGTATGAAGCGGCTATGAACAGCAAGGGCAATACAATAATTCGCTTTTGCCAACAACTCAGCCGTTATCCAGGCATCCAGGACGTCCTCGCTAAATACGAGCCAGAGGCGTCAGACAAGGCTGCATGTGTCCTTCTGCTACTGATGGCATATTTCAAGGAACCAAAGAATGCCATCATGCTTGAGGCTGATGTAAGTTGTTTGAAATTTTAAAAAAGCAGGTTGTGATTGTATTAGACAGTACTATTATGTTATCTTTCGCACTTGTATACATTTACCGGTAATCACATTCATTCACATGTTCACACAACGTGGAGTCAGTGATTCTGGAGAACGTTTGTTGTCAAAATCAGATTGTCAAAATCATTTACTAGATCCTCACGATGTGTTGATACACATCTTACTCTCTGTAAACAGGCATGTAAACAAAGGGGGGTTGCACACACAGGTAGTGGATCATGAGGATATTTTCACTGATTCTGACAACAATCGTTCTAAGGAATTGTTGAATCCACTCTTTAACTTCAAACTCAGTGGGACCAGTGGAACGTCTTATGCACCATGTTGAATCTTTGCTACAATATATGAATGTAACAATTACGTCTTACTTTACAGCCGTGTGCGACTGCTGCTGATGTTGAGGGCACAGTGCCATTGCCGAGCACCCCCTGCTTGATTGTCCAAGGTACTGTTGATATCTGGATTTTATATTGTACCATCTGTTTTTTAAATAAACAAAAGCCGCTACACAATATTTTGACAGAACATGCTCATCAGTGGTCTAACATGTTTTTCCAATAGTGTTGCTTGTCTCCATCTTTTCGGATTCAGCATCTTTCAACAGTAGTGCTGCTAGATGGTTTTAGAGATAACGGATTGCTTTTATACAGCATTCCAGGGTAGTGTATTGACTTAGATTTGCTCTAGAACTGAGAAACAAATTTTGGACACTTGAAAATTGGGAGAGCAAAGAAGGGCTTAATGGTTTGAGTTGTGCAATAGACAATTAATTACATAAGTAACAATGATGCGTAAGGGTTTTTTGTGCACCCAACAGAGTCTTCAAGGCAGCGCTGTCTGGTTAAGGTTAGGGTTAGGGCCTTCCAGGCAGCGCTGCCTTGCAGTCTCCATCAGGAGCACAACACCATCGAGCATCAGTAAGTGGGTAACAATTTGTGAAAACATTTAAGGTTGCTGAAACTTCTCTCCTTGCTCATAGCACCCAACTTCTTTACAACAGCTCTTCATGTGTGTTCTCTGTTCTTTTCAGGTGACATGATGAAGCCGACTGCATGGATGCTCTGCATTGAACAGAAGGTTGTCGTGGGACCACACCACTCCTTCATCAATGGAGTAGCTGCACTTTTTGCAAGCTATTATTGCTTCAACCTGCAGTACCCTGAGGAGGCCTCCTCCACTTTGGAGTTTATCCAAAGGTATTGTAACATTCAAATGAACATTGTACTGCAGGGTTTCCCACAGTGCTTTCTAGTTAAGGCTACAGTTGAACCAAAAAAGTAAATTGACTTAAATTGTCTTTCATCTCTGTGATGAACAGCAGTCTCTAGTGGTTGATAATATCACTGTGCCTGTGACTTCTTCGGTGTAACGGCCTCCACACACATCCTGCATCTACCTCTGGAGCGAGTCGCCTTCCGTTACTGCTGCGTCTCTCACGCTTTTTTTCGGACACACATCAACTGCTGCTGTTGCTGCTGCAGCGCTGCTCCTAAAAGCCCTATCTTTATCGAAGAGTTTTCATAGATAATTCCCATTAATATGGAGTTGTTTCATGTCATGTTATGATCCATATGATTTAATATTGAGTTTCGACAGTAATACTAGTGCCTCGTTGATTTTTTTCTTCACATTTTCGCTCTTGGGAGTTTTATTTTGAAAGAAAGAAACTGGGAAATCGTGAATGCTGCTGGTATGACTGTCAACAGAGCACTTCTCTAACAGTTTAAACGGAGAGAGACGCGCGCCTCCCTGAAAAAATAGGCTCCGCCTCCTGAGGTAAAGTGAAGTGTAGCCGCGCTGCAGACGGCCGTCTGAGGTACGTCTGCAGCGCGTCCGAGGTTGGAGGTGTGGCCGCTCTAGGTTGATTACACGGTCGGTGAAAAAAAGTCAGACGCAGACGCGCAGTAGAGGTAGGACGTGTGGAGGCTGTGAGGTTTACTGCATCTGTCTTGGAAAAAATTATGCACTATGTAAAACTGAAAGTTGTTTTCTTGGTTTATTCACAGGTGCTTCTTGAGCATTAATCCGGAGTCGGGCACCAAAGCCAAGAAAAGGCGTGGGTTGATCAACCCACATGTGAGCACACTCCTAACGAAAATATTGGACTTCGAATGGTTGTCAATGTAATGTGTCTTTTTTTTTGGAAAACAAAAAGAAACTAGAACTGTGTGTGTGTGTGCGTGCGTGCGTGCGTGCTGGAAAGAACTTGAGGATGAACGGTTTCATTTGAGGATTCTTCAGGGTCCATTGAGTTTTACCCTGAAGTGTTGTGAACGGGGGCCAAGCCTCCCACGCGACTCGGGATTGGGCGTTGTCGTCCGCGGCGCCGGCCCCTTGTTTCATGGTAAAGTTTTTCAACATGGGATGTTCTGTCTGGAAGTTGTAGACCAAAAGGCAAAAAAATCGCAGAGAAAGATGCTCAAGCGAATAAGGAGATGTATACTTTGTGTGTTTTTGGCGCCCCCTTTTGGCGAAATGTTCCAATTTTTTTTGAGGATGTTCATTAGGACAGTACGACCATATTTCTAAAATGTTGTCTTGATAGGATGTATCGTTTTGGATTTATGATCAGTTACGTACAAGGTATTACAAGTAAGCTAATCGGCAAATCTTTAAAGCGCTACCGTTTGGTCTTCCGATTGTCGTAGAAAAATTCTTTATACAACTTTTGCTCTTGGGAGTCGGTAGAGCATAATGCTTTTGGTTTCATCCAAATCGGGCGAAAACTGTAGGAGGTGTGTGTTTTAGTGACTGACACAGTTTTTGCGACGCAGCAAAAAATCGATCCTATTGCAAATGGGCGTGGCCTATCTCAAAAGATGCAGCTGACTTGTGGGCATCTGTGGATATAAAGTGTTTGACTGTCGGACATTTGGTGTGGGAGTTATAGCCCCAAACGCATTTTCCTTTGTTGTAGCGCCACCTAGTGGTCGGCATGTCTGAATTGTTTTGTCTGTGTACCAGGCACGGACCTGGATCTTTCTTTATATGTCCATGGGATCTAGTCATGCAAGTGGCATGTCCCAACCCTTTACGGTTTGGGCTGCAGCACCATTTTAAATAAAAAGAAGAAGAAATGTTCCAAATTTAAAAATGTAATCTTTAAATCGCTACCATTTGGTCTTCCGATGGTCGTAGAAAAATTCTGTATACAACTTTTGCTCGTGGGAGTGGGTAGAGCATAATGCTTTTGGTGAATTTTGATCAAATGAGTTGTGTATTTTAATGTGAATTGATAAAATGAGTTGTGTATTTTAATGTGAATTGATAAAATGAATTGTGTATTTTAATGTGAATTTTGATAAAATGAGTTGTGTATTTTAATGTGAATTTTGATCAAATGAGTTGTGTATTTTAATGTGAATTTTGATTAATGTGAATTTTGATAAAATGAGTTGTATTCTAATGTGAATTTTTATCAAATTTGTCCTGGCCACTTGGGACCGGGAATTATATATATATATATATATATATATTATTAAAGTATTAAAATGTTGATTAATAAAATGTTGAATTGAACTAATTGCATGTTTTCTTTGTTTTCCTTTTACTTTGGATGCATGTTTGTGAAGTTACAGTATATCGCTATATCACAGTATTTGGGTACGACAACTGTGAATTTACACTAAATTACTCGCTACCTAATTGCATTACTTTCACAGTAAAAACTAAAAAACACAGCTATTAACTGTAATTTATGTACTGCAAGGTACTGTAATAACACAGCTATATATTGCTAAATCACAGTAATTCCATGGGCATGGTAACTGTGAATATACTGTATGCAGTTGTATTTTCCTTGTAATTTGCTGTGATTTATTTACTGTAAATTACTGTGAATTATTTACTGTAAATTACTGTGAAAATATGTACAGGAAATTACTGTGAAATTACTGTGAAAGTAATGCAATTAGGTAGCCAGTAAAATCCTGTAAATTTACAGTATTTTTTTTTACAGTGCAGTAACTATGTCTGTAAAACCATTAAGTGTGTAAACAATGTGACGTGTGCTTAAGAGAACTCCTGTACCCATCTGTCTGTGAGGGTTGCAGGCCCAGCTGCCTATGAATTAAGTCAGAGTCAAAATAAGATATGGGGAACTATGAAGGATTCACTGTGACCCCAAGGTATGACCTTAACAGATTATGTGACCACATTTAAGGCCTAAAAATATACCTCAATTAGACATAATTAAAAGCTACAGGTGTGACTCACATTAAGTTACACCAATCACAGCGGCCCATTCAACAGAACAATTTAAAAATAACAACTACAAAAAATACATAGTAAAATATTAACAGAAAATATAACTTATCAATAAAGTATAGAACAAGCAAAGAACAAATATTGTCCTTATTATTACCTTATACTCTCTCTTGCCATAGTCACCTTACATAATTCACTATGGATGAGTCTATTTAAACAGCAACAAAAGGACAAGAATTGCACAATTTATTAAAACCGTTCATATTGTTTATTTTCACAAGCTGTAGTGTTTCAGGGCTGACCTAAAATGTGACTCAATAACAAAAGTATCTTAAAATAAAGATGTTTGAATTGTTAAATGATTAATTGCATTTCTTACAATATTTCTAGACACACACTGCTGTCAGTAGACTATACAACACTTGTGAAGCCTTACTGAAAAGATTTCCTTCCCGAACAAGGACAGGATTCTCCAGGCATATAACACTGAGGCTTTAACTGATCATGTATGCATGTGTCACGGCATCCAAGGCGAAGTGATGCCTCCGGGGCATTAACTGTGGTGTTTAATATACGGTGTTAAGGTGCTGGAAAACAAACATTTAAATTAAAGTGGTCAAACTTATGTTTATTATTATTTCTTTATTAAGGACAAATGCATTAAAAACAGTATCTGCACTTGATTGTGACATTGCCAGACTGACACCGGCTGCCATTCTCAGGCGAATTTGCGGCCCAAAACACGGCCCTTGCCATCGAATAATTAAATTAATATTACTAATAATTAATACGCACGTATTCAAGGTAAAGAACAGGATGGCTGTAACAGCATGTACAGTATATCCTGTAGATACAATCCATAATAGTTTTGGGTCTCATCTTCACAAGAAAGGGGTATTTAATATGCCAGGTCAGCTTGATAAAATGTTGTTTCACAAAATGTATTCGAGTCATTCCACCAATCCGGTACTTTGATCGTGAAGTTATCTATTCATTAAAAGGAATTATTATAATTGTTTTTACCTCATGCATGTTGAAAGTAGTGTGAGAGTGACAGACAGTAGTGAGAGCCCTGAGCGCCGTCCCCCTCAATGTGGGCTTTAGGCTTCCCCCCTCAACGTGGGCTCCGTCTGCGAGCCACAGTCAGGGGCTTCTCGTAAAATCCTGTTTAAAACACTCTTATTGTGAAGGCCAGATGAGGCTAGCGGAGGTGGTGCTAGTGTTTCCGGGTCTCGGCTAACACAGTTAGCTTGTGTGGATGAAGCTGCTCTCCTGCTGCTTAAACTCTGGTTCTCTGTGGAAATGTCCAGGTTTCAGGAGCTCAAAAGCTCGGGGTCTGAAGCGGAGCTGGACCGACAGGAGGTGCTTTCAATACCGGAGATGAAGCTGCAGAGAGCGGGTAGGTTTGTGGCTACTAGCCATGCTAACACCCACTCTAAACCACGTAGCCTATTTCTAGCCTCTCTTATACAGCTAATGAAAAGTTTAATGATGCATTTAGCTAAACTAATCTTACAAATACATGTGTCTGAAAAGGCCACGCTGCTACACGGAAAAACCTCGTCATTTCTACGTGTTGTTTGGTCGCCAAGTGCTTTGATTTTTGTTTCAGTGTGTAGGTTTAATCAATACAATCACAATAGAGCGCTCGTCCACGCATGCGTATCTCCACCTAGATCTTTGCTCCAACAGGTTTAGGTCAGCATGCAATTTCCACAAAGCACCAACAGGCGTCACCAAACAACAGGCATTAAACAGATGCCTGTATCTGTAACATCTGATTTCCTTTAGATAATTAGAAACATCAGCATGATTCTTTATTTAACGCCCATTGACACGCGAGACTCCGGTTCTTTATACCTACTACTTGCATACAACTACTAGGCTACATCGTGTTTTTAAATACATTGTTTTAGTAACTAATACATAGATCATGCATTACCAACTACATAGGTTTTCTTAAAAAAAAAAAAAAATCAATGTAGTAGTTAGTTACTAAAGATCAAGTAAAAACCTAGGAGGTAATGCATATCTATGTAGTAGTTGCTTAAACGTTGTGTACCCTATTGTAAAGTGTTACCAACACATGAAATTAACACACATGCAATTATCAAAGAGCACACAAAACTCTCACGACAATAAAATGAAGAAAAAAAAATACAATACCGACCACTTTGCCTGCTTGTAAAGCAATGGGGGTTTACTTCAATTTTGCCTCAAGAAATCTTAATCCAGAAAATATAGCAAATAAAAGCGTGTCTTGTTTACTAGGAGCACTGGCGCCCCTAGAACATGTAGGGGCACACCTTAAATGGACCTGCAACGCATCTATTCACATTTTTCCCAATTTTAACTATGGATGATAGTACAATATAGCCTAATTAAAGAAGTAACCGGTAGAGTTCGGCAGATTTAAGATAATATGTTTAAATTTCTTAAAGGATATGGAGGTATTTATCTTAATTTGTAGCTGTAAATTGTTCCAGGAGTCAGGGGCAGAGTTTATAGAGATTTCAGAGTTTATATAGGTACAAGTGAGAAATTGATATCTGTTCATTTACCAGTAGGCTAAATACAGCACCTGGAGGAAAAAATATCAAATATAAATCCAGCATCTCCATGTTAAGTTTGAATTCAACAAGAACTCCACTAATCAGCTGTTTGTCTGTTTCAGTTTTACCTTCAGATGTCCGTAAAGTGATCGTTGGGGAAGAAGGGCAGCAGGAGTGGAGCCCCAGTCTGGACCAGGAGGACCCACCAGAGCCCCCACACATTAAAGAGGAACAGGAGGAACTCTGGACCAGTCAGGAGGGAGAGCAGCTTCAAGGGCTGGAGGAGGCTGATGTCACCAAGTTCCTATTCACTCCTGTCCCTGTGAAGAGTGAAGATGATGAAGAGAAACCTCAGTCCTCACAGCTTCATCAAAAAGATGAGACTGAAGACTCTTCTGACACTGAAGACAGTGATGATTGGTCTAAAGATATCAGAGAACCTCCATCAGGTTCAAAGTCTCTGAAAATGAATGAAGTCTCTAAAAGTGGTGTCAGATGTAATACAGAAGAAAATCCACTCAGCTGCTCACTTTGTGGTAAAGTATTTAGAGGGAAGGGAACATTGAAACGACACATGGTTGTCCACACAGGAGAGACACTATTCAGCTGCCCTGTATGTAAGAAACGTTTTAAACGCAAAGCAGACATGAAAAGACACATGGCTGTGCATACCGGGGATAAACTTTCCAGTGCTCAGTTTGTGAAAAAGCATTTACAGAGAAGGGAACTTTGACACAACACATGTTCCTCCATTCAGCTGAGAAAACGTTCAAGTGCTCTGTTTGTGGTAAAGGATTTACACAGAAGCGAGGTTTGACACAACATATGACTGTCCACACAGGGGGGGGGAGATTCAGCTGCTCTGTATGTGAGAAAAGTTATAAACGCAAAGCACACATGAAAGAACACATGGCTCTGCATACCGGGGAAAAACCTTTCCAGTGCTCAGTTTGTGGTAAAACATTTACACAGAAGACACAATTGACAATACACATGGGCATCCACTCAGCTGAGAAACCTTTCAAGTGCTCAGTTTGTGGTAAAGGATTTACACAGAAGGCAGGTCTGACACAACACCTGACCATCCACACGGGAGAAAAGATTCAGCTGCAGCGATTGCGACCAAAGATTCACTTGGAATAAACAACAGAGAAGACACAAGCGTGTCTGTCCTCAGTTCTCACAGCTTCATCAAACTGAGCAGAACAGAGAGGCAGAGCCTGGAGCCAGCAGCTCAACTGAACAGACGGAAACATGAGCTGATGGAGAGGACTGTGGAGGACCAGAACCAGCCAGGAACTCACATCCAGATCCACATTTACAACCTGAGACTTAAGACTCCTCTGAGACTGAAGACAGTGATGATTATAAGTCACATATGAAAGAACACATGTCCACCCACACAGGGGAACGACCATTAATCTGCTCACTTTGTGGCCAAGGGTTTTATCACAGGTGTCATTTAACAGTACATATGCTTGTCCACTAGGGTGGGGGGATCGATTTTCCGATTAATATCGATTCTCCTTCGAACGATTTTGAATCGATTCAGAAAAGTTAATAATCGATTTTTTTTTTAGATTTTTTTTTTTATAATTTATTTTTTATTTTTATTTAATTTTGTAAATATTAATACTTCCTGCGCCATTGCGCATGCACACCACCCATGTGCAAGTTGTTTCCAAAGTGGCTTAAAAAGGTCTGAGAGCAGCAAACCCATGACCTGCACCAGCTTTATCTCTGTTTACGTTTTTGTATGAGAGCTGAATTCCAAGCCATACTTTTTGTACAATGTGTTGAAATGACATAGAAAATAGATAATAGAATAGAAATCCTATAGAAACATGATTTACGAGATTAGAAATAAAATAAAACTGAATCGGTTTAGTTTTTACATACTTCCATATTGTGTTGAAAGCTGCATTGATTATTGCACTGGTCATAGAAAGTCATATTTGTGACAAGAAAAGCTTTTCTCTTAATACAATATTAGAGAAGGCAATTCATCTGTTGATTGTCTTTAATGATCATCACAAAAGTAGGAAGTGATTAGCAAACTCTGAGTAGCAAACTCAGATGTGCATATAAATATATTTTTGAAATTCACACATGGGTATGTACATAAAAAATGTTTTGCATTGAGATGCATTGAAAATCGATTTTGAATCGAATCGTTGACCTCTGAATCGGAATCGAATCGAATCGTGAGGTGCCAAGAGATTCCCACCCTATTGTCCACACAGGGGAGAGAGCATTCGGCAGTTTGTGAAAAAAGATTTAAACATAAATGTCACTTGACAGACCACATGCTCATCCACAGAGGGGAGAAACCATTCTGCTGCTCATTTTGTGGTAAAAGATTGTATCTGAAGAGACAATGGAGAGCTCACGTGGCCGGACACACGGGAGAAAAGATTCTGCTGCAGAGTTTGTGACCAAAGATTTGATTGGTTCAAGTCTGCGCTGTTACGCTAGATCTGGGTTGCGTTTCCACAGTATACTGCATCCTAACTTGGTAGGCGGAGTTTATGCCGGCCGGACGGCAGCTACATAACTGGTGACATCATAACAGTGGGACACAATGTGGCCCTCTGGTTCACTCAGGCTGTGTTCGGAAAGCCATACTAACGTCCTACTCATACTCATTTTGACTTCAATTTGAGTATGTGACGGTTGGGTATGCGAGTTTGGGTATGTGAGAAATTCCCGGATGAGTACTAACTTCCGGGAAGATTTTGGGTATGGATCGATTGTATACTTTTCCTACTCAACCGCCCCACAATGCATCGCGTCTTTTCAAACGACAAGGAAGGTTTTTTTTTTAATTCTTTATTTACGATTCTGCATTTCCTGCACAACACAGGACTGTATGTAAAAATCTAGTTCTATATCTAACCTGTGGAGGGCGGCAATACGCTAAACAGCGTCTAAATGGCCTGAATCTTAGAAGAAGAAGAAGAAGAAGTTCTTTATCGCTTGAGTATACTTCAACTGAAAACGTTTCGTCTACACAATCGATCTTTGAGTAGAGGTCCGTATGTAGTATATAGATGGTGAGTATGTAGGATGTAGGACGCTAGTATGGCTTTCCGAACACAGCCTCAATGAGGAAGAAAAGCAGAAAACGATAAACAAAGAGCTGTTCACCCACATTTTTCAATAACACAAGACTCCTCACTCTTGCCGTGGCGTTTACATCAAGTCGGTTTAACACAGATATGATTCTCTAGAGTCTAGACCAATCAAAGAATGTTTACCTTTTAACAATATATTTAAGAGTAATCTCATTGAAGACATAATAAGTACAGTAGCTGTCACAGTCAGATTTAAAAAGAGTGTTTGCACATTGTGTAGCCTTTGCTGTGTATAAAAAATGCTTCATAAATATACTTTTTGATTTATTGATTAAAATCCCCAGCAATGATGAGAAATCCATCTGCGTGGGCGGTTTGCTCACTGATGGCTTTATAAAGTTCCGAAAGTGCATGATTTCTATTTGTGTTGTAGTTACTGTCCAAAAATTATATGTGTGTGTGTGTGTGTGTGTGTGTGTGTGTGTGTGTGTGTGTGTGTGTGTGTGTGTGTGTGTGTGTGTGTGTGTGTGTGTGTGTGTGTGTGTGTGAGTGAGATAAATGTTGATGGAAATGATAATATCAACATGGCTCTAAATCACATCATGACTGTTTTAATTAAATCAACCTTAAATTCATCAGACAACTTAATTATTTATCAAGCGATTTTTCATTTCACTTTATTTTCACTTCCACTTATACGACTCATTATATCAATCCAAATACATTTTATCACTTAATTTCCACCGTCATAAACTTCCGCCTGTAACACATTTTTCTACATCTATACAGCAAAATATTCACCAGAGATCCCGTGGCCACTGCCTTTTCTTTGTAATGTGTTGGTTTAAAATATTTTACGTCTTTGAGGCTTTTATTTTGAAGTCCAGAAATCTCCACGTGCCGGAAGTGATTGCCCTTACTCTGACTGACTTGAAACAAAATGGCGCTGTAAGAGTCACGCATTTTAGTTGTTCAGCTTTCTCTAAAACTGAAGTAATAATCTATCATAGCCTCTGTATGTCTGGATAAACCTTTCTGGTTAAAATGTCTAAAGTCCAAATGGTGAGAGCGTTGGTGAATCAGCGCCTAGCTGCGGCTGCTGAAGAGATATTTGGGCTGTTTGAAAGAACCATAGCCGAGTACGAGGAGGAACTCTGTCGTTCAAAAGAGAAGAACGAGCGACAACAGAAACTACTGGACGCTGTTTTGAAGCCTGAAGTCCGGTTACACAGAACAGGTTTGTTCCTCCTACATTACAAGATCAAAATGTATCAGATATATTAATTTAAAAGTATTTCAATAGCGTCACGAAGCGTCTCTTTCAGCCAACATTATCCAAACACGTAGCTCCTTCAAAATAATCCTCAATCAGAATCGGCTAATGTGAACATACAACGATTAATGTTTTTTTGTTGCTCTCAGTTACGTTCACAGAAATACGAATCGACCATTTGGACAACGAAGGTAAAACATAACAAAAAATTATCTAGAATTATAAATAGTTGAAAACGTTTTATATATGAAAGTTTGTGTTTTGTATGAAGCGTGTGTGTGTAAAGTGACGTACAAAAGTCTGAGGTCATATTGACAGTCATATCTTTACGTGACCCTTGGAATAGATTGAAGTTTCAAGATTAAGCAGCCTGTTTGGTTGTAACATTACATTGTGATACTGCCTTTACTTACACATATCGTGTATTTACATAGATATTGTTCAGCTGAGAGGACAGTCTGAAACTGTTTATTTATTTTCATGTTCAGTGATCTGTAGAAGTTAATAAGGAATAAGGATTAGAAATGCAATTTCTGAAGTTATTGCCGTGTGAATGCTGATGCTGAAAAGCCAACGAAAGTTATATTTGCCATTGAAGAGTTGATTTTTTTTTAATTTAAAACATTTTTCTGACTGAAAATATTAAATGTGAAAAAAAGGTTCAATCACAAGTGTAGAAAAGCTTACCTTTTGACTGGTTACCTGGAGTTTGGAGAACGTTTATAAATGCGATCAAAAACTTGAAAGGTGCATGTAATATGAAAAGTAGTATTTCATTATTATGAATATGAAACTAACGAAGTTGAATGTCAAAGAAAATGCTTAAAAGTGTGAAATAGTCTTATAATGGGCAGATTGAGTCACTCAGCTGAGTGTGAGTCTTAATGAGGGCCTGTGATCAGTCAGAACTTCCACCTGTTAGGGGGCCCAGATAGGTAATTTCATCCAACATTTCCCCTCAAACTGCAGCCTCTAACTACCAAACTGTCAGTCTAGCGGACAAAATACATTTTCCGTTTCCTGCACCATAATAAACTAAAGAAGATACAGTGTAAACATTGTCTCCTATTGTGAACAATGTTAAAAGTGTGGTACAGTCTGCCTTTCTCCAGAAATGTTAGGTCTCTTATTGTAATCTATGCTGCTTCGTGTGGCTCATGCCTCACCTGCATCTTAAACCTAGGTTTCACCCACACAAATACACTACGTCTGGGACAGGTCTACTTACAGTCCCCAGAGTTAGGACTAAACAAGGAGAAGCAGCGTTTAGTTCTTATGCACCAAATCTCTGGAACAGAGAACTTGAGGTCTGCTACAACTCTCAGCTCTTTTAAATCAAGTCTGAATACTTTTCTGTTTCCATTTTAACCTGTAATTTTTAAATGTTATTCTTTCGCTTTTAAATGTTTTATTCATTCGCTTTTCTAATGTGTATTGTGTATTTTAATCTTGCCCCTGTAAAACACTTTGAATGGCCTTGTGTCTGAATTGTGCTATATAAATAAACTTGCCTTGCCTTGCCTACAAGAAAACAGTTTTTTAAGAACTCTACTTTCATTTATTAAAATGGGCCACTTTCCACAGTTTTATTTAGACCAAATATAATAATAATAGTAATAATGGATTGGATTTATATAGCGCTTTTAATCACACTCAAAGCGCTGTACAGGGTTCCATTCATTCAGACAAAATCATACCGGTGGTGGTGAACTACGTTGGTAGCTACAGCTGCCCTGGGGCAGACTGACGGAAGCGTGGCTGCCATTCAGCGCCTACGGCCCCTCCGACCACCACCTCAACAAACAGCAGTCATACACATTCACACGAGGCAAGGTGGGTGAAGTGTCCTGCCCAAGTACACAACAGCCATGACACAAGTGGCAGGGTGGAATCGAACCGCCAACCCTTCGATCATTGTCCGACCCGCTCTACCACCTGGGCCACGGTCGCTAAACTAATGCATTTTTCTGATTGTCAGCTACAGGCAGATGTAATTTGACTGTTTAAAAAATTTGAGTCCGGAACAGCACTACAAAAGAATGAAACATATCAAATATTTGAATGATAGCAGAAATGTCCTAATTGAGCTGAACGTTCCACGTTAAAGTATGTGGAACTAGTCAGGTTTCACTTTCAGCATTCACACCAATAACATTTCTCTGTTATATTTCCTACAGACATCCAGCAGCTGGTAGTGGTTAAAGAAGAGGTTCCCCCTGAGCAGCAGGAGTGGAGCCCCAGTCTGGACCAGGAGGACCCACCAGAGCCCCCACACATTAAAGAGGAACAGGAGGAACTCTGGACCAGTCAGGAGGGAGAGCAGCTTCAAGGGCTGGAGGAGGCTGATATCACCAAGTTCCTATTCACTCCTGTCCCTGTGAAGAGTGAAGATGATGAAGAGAAACCTCAGTCCTCACAGCTTCATCAAAGACAAACTGAACAGATGGAAACAGGAGCTGATGGAGAGGACTGTGGAGGACCAGAACCAGCCAGGAACTCACATCCAGATCCACATTTACAACCTGAGACTGAAGACAGTGAGGACTGGAATTACACCACTGAACATGAGTCAAGTGTACATTTAGGCAAGATTGGTTCTACAGAAAGTCACAAGTGTGTCGGTCCTCAGTCCTCACAGCTCCATCAACAAGACAAGACTGAAGACTCTTCTGACACTGAACACAGTGATGATTGGTCTAATGATATCAGAGAACCTCCGTCAGGTCCAAAGTCTCTGAAAATGAATGAAGTCTCTAAAAGTGGTGTCAGATGTAATACTAATGAGAACCCACTCAGCTGCTCACTTTGTGGTAAAGCATTTAGACAGAAGAAATGTTTGAAACAACACATGGTTGTCCACACAGAGAACAGATTCAGCTGTTCTGTATGTGAGAAACGTTTTAAACGCAAACAAAACATGAAAAGACACATGGCCGTGCATACCGGAGACAAACCTTTCCAGTGCTCAGTTTGTGAAAAAGCATTTACACGGAGGGGCCATTTGACAAAACACATGACCATCCACACACGGGAGAAAACATTCCGCTGCAGCGATTGTGACCAAAGATTCACTTGGCATAGTCAACTAAGAACACACAAGCTTGTCTGTCCTCAGTCCTCACAGCTTCATCAAACTGAGCAGAACAGAGAGGCAGAGCCTGGAGCCAGCAGCTCAACTGAACAGATGGAAACAGGAGCTGATGGAGAGGACTGTGGAGGACCAGAACCAGCCAGGAACTCACATCCAGATACACATTTACAACCTTGAGACTTAAGACAGTGATGATTATTCACTTCTCAGACCAGAGAGAATCAATCAGGTTTAAATCAGGTTTCTGAATGTGTTTGTAGTGTGGTGCCTTAAAACTCACCCAGTCACACTCAAATTGATGCGAAATGTTCCTTCTCAATAGTAAATTGAAGGTGAGTGTCAAGAATGCAGACCAATTAAAAAATTTTGGTCCATCTTCCACAATAGAAAAGAGGAATTTTTGAAAGGGCTTAATCTTTACACCCTAAAAAAATTGGTGTGGTTTCTTGACACTCGAACCAAAATGGTTCTATAGACGTTACACTCAATTTAGAAGTTAAAACTAAACTTTTGCATCAACCTGAAATGAAATGTAAACAGACACCACTATAGTAAACTCAGCTGGAAATGAACCTGATTCTCAAAAAAGGAAATAAAATAAAAATAAAAAACTCAACTCGTCGACGACTGACAGTTTGCGGTTCACTTCTTACATGAATCAAGATTAATAAATATAATGTAAGTTGATATTTTTTTGTTGTTTTTTTATTAATATTCCATCTTAATTAGTATTTTTATTTTAGTTATCAATTAGAATGTGGATTCAACAGGGTCAAGGGTCATACACCTGAAAGAAGAATAAGTGCTTGTTGAAAAAGTAAGTTTTGATTTAATAGACATTTTACAAAATAATTCCGATAAGTGTCATCAAATTCTGTTTCATTTTCTTATGGTAACTAATTTGTTGGTGAAAATATAGGTTATAAATTATCTGAATTTTATTTATTTATTTATATTATTTTTTTGTAGGGAGGTTGTTATTTATTTCACACACTCCATACCAGTAGATGGCGGTAGATAAGTTGTTAGCCAACTGCCAAAAAACAATACAGAAGAAGAAGAAGTGTGCTCGTTGGTTGAGAGGCACCTATTTGCAGGAGAGGCACCTATTTGGAGACGCATGGGGAAAGTGGAGCTCCACCGGAAGTGGATTTCATTGGTCAGAATTGTAACCTATTTGTTTTCGTTGGTTGCATGCTACTTCCTGTAATAGCGCTAGCAGCTCGTGGATAAAACCATCCGGTAAAAGCCTTATTAACCTGAGGAAACATCCCCCGTTTCCCGTTTGGAGATGGACCGGGACTTGGAAGGACGGGACCGGGACCTAGAACCGGAGACGAAGCCGCGCGGAGACGGTGAGTTTGTGGGTGTTTGACGCTCTGCTAACGTTAGCTGCTAGCTGCTAGCCGCAGCCAATGATCCAAATGTTTCTAAAAAAGCTGATCCAGGACCAGAGGAGTGACGTATGTTTTACCTTTAGACATCACCATGGTAACGGATGCTATCCAAATAGTATCACACACAGTCGTTATAAGTAGAGCTGTTTTAAAAGCTGTTTTCTTCGACATGACATGGGAGTTTCGTAAATATACATATTCAGCTGACAGTGGGCTGCCCCGCTGTGAAGCTGATTGATTGTTTGATTTTTGTGGGAGAATACTGGAATAGGAACGGGAGCTGTTCTTCATAGTTTGCTATACGTCCTCTACGTGTTTGCCTCTGTATAATCATTCACACACATAACACACAAAGCTGTGCCAAAGTTAATGTTTTGTTAATGGACCAATCCAGCTTTGAGGGCAAGGCAGGGTAAGTTAGGGAGCTTTTTAAGAAGTAGGTGAGATCGCTTCCGATGGTTAGCTTGCACCCTGCGTGGTAGCTGCTGCTATCTGTCAATGAGTGTGTGTTTGAATTTGTGAATGAGACAAACTTTCTGTAGCGCTTTGGATAAAAGCGCTATATAGTTAATTTTTCAACTAGGTCCACTTATGGTGTTGTAAGTTTTAGAAATCTAACACATTATTTTGAGAAATGTATTGATATGGTCCAGTTCTCCATCTTGTGTAAAAACATATCCTGATAGTGGCTGTGCTGAAATTATTTAAATAATATATAATTTTTACAATCTTGTTCGAACAACCAGAGGAAATCGTCATTTCCACCACACTGCAAAAATGTGCGTTTTAAACAAAACTATGAACTTAGCCTGTGTTTTCAAAATATCTAATGTAGGCCTACTTTCACGACAGATGTGACCTCATGTATAACAATATCTTATTTTCAGGGTTTTAAAAATAATATTTTAAAATTGTAAAGATAAAAATGTGCTTTTAGCTATGCCACTACATTACATTTTATTTAGCTGACGCTTTTATCCAAAGCGACTTCCATTAAAGCGGCAACGAGTAACATTTAAATATCTTTTAAACAGCCTCATGTTTCCTCTCATAATCATAAATTACCTTTAACAGCAAACGAGACCATCAGTGCAAAGAAAGACGTTTTTATATAGTTTTTATTACTGCATTTGATCTGGTCGTACACACAGTCCGATTTTCGGTTCACGCGTGCATGCTCTATGGTCACATTTCCGTATTGGTCGCAGATTTCAGTGTGGCGCAGGAACGCGATTTGAGAAGCCTATCACTCCAGGTGAGGGAAGGGGATAGGTTGACCAGATCCCAATTCACCAGATGTGGGACAAAGTGCAGTTTTTTTTTTAGCAAAATAAACTCGTGTCACCACCGGTAATGCCAGAGACACGGCTTTCTATATTAAAAAACACTATCTTTAGATCAGCGCGCAGCAGTTAAGTTAGCTACTGTTAAACACATAGAGCATTAAGGCTGCGGCTTCACATTAAAAGCATTTCACTGGCTTCACATTAGCATGTCACTGGACAAACGTGAGTTGGCTTTTATTTTGAAGTAACAGGAAGGTAAACGCTGAAGCAGCAGGCAGCACCTTCACAGAGCCCATTGAGCCCAGCAGCCCCCAGCAGCACGATACACACACAGACAAACGGAGACACACACACACAGAGACAAACGGAGAGACGCACACTCACACACACACACAGAAACGGAGACTGCTGTCTCCTCACAGCTATCGGATAAATGCCAGATTATTAAACACGCATTTAAAAAGGGGGGCTCACTTTCAATAATGTAATGGAAATGCGATCTGGTCATCCTAGAAGGGGAGTGGGAGCCTTGTTTGAGACAGTTATTTGTCGTCATAATGACTGATAACGGGGCTGAACCATCAAAGAAAAAAAAGAAAATAATAACTAACTGCCATCTCTCGTTCATTCGCTTTGTGTGCGGACACGGACTCGTTGACAATGCATCAACTCATTGCAATCAGGTGTTTAGGACTGACTAGCATTAGTTGATGCTGTGTCACTAACCACTCTCACCGAGCCGAAAAGAGTCCGGTGCCCTCAAACTTTCAACACACGGACATGCACTATATTGCTTCCTGATTATTTGAATCTTGCACCGCCGGCACGAGCTAGAAAACAGCTTCACGACAGCTGGCATCGTAAAAATACTACCGCTTTTGTTCAAAGGTGTCGCCAACGTGCCGACTTACTCGTAGTAGCTTTAAGTGCATTCAACCATGAAGATACAAACTCAGAACAACAGGAATCACATTAGTACTATAGCTTCAACTAAACCAAACTACAAAGTGTCACATGGAGATGTATCAATTTTTTTATATATTTTTTTTTTAGTTGAACTGCAGTCTGAAGTCTTTTAAGGCTGCGGCGGAAGATGTGTAAACTATCAGCTGATCTGATGTTAATGGGGAACCCGTTCCACCATTTTGGAGCCAAGACAGCAAAACATTTTCAGTTAATTTCTTACATGGTACAATCAGGATTTTTCTAAATCAGTAGCCTATAACCGTAACAATAGTTTTTTTTTTTTTCAAATCATTCAAAAAATAATGCTATTTTGTTGTTATCATGATTTTTTTTACTTCAACATATGTGCTGTAGTGGTAATGACAGAATGTGTGTCTCTGGTGTCATCCAGAAATCCAGAAACTCCATGATAAGTTTGGCCCCAAAATAAAACTGTGGTTTTCCTAATCGTGTCCTTGTGTTTGACCTTTACCTGCAGACGTCCAGCAGCTGGTGGTGGTTAAAGAAGAGGTTCCCCCTGAGCAGCAGGAGTGGAGCCCCAGTCTGGACCAGGAGGACCCACCAGAGCCCCCACACATTAAAGAGGAACAGGAGGAACTCTGGACCAGTCAGGAGGGAGAGCAGCTTCAAGGGCTGGAGGAGGCTGATATCACCAAGTTCCTATTCACTCCTGTCCCTGTGAAGAGTGAAGATGATGAAGAGAAACCTCAGTCCTCACAGCTTCATCAAAGACAAACTGAAGAGATGGAAACAGGAGCTGATGGAGAGGACTGTGGAGGACCAGAACCAGCCAGGAACTCACATCCAGATCCAGAATTAGGACTAGTGGAAAATGAGGACTTTTCTGAGACTGAGGACAGTCCTGACAGTTATTTTTGGAAGGAATCCATAGAATGTCCGTCAGGGTCAAAGTCTGAAGCCCCTGAAAACCATAATACTGTACAGAAACTATTCAGCTGCTCTGAGTGTGGAGAACGATTTTGTTTGAATGTGCATCTGAAGCGGCACATGAGAATTCACACAGGAAAGAAACCAATTTGTTGCTCATTTTGTGGTGAGACATTTACAGAAAGGGTCAATTTGTCAAGGCACATGGTCGTCCACACCGGAGAGAAACTATTCAGCTGCTCTGAGTGTGGTAAAATATTTAGACAGAAAGGGAGTTTAACACGACACAAGTGTCTTGGTCCTTGGTCCTCACGGCATAATCGAAGCCAAATGGAGGAGAACAGAGAGCCAGAGCCTGGAGCCAGCAGCTCAACTGAACAGATGGAAACAGGAGCTGATGGAGATGACTGTGGAGGACCAGAACCAGCCAGGAACTCAAGTCCAGATCCACACGCACACGCATACATTGAATATGAGATAGAAGACTCATATCCAGATCCAGAATTAGGACCCGAGACTCCAGACTTCTCTGAGATGGAAGACAGTGAAGATTTTTCTAACAAGACCACAGAACCTCAGTCACATTTAAAGGTGAAGTAAGCGGCACTCTTTTGTCAATATACTTGTTTAAATCTCTCTATATTCATACAGCAATCACTTAAGGGTAGGATTAGATAAGTGTATACTTCTTCTGCTCCTTTTCAGGCATACCTCGACAACACAGATAATTTTTTTTTTTTTTTTGTTGTTTTTTTTGTGAAAACATAATTTGTTTGTTGTATGTCTGAAATAAACTAAATCAAATCAATCAAATCAATCACTTAAACAGTAAGCAGAATTCATTAAACAGGTCTCCCAGTTCATTCCATTCAGCTTTGCAGTAATTGCCAAGATAAAATGTTGAGTATCCCACTTGTCTTTTCTTCATCCAATCAGCAGACAGGGTGCTATAAAGAGGCGGGTCTCTGTGCCCGTGAACGTGCAGAGCTAAGGCGAGCTGAAGCGGCTACTATGGCGAAGCAGGGGAAGTTGCCGATTCCAGCGCTACCAGAGCATTCATACACGGCATACACAAGAAAACACCTCAAGCGGAAAAGAACGGAGGAAGAGAAGAAGGAGGCAAAAGAAGCTGCCACGCAAAACAGAAAGGGTCGGTGTATGACCCGCATTTATATCGGCCCTGCTTTTGACAGGTGGAAGGACCTGAAAGAATCAAAGGGGCTGAAAAGCGATGCACAGCTAGCCTTGTTGCTACTCGACAGGTAAGCTACATTTTAATTAGTAGTAGTAGATATACGTACACATACACTCTGACAGTGTTCTGTTTTTTTTTTTTAACATTATTCCTTGTTGCTAATGTTAGTTCATAAGTGGTAATTTGTCATTTGTGGCCAACTCCAGCTTGATTGGCTGTGTAACTATAGCAGTTTGGCGTTGTAGCATATTAGCTTTGCTGAAATGCGTTTTTTTATTCATTATTATTTTTTTAATGGAAAAAGTCGAACTCAGTGAAGCTATTCAACTTTCCAAATAAGTTTGTGGCTGAAACATTTGATAATTGGTCATTGCCATTTCCATAGTTATGAGAGAGACGACGCGACAGTATCAACGCCCTTCAAGCACCGAGGAAAGCGTCCCTTGACATCAACACTGCCCAGCGTTACAAGGAGATCACCTGAGAGGTAAACAGCTAACGTAGATTCTTTGAATTGTGTGCTAGCTACGGTCGCTTCCGATATATCGGGATAAATCTGAATTGTTTGTCCCTCACAGGGTTTACGCTTATTTTGCTGATATGATAGAGCACTTTGTATGTTGGAGGCGATATTTGTGTGTCCAGCTTTTAACCGCCACTCCATAGCTTTTTATTACTGTACTGTACTCTGTACTCTACTTCAGCAAAAATGACCAGATATTATAATCAATGATCTCTTTTCTCCAAATATACCTGCCTTCTGCTTCATTCTGATTTTCGAGTTTTATTGATGTCTTGAGTGGTAGCGTATATTGTGACAACTACACACGTGTTCATAATATGTAGTGACAGTCAGTGCGTTTCCATGGCACAACTAGATTGGATTATCACATATATCGAACAAGACACTCGAACGGACCGTGTCACTTGTCTGAGTATACATGGCCTTTCAGAAATCGGATAAATGTCCGATGCATGGCTGTCTCCACTATGCTAGGTGGCGCTGTAGCCCTTTCAACCATGCTTTCAACAAGTGGTTTTAGAGCCACGTCCGGTTCCCTTCTGTCAATAACCCATGTAGCCTATCACGCGCAGGCACACAAGCACAGAACGAGAAGTCTGATATGCGATATCCGATCCCTGTATACATGCAGAGAGAAAGCCGACGATGAACGAATTATCTAGGTGTTCTTATCCGACTTCTCTTGTCTGTTATTGTGCCGATTTGTGTCCGAAGTAGATCGGATAAAGGTGTTTACATGCAGTTTAAAAGTCCTGTTGAAGTCTTATTCGTTTAGTTAACGCACTGAGTGACACTCTTTTTGCATTTTCTTTTTCAGTATGTCCTCAGTTGATCTAAATGAGACCTTCCGTGTGGAGGAGTTCAACAGTCTCAATAATGCAACGTAAGTAACTGTACGAGTTTAATAACAAAATTAATTAACAGCCAAATAAATAGTCAGATAAGTCCAAGAAGTGTCTTTTTCTTTCATTAGAATTGAGTGGGAAGATGACACCTTGCTTTCTGAAAAGGACGATAGGCCACTCTCATCGTCACAGGAAGATGTGACACGGGAATTCGACATTGATGAAGATTATGTGCCCCGCATTTGTGTTCGGTAAATTGGTGTTAATCCATATCTGGACTGTTTTTTCTGTATGAGATTTTTTTTTAATATATGAATGCTTGTTGTTGTCTTGTGCAATCCAACAAAACACTTTTCTGTTTCCATTTTAACATGTCATTTTAATGTTCTATTGCTATTCAATTGCTTTTAAATGTTTTATTTCTATTAATTCACTTTTTCTAATGTGTATTATGTATTTTAATCTTGCCCCGCTGTAAAGAACTTTGAATGGCCTTGTTTCTGAATTGTGCTTTATAAATAAACTTGCCTTGCCTTGCCTACAGTTCTGGCGGTGTACTGAGCTCAAAAGTGAACATTGATAATGTTCCGGAAGTCAGCATTGATCAAAGTGTCCATGACGACGGGGGAGAAGATGGCTCTGGCTACATTCCAGATCCGGATTCAGCTCCTGATGTCCGCGATGAAGATGACATCATTGGTCATCCAGCATCAATCGCGTACCACACGTCTTTACAACAACTCGTGGACCACCTCGAGCTACCAGAGCACGTGTGTACAGTCATTGATCCCAGCACTATGGCAAAATGTGGAGCCCCCAAACCTTTTACAGTGCGGATAACATCAAGGGGTACAGCAGCCATCATTGAATGGGTAAGTTTGTATCGCTTATTTGAGATTATAAGAATGCTGTGGTGTTCTTCTCCTTCTGAATATGCCTGTATTTCAATTTGTTGATGTTTTACTGGTATGTATTTGCTATATGTGATTTGCAGATTTGCGCCAGTGGTCACACCGTGTGGAAGTGGGCTTCCCAGCCCTTTCTAAATTTGGGAATGCCGGTAGGAGACTTCCTTTTGTCCTGTAATGTCCTCCTCTCAGGAAACAACTATGCCAAGATCGCTCTCTTGTTCAAGTTCATGAATATGGGCATGGTGAACCAGACAACCTTCCGTAACATCCAAGACGTCTACTGCATTGACACAATCAAAGACTTCTGGAACACAAGGAGAAGTGAGATAATAACTCGACTCAAGCAGAAAGACAGTGTTGTGGCCCTGGGTAGGTGTTTTTCTTTGTCCCCATTATCCTCTACCTTTTGTAAAGCGTTGTTGGGTTATACAAGTCTTATTCATTAATAATGTAAAGTCAATCAGTGTGATCCTAATTCATTTTGATGGGTGTAGCACACATTATCCGAGTGAATATAACTGAATTTAAATATTTGATAGTTTTTAACAGTTCACGTTGTTGAAAGAATTGCCTCTGAATATTTTTTTTTTTTTTAAATCAGAAAAAATAAGATTAGCAATTATTTTTTTCTGCCATTCTTTTTTTTTTTTTATATTACCAGGTGGTGCTCGAATGGACAGTCCAGGTTTCTGTGCACAACACTGCACATACACCACCATGGATAATGACACCAAAGAGATAATCAGCGTGGTCAACATGGACAAAAGAGCGACGGCAAGAAATTCCGTTATCATGCAGAGGGAGGCATTCATCCGCACGTTTGACACGCTGCATGAAGAAGTGAAACTGACAGAGTTCTGCACAGATGCCCATGTCCAAATTTCATCTCTTTTTGGTAAGCCAATTAATGATTGTATTTTGTTATGCTGTTAAATGTTCCAGATTTAACTAATCAAGCAAGCATCATTTGAATGGTTTGGATTAGAACCTGTAAATAGTGTTCCAAATGTTATCCATTTTTTATTTTTTATTTGTTGTTTTCAGAAAAGGGAAATACAAAGACAGCGGAGTTCATCATTCACTCGACATGTGGCATGGGGCCAACATCTTGGGTGAAAAGATACGTGAAGTAAGTGACATTGGTGGCCAACTGGAGAATACATTTATATTTATTATATTCAGGATTGTCAAGATTTTAGAACAAGAAGGTCATCAAACACACTGATATTCACTTACATATTGTTTTGCCCTCAAGTACAACATCTCTCTGGGAATATGTGATATCCAATACAATAATACAAAAATACAAAATAAAATATACTATGTTTAGTAGGCTCCTTCATACTACGATTTTTTTGTACTCTACTACCACTGTTTTGCACAGAAATAATGCAAGTTATAGGTTTTTCAATTCGCTAAATTTCATTCTGGTAAACAAACTTCCCACAATAAAACGTTGTGTTCTGTTTGGACTGCAGGCAGCTCAGCAGAAGGACTGCACAATCCTCCATGAGTGGAACAAGGACATTTGCAATCACTTTTGGCACTGCTGCAAAATGACAGACGACTTTCACACATTTTTTGTGAGTATTTTAGACATTAGACTTGTTTTTATTGTCATTCAATAAATGCATTAGTGCACATATTAAAATAAATGTGTTGCCTTGGCTCACGGTGGAGTGAGACAGAATATAAAAAGATGGCAGGGAGTAAAATACTAAATGTCAACAAAAACATTCCAACAGATTTTAGTTTTTATAACCGCTGTCAAAACTAAGTGCTGTCACCAAAACTATTAGTTAGGGACATTCTACAGACAAAGCAGGCACCTTTACTGTCCTTTTTAGGAAAAAGTGATTAGAGAAATACCCTCAATAACGATTGCTGTGGGAGCCAAATGTGAGTTTTTTGTGTTGTCTGTTTATTGGCTGTGTAGCCATTGGGGGGCGCTCTTGTCTTACCTGTCCACAGGTATAGCACTAGAAAGTAACTGATAGAGTGAGTAGGTGTTAGGCAAATATTTTTGACCGCCGTTTTTTGTAAATATCCTTTTTTTTTTTTTTTTTTTAGAATTTTTCAAGCTTTATTAGATAGAGTTGAAATGGAGAGAGAGGGGGGATGACCTGCAGTGAGGGTCCACGGGTCGGATGCGAACCCGCGACCACTGCAACGAAGGCCGAAGCCAATAATACGAGTCTATCACAGCCCGAGCACCCTTTTGTTTGTTTTGACAAGTTGTATTAACAGTTAGAAACACTGATTATTGTAAAACAACAAAGAGGAGCCTGATAACTCTGAACTGCATCACAAAGCTAACATCATGGGGAAGCGATGGCGAAGCGCGTCAGCAAGGTTACTTCGAGTCAAACCTTTCAGTAGCTCAAAGCATAAGGCTTAGCTCTTTATTTAAAAAGTGGTTTGGTTAGTGAATTTTGTAGCTCATGATGCCTTTTGTGTGCTGTTTTGTGATTATAATATTGTGTGTTTTATTTTTTTCTGAATTGTGGTTATTGTTTGTGTGTAGGATAAGTGGACTGGGGTTTTACACCATGTGACAGGGGAACACTCATGGATCTTTGGTGCCTGTGAACACGACCCCCTGACAGACAACAGAGACAAACACCTGATACAGAAGGACTCCAAAGCTCATCAGACGCTCACAGAAATTGTCCTGAATGAACGTGGCTCAAGTCTGTCGGAAAGTATTTGCATTTCAGGTCAGTCTATTGAGTGGTTGCTAATATTTTGCTGTCTGCCTGCCTACTATACCCAGGGCAGCTGTAGTTACTACCATAGTTTACCACCACCAATATGACTGTGTGTGAATGAATAGAACCTGGAATAGTTTAATACGTTGCTGAAGACTCACTTTTGATGTATTGGCCTTTAACACAAGTTGAGACTTCTTACTTTTTTTTTCATGTATCTTATATGTTATTTTGTATTGTATCTTGTACAGTACTTTGGTCAACTGATGTTGTTTTTAAATGTGCTAATAAAATTATTTTGACTTTTACTATAACTTGGGCTTTTGTACATCATTGAGACTGAGAATAAATCTTAGCTGGGCTGCAGAAACAGAAACATATCATTAAAAAAATACTGCCAATATTTGATTTGTTTACTACCTCACATGACATACCTGTAGCTCTTTCACAATTACTGGAGGGACAACTTCCAAATCTCGACATTTTCATAAAAAGAGAGTGAAATGATCTAGTTGGAGACATTACGGCACTGTAAAGCATTTGAGGGGCCTTGTGTTTGAATTGTGCTATATAAATAAACTTGCCTTGCCACATACCGTGCAATTTCATATTTATATTAGATTATATTTGGTAATTTTGTATAACTGTCAATTGAAATGTGAGCTCTTGATCACCCATCCATAGTACTTGACTCTCTGCTTTTCATATGTTACAGGTCAACTGCAGAGCTTGAGTCTTTCCACAACCACATACTTATGTATGCTGGAAAGCGCTTTGGATTCTCCCCCCCTGTCTATGGAGCAAGGGTGCTGTTGGCTGCCCTCGACTACAACCATCACCTTAGCAGATCACCCAAGATAAATGCAGCAGGACAATATGAGTAAGTGCAACCTGAAGCCACCTGATGGTCAAGAGATGTAGCCAACATAATTATTGTGGCTTGTTTTTCACTGGGCCAGAAGACTGATCTAAAATGCTTAAAAAGTTTGAGATAGTCCTTGTAAGGGCGGATTGAGGCACCAAGCTGAATGTGGGTCTTCATGAGGGCCTGTGATTAGGCAGATTAGCTGATATAAATACTTGATTTACTATCTAATCTAGGTACCGCAAGCTGTATAACAAGAAATCGAGGAAGTGGACACTCCGAACACTGAAGGAAACGAAGAGCTACAGCTACATTCCAGCACTGCAAAGAGCTGTTCTCCATAAAAGGCTTTCAGGAGGTGGTATGCCATCAGTGAAGCCAAGGACACCTGATGATCCCAGACATCAGCACTAACATAATTTGTTGTGAATGTGGTCAACACACAATGTATTTATTTAATTTTTTCACTGGTGCTTTGTGTTCTGTTGTTTTACCTGAGTTAGTTGTTTTAGTTTGATGCCCTGTTTTGTGCTGTGGGGGTCCATACTGTTTATGTTGTTTTTTATATTGTTTATTTGTATTTTCTTTTAAAATCGATGCAGGGGGACTACAGATGAAAAATAGCCTTTTGTCCTATTCTGGCATTTTTAACCTATGTATGATCATGTGTTTTATTAATTTGCACTGTCCCCTTCCTGAATAAACTGAATTGAAAAACATCTGGGTGTTCTCTGTGGTATTCCTAGCCTGGTTCTACCAGAATATCGTACTTCAGTTCATTTTGTACAGAAGGTCTGGAATAGCTCAATTGACAAATGTTAACTCACTTGAAGGCGGGTGTCTGTTGAAGTTTAAAACTATTGGATCTGTCCAGTGCTACTCTTGATCTGCCAACCAATCGCATAACGTTTGGTCGTGCGCCAGCTTCTGAGCCACTCCCTCTGTTCGCCGTTTGGACCGGCAAAAATCTGTCTGGTGAAAACCTAAGAATATACGGCAGGCCCAGATTGACTGCTGAAGGGAAATGAAAAATTGAGCGGAAGTAGGTAGGCGGGTGGTGCCAGGCTATGGTCTTCCTGAAGCAGTCAGGTCAGTAAATGCATCTTCTATTCATTAATTGTGTTGTTATTATTACAAAACTGAATCTGTCGTTGGGAGATGAGATACTTTTACTCTCAGATTCCTTTAGGGCACATGTAGAAATTTAGTAAAGAAAACCAATTAAGTGTTCAAATAGAATCTTTTTTATTTCTACAGCCCCAATATCACACACAGCCTTTTGCTCAAGTGGGTTTTTACAATCTGTACATTATACAAATCCCTATGTCCTCAGGAACAACTTCCAAAAAAACCTAGAAATGGGGAAAAAAAAGTTAGAAAGCTCAGGGAGAGGGATCCCTCTGCAAGACTGACAGGGAGTCGATGTCGCAACAGAAAAATCCCAAATGAACGGAATTCAATGATAAAATGAGTCCATGCAGAAAAGAGTCAACGCTGGATCTCACTTTGGTGTGTATATCATGGCTATTCAACATGTTAAAGGAATACTTCACCCATACGGAACCAGCGTTCTATCATTATGAAATCACTAATATAATATAATGAATGAGGTTTTTCTTTCTTCAGTCTTCCCTTGGCCCATCTGTCCTGTTAATCCTGACCCTTACTGTGATGTCACAGTAAGGAAACTGTAGGGTTAGACAGTGAGACCATAAAACACTCTTTCTGCCTTTTCTCAGGCTAGGATGATCCGATTTCAATTTTTTTTGCACATTTATACTACATAAGATCTCCGAGTTCAATACACCTTCATATTCCAACCGGTGAAGTAGGCCTTTAATGATGCAAGAAAGGCAAACAAGATAAAAAGCGAACAAAACTAATAGTATTGAAAGGCAACAAACAAACAAAGTCTATCAACACGAATAGAATGTTGGTAGGAAAGGCCTAGGACTAGTCCTACCGGTCTTCATATTATCTTAATAAAAACATATATCTAAGAGAAAAATCAAACAAAACAAAGAAAGAGTTGAAGGCAATTACATTAGCCCCGTTTCACCATCTAAACCATAGTTCTTGGAATTTTGCCTACTAACAGCATTTCAACCGCTACGTTTAAAACTCCGCTTTTGCCACAAGCAATGGCCTCATTTTCTGGTTTGGATTTAATACATTTGAGATGTAATAAAGAGCTACGAGCAACAGCACAACCTGAATGTCCTCCGATCTAACACCCTGGCCACACATCATGCATCTGTTGTGCTTGTGTCTGCCTTTTTACTGTGCCTTGTTAACAGATGAGAGCAGCCGCACAGCGTCATCTGTTCAGTTTGTCTTTGATGAAGCTGTGAGGACTGAGGTTTCTCTTCATCATCTTCACTCTTCACAGGGACAGGAGTGAATAGGAACTTGGTGATATCAGCCTCCTCCAGCCCTTACAGCTGCTCTCCCTCCTGACTGGTCCAGAGTTCCTCCTGTTCCTCTTTAATGACTATGTTGAGCTGTTCAGTTGAGCTGCTGGCTCCAGTGTCTGCCTCTCCTTTCTCCTTAGCTTGGTTTTGATGAATCGGTGAAGATTGACGACTGTCGCACTTGTGTCTATGCAGATGTTTCTCCAAAGTGAATCCTTGCTCACAAACGCTGCAGCTGTAGGCTTTCTCTCCTGTGTGGAGCACCATATGTCGTGTCAAGTATTGCTTCCGTGTAAATGCTTTCCCACAAGATGAGCAGCTGAACGGTTTTTCTCCTGTGTGGGTACGCATGTGTCTCTTGACATCTGATGGATAGTCAAAGCCTTTATCACAAACTGAGCAACGAAAGGGTTTCTCTCCTGTGTGAGTTACCATGTGCCTCTTCAGATTCCCATATGTACTAAATTGTTTCCCACATTCAGAGCAGCCTAGTGGCTTCTCACCAATGGCAAGAACTTCCTTATTTGGTCTCCTGGTATCCCAGTCACCATCACTGAGCTCAACCTCTGCTTCTGAAGAATTGTCATCACTGACTAGTCCTAGATGAGAGACAGGAGATGAGTGTAAACCTGACTGAGGTTCTCGTTTCTCCTCCCAATCATCCACACTAACTTCTATCTCTGCAACTGAAATTTCTGCAGACTTTTTTTTAGTCTCAAGTTCTGAATGTGTATCTGGATGTGAGTTCCTGGCTGGTTCTGGTCCGCCACAGTCCTCCCCATCAGCTCCTGTTTCCATCTGTTCAGTTGAGCTGCTGGCTCCAGGCTCTGCCTCTCTGTTCTGCTCAGTTTGATGAAGCTGTGAGGACCGAGGACAGACAAGCTTGTGTCTTCTCAGTTGTTTATCCCAAGTGAATCTTTGCTCACAATCGCTGCAGCTGAATCTTTTCTCCCTAACCCCTGTGTGGTTGGTCATATGTTCTGTCAAATGATTCTTCTGTGTAAATTCTTTCCCACAAACTGAGCAGCTGAATGGTTTTTCACCTGTATGAATTCTCATGTGTATCTTCACATTTCTCATGCAGGTAAATTTTTTATTGCAAACTGAGCAGCTGAAAGGTTTCTCCCCGGAGTGGACGGCCATGTGTCTTGTCACATTCCCCTTCCATGGAAATCTTTTCCCACAAACTGAGCAGCCAAATGGCTTCTCACCTGTATGAATTCTCATGTGTATATTCACATCGCCCTTGGACATAAATCTTTTACTGCAAACAGAGCAGCTGAAAGGTTTCTCCCCTGTGTGGACGGCCATATGTCTTGTCAACTGTTCCTTCCATGTAAATGTTTTGCCACAATCTGAGCAGCTGAATGGTTCCTCTCCTGTATGAATTCTCATGTGTTTATTCACATGTGTCCTGCAGGAAAATGTTTTACCGCAAAATGAACAGCTCAATGCATCTTCATCAGTGTGTCTTTTTTTCTGAATGGTTAAACCTGACTGGGGATCCGTGACCTCTTGACTATCTTTAGTCTCAGAAAAGTCTTCTATCTCAAACTCAATGTTTGCTTCTGGATGTGAGTTCCTGGCTGGTTCTGGTCCTCCACAGTCCTCTCCATCAGCTCCTGTTTCCATCTGTTCAGTTTGTCCTTGATGAAGCTGTGAGGACTGAGGTTTCTCTTCATCATCTTCACTCTTCACAGGGACAGGAGTGAATAGGAACTTGGTGATATCAGCCTCCTCCAGCCCTTGAAGCTGCTCTCCCTCCTGACTGGTCCAGAGTTCCTCCTGTTCCTCTTTAATGTGTGGGGGCTCTGGTGGGTCCTCCTGGTCCAGACTGGGGCTCCACTCCTGCTGCTCAGGGGGAACCTCTTCTTCACTCACCACCAGCTGCTGAATATCTGCAGGTGAAGGTCAAACAAAATGAAATGTTTAGGAGTGGACTATAGAGATTTTTTTTAAAGGCTGATATGTCAATAGGGAGGTGGAGCATCCCCCCACCCCTCCCTCTATCATTCTCATCAAATCGACAAAGTGTATCAGATTATTATCAGGAGTTTATCACATAATTTATGAATAAATTGGTTTCATATTGGACTAAATTGGATATAATGTAAAAGTTGAAAATGTCCATATCAGTTGAAATATCAATAATGATCAGTATAGATGTCAAAACACTTTTTTTTTAAGATCAAAGGTTTATTTTAAGAATCATATTTTAGGAATCTGCCTCGGTCTGTTGAATAATTCAACAATTGAATATAAGAAAGTTAGTCAAGTATATAACAAGACAATAGGGGATTTAAAATTGACCTTGGTCATCTCTACTAAAACATTGCATGGGAGTTTTGCCTTTTTGTGAAGTCAGCTGCTGACACATCCTGTATTTGTATCCTTCAAAATAAGAGTCCTGCTCGAAACAAGAGCTACTGGGATTATTTGCGTTGCTAACAGCGTTGTAGGAGAGTTGATACAGACCATGTCCTCTATTATTCATAATCGTTTTTAATTATTTATTTTTATAAATCTTGTATGTAAAATGTATTTGAAAGAGAAAAAGCTGAAACATCATATTGACACAAGTCTTCAGTCATTATATCAGTACTTATATCAGTTGCAACTAATTTTGCAAGCTTTACAATCTTGAGTCATAACAGGATTGATAATAATTCTGTATTTTTAATGTGTATTGAAGGCAAATAGATTTGTACTATTGATCAAAATGTGAACATCTGAAAAATCACCTCGCCCTTTATACTGTGCAGTTTTTCTCGGACGAAACAGGTCAGTGTTTGGCTCAACATAGAATATTCTGTTTATTATTCTGTACAGGTAATAGTTATTAGGGCGGCAGTGGCGAAGTGGGTAGGGAGGTCGCCTCTGGAGTGCAGGGTCGGAGGTTCGATCCCCTGCCTACCAACATATCGAAGTGTCCCTGAGCAAGACACTGATCCCCACATTGCTCCCGATGGTTCAGAGAGCGCCTTGCATGGCAGCTACTGCCATCGGTGTATGTGTGTGAATGGGTGAATGTGGTAAGATATGTAAAGTGCTTTGGGGCTGAGAAAATCGTCCAGTCCATTTACCATTTACTAGTAACACTTACTGCATCTAGATGACACACAGTGATTGTCTCCCTCTCCCAACACATCCGTGACTCCGAGTCCCTCACCATCTTCCAGTCCCATCTCAAGACCCATCTCATCTCCTCTGCCTACTCCTAGACCACCCCGCACAAACTTTGCATTTCTCTCTTTTTGTTTGTTTTTTTATTTGGCGTTTGTTATTTCCTCTGTAAAGTGCTTTGAGTATGAGAAAAGCGCTCAAAAAAATCCCATGTTTTATTATTATTATTATTATTATTATTATGATGGTCATCCAGTGTTTCGAGTCCTAGATCATCAGACACCCTCCCCCGGGCGACCCAGCTGCTTGTGTCCAAGTGGCCACACCATGGATCACCCGTCTTGATCCACATCCACCCCAAAGCTTTCTCTAAAGCTTCACTGATGTTCCTCATGTTCCCTCTCTCGCCTCTCCTGCTGCAACCCGCTAATACCAAGGAGCCTGAGTGCTCGGTGTGGGGACTGGCCTGGAAGTCCCCTGCAGTCATCAACCCATTCCCTCTACAGGTTTCCACCAGTTCAAGGTATTTGGTCTTATTTTGCTCGTGGGAAACAGAAAGCTACAACGGCACAACTTGTACATAGACGTCAGATGTTTAGACCAGAGGGGTATACTACGAAGCAAACTCAACAGAGCCTGGCTCTCTTTTCTTGATCTGGTTCAACATAACACATACCCTCGCTCAGAGCTAACCGGTATCACGAAGGCAGTTATCAACCTCTTATGTTGAACGAGGGTTTCAGCTTCAGGCTCTGTGCGCGTCCCCATGAGAGGGGGCGTTTGACCCGTCATTTGATCTTGTGCCGCTAACTTTACACAAACGGACTGATTGCGAGCAGCTGTGTAAAAAGAAAGAAAAAAAGTGCGTCGGTGACTTCACTCAAGGTCACTTTTATTTATATAGCACCTTATAAGAACCTAAATTCACCAAAGTGCTTAACATAAAATACATAAATTAAAATACAACAGCACACATTAAAAAACAACTCAAGAGTAAGAGGTTGTCAGTCTGAATGATCACAGAACAGCAGAAAAAAAACTCTTACTGCAAATGAGAGAGTGGAATGCTGTCAGAAAATTGGGCTAGTGAATGGATTCATTTATTTTACAGATCGTTCTCGCAGTGCGTAACGTGACATTATAAAGCAATTAAAGGTTCAATTTAGCCTAATTCTGTGATTTAATTATGTCCCCTAATTAATAGCATATGTGGAAAATCACTTTAGTTTTGGGCCACATCTAAATTAATACAATTTTGATTGATTTCGATTTAGGCTAATAGCCCTTTATTTGCATCTTATAAATACCAATAAAATAAATAGCCTAGATATAAAACCTGTAGTCTGTATTTTCCGGACAAATATGAATCTACTGTGAGAAGCTTAACCTGCGAGTCTGCAGCGATGTCCGAACTGTGACAGCTGTCACCTGTCACGTCCCAACTGTAATCGCTACTGATGAAAAGAAAGAAGCCTACAGTGAAATAATGTTGCAACCTGTGATTTTATAGTACGCTTCATCAAGAGCCAGTGTGTGTAGATCGCCAGGTAAAATCATTTGAGGTGAGAGCATAGAGTGGCGCTGCATACAGTAGGTCTAGGCTATTTTAAATGTTCTGCATCAACAACTGTATGCATGTGGCAAAAAGACGCAGCGCGATGTGGCTAGTTCACTCTGCTTTAAGCCTTGTCACGGCTTCGTTTCGTTCATTAACTTACTGAACAATAGTTTTACTTATTTAAGAAGTTTCCTCAGTGAGAATGTATCGCTCAGACAATATAGTCAGGTCCGCGGGATTTCAAAAGGTGTAGTTTCCTTAAAGGGCAGCGCTCTAAGAGCCGAATTTAAGCTCAAACTCTGGAACAAAAACTGGTCTGAGTAGGTTAGCCGTGCAGCCTCTGTTACCACGGTGATCTAGCCAGGTAGAAAGAGAGACACCTTTTGTGATACTGAAAACTCTGGCTTTAGACTCAACAGACCTCGCTCAGCCCTTCATCTCGCTTCGTAGTATACCCCTCTGATTAGAGTGCCATTAAGGCTAAATCCTTGTTGCAGCAGACCGGGGTTCTGCTCCGGCCCGGGCCTTTTACTGCATGTTCTTGTTCTGCATGCGCGTCCAGCTGTCCCACAGTTAGGCACACATTTTATTTTATTATTTTTTATTAGATTATTTTTTTTATAAAGATTTCATAATTTAAAAAAAAAAGTACAGCACACATGAATCCATCATGTACATGTGCCATATTTAGCCATTCAGCCTTATTTTAATCTGTAGTCCCTGGCAGGTTGAAATCTTATAAATTACATTGAACATTAAAAAACTACAAAAGCACAGACTTGTAAACTGACACAACCACTATTCCAGACTATGACAGGATGGATGGTGGCTAGTGAAACACATACAACAAGGAGCATGAACACTTCACAGACAAAGCACTACCAGTAAAGACAAACACATGACCCTCGGATTATAGAAGCATATTTGGTATATATTGCAGGAATGCTGTAAATATTGAAAAATAACATTGTTGATGCTGAAATAGAGTAAACACGTTTTGTATTCATACCATGCATTTATAAAACAAACCCATATTTTTATTTTAAATGGAAGCAGAGTCTACTTTAAAACAGCATCTACCTTATGTAAAATAAAAGCTGTAAAAAAAACCTTGTTGGTCTCCAAACTCAATGTGTTTGTATAACTGTCAGGCTGTATTATTATGTATTTTTGCGCTATTTTCATTTACATGTTTGTTCCTTATTACTATCTTTATTAGTCAACTTTTAGGCATTATGTATTATATATTATATTATATTATATTATATTATATTATATTATAATATAATACATATTTAGTGTGCGCAAAAATGCAATGTGAAACCAGACCTAACAGGATCAAATCTATACAATGGAACAGAAACATGGCGCTTGATTCAGACTTAGCGGTGGTCCTGAAGACACCGCATGGAGACGTTAAAGAAAATCATAGCACTCGCAGACCAAACAACACGTAAACATGACGAGGTTTGTCCAGGTAGCAGCGTGGCCTTTTCAGCCACGTTTATTTGTAAGATTAGTTTAGCTAAATGCAACATTAATCTGCTTATTAGATGTATACGAGAGGCTAGAAATAGGCTACGTGGTTAGTGTGGGTGTTAGCACGGCTAGTAGCCACAAACCTACCCGCTCTCTGCAGCTTCATCTCCGGTATTGAAAGCACCTCCTGTCGGTCCAGCTCCGCTTCAGACCCGGAGCTTTTGAGCTCCTGAAACCTGGACATTTCCACAGAGAACCAGAGTTTAAGCAGCAGGAGAGCAGCTTCATCCACACAAGCTAACTGTGTTAGCCGAGACCCGGAAACACTAGCACCACCTCCGCTAGCCTCATCTGGCCTTCACAATAAGAGTGTTTTAAACAGGATTTTACCTGCTGTCTTTGTTCTGAATGTTATTGTCATAATGATGAGTTCAAGAATGAATTGATCATTGGTTTGGAATTTTGAAATGTAATTTAAACTGGATCACAAAATAAAGCCCCTGAATTATTATTGTTACGGTGAAGTAGTCGTTGGTAATGAGATCCTTTAACTCTCACTCCCGATCAGAAATGTACAAAACAAAATCTTATTCTGGTGTTTCAATCAAATCACTTTTATTTTTAAAGTTCAATAGTAGGATTTTTGCCTTAAAAAAAAAATCACAAATAAAGATCTTTTAATTATAAAATAATCCAATGTGGACAGTAAAACATGTAGAAAAACAAGGCCCAGGAAGACTCACATCAAGGTAAATATTAAAGACACAAACGGCAAACACACCCAGGTCCTCCAAACACTTCGAACAAAGTCAGAGATAATCATATAGATAACTATCATAATTCATAATATACATGATCTGTGATTTGGCACTGTCAAGAGTTAATAAATCCAAAACAACCAGACTAAAGAACTCTTTCTTCCCCACTGCCCTCAGGCTCCCAAACAACAGAAAGGAGTCTGTTGTTATTATTCTACCTCAGGACTGCCACCACTGTTAACATACGTCACGACCAAACGTTATGCGATTGGTTGGCTGATCCAGAGTGGCACTGGGCAGATCCAATAGTTTTAAACTTCAACAGAAACCCGCCTCCAAGTGAGTGAACGTTTGCCAATAGAGCAGTTCCAGACCTTCTGTACAAATGAAATGAAGTACGATGGTCTGGTTGGACCAGGCTAGAGTTTTCAGGCACCACACTACAAACTCAATGTTTGCTTCTGGATGTGAGTTCCTGGCTGGTTCTGGTCCTCCACAGTCCTCTCCATCAGCTCCTGTTTCCATCTGTTCAGTTTGTCTTTGATGAAGCTGTGAGGACTGAGGTTTCTCTTCATCATCTTCACTCTTCACAGGGACAGGAGTGGATAGGAACTTGGTGATATCAGCCTCCTCCAGCCCTTGAAGCTGCTCTCCCTCCTGACTGGTCCAGAGTTCCTCCTGTTCCTCTTTAATGTGTGGGGGCTCTGGTGGGACCTGTGTTGACGCTTGTGTGTCGAGTCAGACTTTCTGTTTGTGTAGAACTTTTACCACGAACTGAGCAACTAATCTGTTGCCCTTCTGTGTGAGTTCTCTTCAGAATTAATCTGCGGCAAAATCTTTTACCACCCTTAGAGCAGCTGAATGGTTTCTTGCCTAAATTTACACTTGACTCATGTTCAGCGGTATCATTCCAGTCCTCACTGTCTTCAGTCTCAGGTCCTAATTCTGGATCTGGATGTGAGTTCCTGGCTGGTTCCTGTTTCCGTCTGTTCAGTTGAGCTGCTGGCTCCAGGCTCTGCCTCTCTGTTCTGCTCGGTTAGTTGAAGCTGTGAGGACTGAGGACAGACAAGCTTGTGTGTTCTTAGTTGACTATACCAAGTGAATCTTTGGTCACAATCGCTGCAGCGGAATGTTTTCTCCCCTGTGTGGATGGTCATGTGTTGTGTCAAATGGCCCTTCTGTGTAAATGTTTTACCACAAACTGAGCACTGGAGAGGTCTGTCCCCTGTATGCACAGCCATGTGTTGTGACAAACCCGCCTTCTGTGTAAATCCTGTACCACAAACTGAACACTTGAAAGTTTTCTCAGCTGAATGGATGAACATGTGTTGTATCAAATGGCCATTCTGTGCAAATGCTTTTTCACAAACTGAGCACTGGAAAGGTCTGTCCCCGGTATGCACAGCCATGTGTTGTGTCAAACCTCGCTTCTGTGTAAATGTTTTACCACAAACAGAGCACTTGAACGTTTTCTCAGCTGAATGGATGAACATGTGTTCTGTCAAAGTTCTCTTCTCTGTAAACGCTTTTTCACAAACTGAGCACTGGAAAGGTTTGTCCCCTATATGCACGGCCATGTGTCTTTTCATGTTTGCTTCGCGTGTAAAACTTGTCTCACATACAGAGCAGCTGAATCTTTCCCCCCCTGTGTGGACAGCCATGTGTTGTTTCAATGTTCCCTTCCCTCTAAATCCTTTACCACAAACAGAGCACTTGAACATTTTCTCAGCTGAATGGACAAACATGTGTTGTGTCAACGTTCCCTTCTCTGTAAATGCTTTTTCACAAACTGAGCACTGGAAAAGTTTGTCTCTTGTGTCTGTATGCACGGCCATGTGTCTTTTCATGTTTGCTTCGCGTGTAAAACTTCCCTCACATACAGAACAGCTGAATAGTTTCTCTCTTGTGTGGACAGCCATGTGTTGTTTCAATGTTCCCTTCCCTCTAAATGCTTTACCACAAAGTGAGCAGCTGATTGGATTTTTTTCTGTATTACATCTGACACCACTTTTAGAGACTTCATTCATTTTCAGAGACTTTGAACCTGATGGAGGTTCTCTGATATCTTTAGACCAATCATCACTGTCTTCAGTGTCAGAAGAGTCTTCAGTCTTGTCTTGTTGATGAAGCTGTGAGGACTGAGGGCCGACACAAATAAAGTAAGTATCTGGATGTGAGTTCCTGGCTGGTTCTGGTCCTCCACAGTCCTCTCCATCAGCTCCTGTTTCCATCTCTTCAGTTTGTCTTTGATGAAGCTGTGAGGACTGAGGTTTCTCTTCGTCATCTTCACTCTTCACAGGGACAGGAGTGAATAGGAACTTGGTGATATCAGCCTCCTCCAGCCCTTGAAGCTGCTCTCCCTCCTGACCGGTCCAGAGTTCCTCCTGTTCCTCTTTAATGTGTGGGGGCTCTGGTGGGTCCTCCTGGTCCAGACTGGGGCTCCACTCCTGCTGCTCAGGGGGAACCTCTTCTTTAACCACCACCAGCTGCTGGACGTCTGCAGGTAAAGGTCAAACACAAGGACACGATTAGGAAAACCACAGTTTTATTTTGGGGCCAAACTTATCATGGAGTTTCTGGATTTCTGGATGACACCAGAGACACACACTCTGTCATTACCACTACAGCACATACTTTGAAGTAAAAAAAAATCATGATAACAACAAAATAGCATTATTTTTTTAATGATTTAAAAAAAAAGCTATAGTTACAATTAAACTATATAGCCTACTGATTTAGAAAAATCCTGATTGTACCATGTAAGAAATTAATTGAACATTTTTTGCTGTCTTGGCTCCAAAATGGTGGAACGAGTTCCCCATTAACATCAGATCAGCTGATAGATAGATGGATGTTTATTTGTCATTGCACCATTACAGAACAACGAAATTGCATTCCAGTTCACACCCCACCAAGAAACATATAAGACAGTGACATTAACATGGGTGGACAGGGAGAGTGTAACTGTAGGTTCGTCTAGCATGGGCCGCGCTCCTATTGCTTAGAAGGAAAAGGAGAACAAACAGGGAAAGACAGGTTAAAAAAAATGCTAATCTCGAACTACGTTCCTTATGGGAGCGTAGTGCGTGATCAGTGGAAAACCACCTTAGCACAATAAGCAACATGATAAAACACCACAAACAATAAGACTCGTAGACATTGCACATTAAAGGAACGGGTTAGGGGTTTATGGGACGGTAGGTGTCACAGCCCAGGCACCAGGGGGCGTACGCAGCCCATAGGCGCGCCCCGCCCGCAGCATACGGTCTGCAACGTGGGAGGGAGAGGGGGTCGGAGTCAAGAAGGCTTGAATTGGTCAGGGTCATGTGTGCTATGTGTCTACGTGTGTGTGTATGTGTGTTCCGTTTATCTAAATCTGTCCAGACATAGCGGGAGTCTTCATGCGCAGGTGGTATGAGCGAGTCCATGGAGACGACCTCGAGGCCCAGCCAGAGATAGAGTTCACGGGAGAGTAGGTGATGGGAGGGAGGGGGTAGAGCGTCTTTCTGCATAAACATCCCGGAGAGATAAGAGATAGCACCTACCAAGGTCGGTGCAGGGAGCCGAATTGAGAGATTGCAAATTTGTTTTGCGAGTGAGACTAGGCGCTGGAATGTGCAGCCTGTCTTAGAGTCACTGGTTTGTAATCCAAATAGCCGAATTCCAGATAGTTTACACATCTTCTGCCGCAGCCTCAAAACACATCTCTTCAGACTGCAATTCAACTAAAAAATATATATAAATCTCCATGTGACACTTTGTAGTTTGGTTTAGTTGAAGCTATAGTACTAATGTGATTCCTGTTGTTCTGAGTTTGTACCTTCATGGTTGAATGCACTTAATGGAAGTCGCTTTGGATAAAAGCGTCAGCTAAACAGATAGATAGATAGATAGATAATCTTTATTACAGACTAAGTCCAGATAATACAAAAGAACATAAAACAATACAAACAGCGACGACGACGACGACAACAACAACAACAACAATATACAAGGTTGTCTAGCAACCCCCTAAATAAAATGTAATGTAATGTAGTGGCATAGCTAAAAGCAAATGTTCATCTTTACAATGGGAAAATATTATTTTTATATGGTCACATCTGTCTGTGAAAGTACATTAGATATTTTGAAAACACAGGCTAAGTTCATAGTTTTGTTTAAAACGCACATTTTTGCAACAAGATTGTAAAAATTATATATTATTTAAATAATTTCAGCACAGCCACTATCAGGATATGTTTTTACACAAGATGGAGAACTGGACCATATCAATACATTTCTCAAAATAATGTGTTAGATTTCTAAAACTTACAACACCATAAGTGGACCTAGTTGAAAAATTAACTATATAGCGCTTTTATCCAAAGTGCTAAAGATAGTTTGTCTCATTCACACATTCAAACACACAATCATTGACAGATAGCAGCAGCTACCACGCAGGGTGCAAGCTAACCATCGGAAGCGATCTCACCTACTTTTTAAAAAGCTCCCTAACTTACCCTGCCTTGCCCTCAAAGCTGGATTGGTCCATTAACAAAACATTAACTTTGGCACAGCTTTGTGTGTTATGTGTGTGAATGATTATACAAAGGCAACACGTAGAGGACGTATAGCAAACTATGAAGAACAGCTCCCGTTCCTATTCCAGTCTTCTCACGCATAAATCAAACAATCAATCAGCTTTACAGCGGGGCAGCCCCACTGTCAGCTGAATATGTATATTTACGAAACTCCCATGTCATGTCGAAGAAAACAGCTTTTAAAACAGCTGTACTTGTAGCGAATGTGTGTGATACTATTTGGATAGCATATGTTACCATGGTGATGTCTAAAGGTAAAACATACGTCACTCCTCTGGTCCTGGATCAGCTTTTTTAGAAACATTTGGATCATTGGCTGCAGCTAGCAGCTAACGTTAGCTTAGCATCGGTAGCAGAGCGTCAAACACCCGAAAAAACTCACCGTCTCCGCGCGGCTTCGTCTCCGGTTCTAGGTCCCGGTCCCGTCCTTCCAAGTCCCGGTCCATCTCCGAACGGGAAACGGGGGATGCTTCCTCAGGTTAACGAGGCTTTTACCGGATGGTTTTATCCATATCCACGAGCTGCTAGCGCTATTACAGGAAGTAGCATACAACCAACGAGCACACTTCTTCTTCTTCTTCTTCTTCTGTATTGTTTTTTGGCAGTTGGCTAACAACTTATCTACCGCCATCTACTGGTATGGAGTGTGTGGACTAAATAACAACCTCCCTACAAAAAAATAATATATATAAATAAATAAAATAATGTTCAGATAATTTATAACCTATATTTTCACCAACAAATTAGTCACCCTAAGAAAATTAAGTAGAATTTGATGACACTTTTGTGGAATTATTTTGTAAAATGTCTATTAAATCAAAACTTACTTTTTCAACAAGCACACTTATTCTTCTTTCAGGTGTATGACCCTTGACCCTGTTGAATCCACATTCTAATTGATAACAGCTAAAATAAAAATACAAATTAAGATGGAATATATAATAAAAAAACAACAAAAAAATACAAATTTATTATATTTATTAATCTTGATTCATGTATGAAGTGAACCGCAAACTGTCAGTTGACGACAAGTTGAGTTTTTTATTTATTTTTATTTACTTTTTTGAGAATCAGGTTCATTTCCAGCTGAGTTTACTATTGTGGTGTCTGTTTACATTTTCATTTCAAGTTGATGCAAAAGTTTAGTTTTAACTTCTAAATTGAGTGTAACGTCTATAGAACCATTTTGGTTCGACTGTCAAGAAGCCACACCAATTTTTTTAGGGTGTAAAGATTAAGCCCTTTTCAATAATTCCTCAATTCTATAGTGGAAGATGGACTTAAAAAAATTAAATTGGTCTGCTTTCTTGACACTCACCTTCAATTTAGTATTAAGAACGAACATTTCGCATCAATTTGAGTGTGACTGGGTGAGTTTTAAGGCACCACACTACAAACACATTCAGAAACCTGATTTAAACCTGATTGATTCTCTCTGGTCTCCTTAGAATAATATTCACTGTCTTCAGTCCCACAGGAGTCTTCGGTCTCAGGTTGTAAATGCGTATCTGGATGTGAGTTCCTGGCTGGTTCTGGTCCTCCACAGTCCTCTCCACACAGGGGTTTCAATTTTTTATATTGCTGATGGTGTTTATGGTACTGTACTGTTGATATTGTTGCTGTTGTGGGCATTGCTGCTAACGGCACTCTGCACTTTATTTTGCTGCTATTGATTGTTTGCTGTTGACCACATAGCACTTTATCTTGGCACTTTATGATGTTACGTTTCTAGGATTTTATGTTTGATTTATTTTATTTTATGATTTTATGTTTTTATTTGATTCTATTTGATTTTATGATTTTATGACGGTAAGACCTGTGTCTAACTGTCGGAGCTAGGATAACAGTAGTTGAAAGTTGCCCTGGTCTGCCTTCTCAGAGCGGGAACACTCTTTACTAAGAGCCCGAACCCTCTGGTCATATCTCGGGCGAGTTTTGCCGTACAGCAAGACTCTATCCCCAGCGTGGCCCGTCTTAATCTGTGGAGGGAAAGGAACTGACTGTGTTGTGTTGGTTTTTCCCTGATTCTTGCACTTTGCACTATAGTGCCCAGGCCTGCGTACATGTTGTGATGTCTGCGTCCGTCACTGTTTTGTACTGTTATGTGTTGTCGCCTCTCCTTGCTGTAAACCAATTTGCCCTCTTGGGACACTAATAAAAATATTTAATCTTTAGTCTTGAATCTCTCCATCAGCTCCTGTTTCCATCTGTTCAGTTGAGCTGCTGGCTCCAGGCTCTGCCTCTCTGTTCTGCTCAGTTTGATGAAGCTGTGAGAACTGAGGACAGACACGCTTGTGTTTTGCTAGTTGATGACGCCAAGTGAATCTTTGGTCACAATCGCTGCAGCTGAATGTTTTCTCCCCTGTGTGGATGGTCATGTGGTGTGTCAGACCTGCCTTCTGTGTAAATGTTTTACCACAAACTGAACACTTGAAAGTTTTCTCAGCTGAATGGAGGAACGTGTGTTGTATCAAATGGCCATTCTGTGCAAATGCTTTTTCACAAACTGAGCACTGGAAAGGTCTGTCTCCTGTATGCACAGCCATGTGTTGTGTCAAACCTGCCTTCTGTGTAAATGCTTTACCACAAAGTGAGCACTTGAACGTTTTCTCAGCTGAATGGACGAACATGTGTTGTGTCAAAGTTCTCTTCTCTGTAAACGCTTTTTCACAAACTGAGCACTGGAAAGGTTTGTCTCCGGTATGCACGGCCATGTGTCTTTTCATGTCTGCTTTGCGTGTAAAACTTGTCTCACATACAGAGCAGCTGAATCTTTCCCCCCCTGTGTGGACAACCATGTGTCGTTTCAATGTTCCCTTCCCTCTAAATACTTTACCACAAAGTGAGCAGCTGAGTGGATTTTCTTCTGTATTACATCTGACACCACTTTTAGAGACTTCATTCATTTTCAGAGACTTTGAACCTGATGGAGGTTCTCTGATATCATTAGACCAATCATCACTGTCTTCAGTGTCAGAAGAGTCTTCAGTCTTGTCTTTTTGATGAAGCTGTGAGGACTGAGGGCCGACACAAATAAAGTAAGTATCTGGATGTGAGTTCCTGGCTGGTTCTGGTCCTCCACAGTCCTCTCCATCAGCTCCTGTTTCCATCTGTTCAGTTTGTCTTTGATGAAGCTGTGAGGACTGAGGTTTCTCTTCATCATCTTCACTCTTCACAGGGACAGGAGTGAATAGGAACTTGGTGATATCAGCCTCCTCCAGCCCTTGAAGCTGCTCTCCCTCCTGACTGGTCCAGAGTTCCTCCTGTTCCTCTTTAATGTGTGGGGGCTCTGGTGGGTCCTCCTGGTCCAGACTGGGGCTCCACTCCTGCTGCCCTTCTTCCCCAACGATCACTTTACGGACATCTGAAGGTAAAACTGAAACAGACAAACAGCTGATTAGTGGAGTTCTTGTTGAATTCAAACTTAACATGGAGATGCTGGATTTCTATTTGATATTTTTCCTCCAGGTGCTGTCTTTAGCCTACTGTTAAATGAACAGATATCAATTTCACACTTGTACTTATATAAACTCTAAAATCTCTATAAAGTCTGCCCCTGACTCCTGGAACAATTTACAGCTACAAATTAAGATAAAATACCTCATCTGCCAAACTCTACCGGTTACTTCTTTGATTAGGCTATATTGTACTATCATCCATAGTTAAAATTGGGAAAAATGTGAATAGATGCGTTGCAGGTCCATTTAAGGTGTGCCCCTACATGTTCTAGGGGCGCCAGTGCTCCTAGTAAACAAGACACGCTTTTATTTGCTATATTTTCTAGATTAAGATTTCTTGAGGCAAGATTGAAGTAAACCCCCATTGCTTTACAAGCAGGCAAAGTGGTCAGTATCGTATTTTTTTTTTTTCATTTTATTGTTGTGAGAGTTTTGTGTGCTCTTTGATAATTGCATGTGTGTTAATTTCATGTGTTGGTAACACTTTACAATAGGGTACACAACGTTTAAGCAACTACTACATAGATATGCATTACCTCCTAGGTTTTTATTTGATCTTTAGTAACTAACTACTACATTGATATTTTTTTTTTTTTAAGAAACCCTATTTAGTTGGTAATGCATGATCTCTAAGTATTAGTTACTAAAACAATGTATTTAAAAAAAAATTAGTAGTTGTGCTATTAGTTATAAAGAACCGGAGTCTTGCGTGTCAACGAGCGTTTAAAGAATCATGCTGATGTTTCTTATTAACCAAAGGAAATGAGATGTTACCATAGATAGTAAATAATATGGATGTAGCATCCGGGCTGACCTCAGTTATTCACACGGCATCCAATAATCCTGGTTTGTGCGCGTCGCCATCTTGTGAGATTTTTACTCCGCCTCACTCCTCTTGCCGAAAAGGGGAATCGACGTCACGTCGGGGGGAGGGAGATAGCTGACGTATACCTCCGAGGCAAAGTGAGGGACAACGAGCAGAGAGCTGTCACTCAAGAGATCGCGCCAATACATTTTAACCTCCAAAAGAATAAAAACTAGGGTGGGCCAAAAAAATTCACCCCCCTCAGTGTTGTCATGGAGATATGACCTAAACATACAGACTAAAATGGTTTTGTGGCCCAGGCTGTAAATAGGTTTAATAAGACTTTGAAAACGGCCTATCTAACAAGTGAGTCAAAGAAAAACTGCTCGTCTTGGTGCCACCCCCAGTGGCACTTTCTGGTTACTACAGTTGTAGGTCACTTCCATATTGGATGCCGGTAAAAATCGCTGAGGTTGGGGCTTGGATGTTACAGGCATAGACATAATACATTTATTATGTCTATGGTAACAGGTACAGGCACAGGGTTCTCAACCCTCACGCAATGAGAGTGAGACACACGCATTTCAGGCAATTCACACGCTCCACGCCACACCTTAAATTTCTCACGCAAATTATAACTCTGCCAAACAATTTTTTTTATAGCCTATAGCTTCGATAAATCCTGGCCTTCACCACCATCACCTAGTGTTGCCACCTTATTTATACTATGGCTGCCACCCGTCCCGTTTTTCCCGAAATTGTTCTCTGTTTTCACCAGCTGTCCCGAGGAAAGAAAAATCTCTCCCGGGACAGTGGCGTTTGTTGCGCCCACTAATGCATTCTGCGAGAGCCGAGCGGGCAGAGAGAAGGCGCAGCGTTTCATCAAGCTACACGACAAGCGTGCAGGGGCGGTCCTAACGATCTCGGGGCCCGTTTCAAGACCCTGTGTGGGGCCCCCCACATTTATTTTTTATTTTTTTCTATGAATAATGCTTGTGCATGCTCCCCGCAAAAATTAAAAAGATTGTGGAAACTAGTTGGTTCATAGACGGATTATGAGATAATAGGCCCAGACTCTTAAAGCCCCCCCGCCCCCCTCCCTATCCAGTCAGTTACATTGACTTTTCTGCAAAGATACATACGTTTACTGGCATAAACATATTAAGGGAGTCAGTGTTTCCCACAGGATTTTGGGATACTGTGGGAGATATCCTGTACCTTGTTGGGGGGTCCGGGGCATGCCCCCTGGAAGAAAATTGGTACAGTTTTAAAGTAAAATGCATCAATCTGAAAAATCAATCTGGAAAATTTAGATTTAAATCAAATCTTGAGCTGCAGAAGGAACATTATTTTTCTTAAACAGGCAGCACTCTTTACTCTGCAACTGTAAAAACATTTCAGAAGATTGGTCTGCAGACCCATGTTATATGATGGAGGGGCCCATTGCAACAGATACAGGGTGGAAAGCTACTTTTTATGAACAGTATATAATTTACATGTAGAAAGTTTATTCCTGTATGTGTGTGGGGGCCTTAGAGGCCCCTCATGAAGCCCATAAGACATAGCTAATAATGCTTTTGTTTTGCACTTGCTTTTCGATTTTTCACTTACTAGTTGAGGGGCCAAGTTGGTTTTAGTGCTCCCACATTCAAATGCGGACACCGAAAGAGTCTTCTCAATGGTTGGTCTTCACCAGCACCAGAAACAGACTAGCCCTAGAAGGAACATTGTCCTCCATTATGATGGTCTAAATGGCTGGTGTGGAGCCACAGTGCTTCAAGTGGGAGCCAGAAAACCCCTATCCTGAAGGCCTCAAAATCTGCGACTCGAAGCGACAGCGAGCATCAGTAATATCCAGTATCCATATTTGCTGAACTGAACTAAGAGTTTTACTGAAATAACTACCCCGAATAACTACCCTAGGCCTACACCCATCTCACTAGTCTGGCATTTGGTATTAATCCAGTTATACTTTCATCATAAAATTACTACAATAGGCTATATTTTAACTAAAACAAAGAAATTATATTGGACTGAACTTGTGTTAAAAACACACAATAAAATTTCGCTCGCGCGCTTCGCGCCCTCGCATGGGAAATCCGCTTCTGTCTCACTCTAAACAATTTCCAAAAGTTGAGAACCCTGCAGGCATCTGTTGAATGGCTGTTGTTTGGTGACGCCTGCAGGTGCTTTGTGGAAATTGCATGCTGCCCTAAACCTGTTGGAGCAAAGATCTACATGGGGATACATACGCATGCGCGGACGAGCGCTCTATTGTGATAGTTTTGATTAAACCTACACACTGAAACAAAAATCAAAGCACTTGGCGACCAAACAACACGTAAAAATGACGAGGCTTGTCCGTGTTGCAGCGTGGCCTTTTCAGACACATTTATTTGTAAGACTAGTTTAGCTAAATGCACTATTAAACGTTTCATTAGATGTATAAGAGAGGCCAGAACTAGGCTACGTGGTTTAGTGTGGGTGTTAGCACGGCTAGTAGCCACAAACCTACCCGCTCTCTGCAGCTTCATCTCCGGTATTGAAAGCACCTCCTGTCGGTCCAGCTCCGCTTCAGACCCGGAGCTTTTGAGCTCCTGAAACCTGGACATTTCCACAGAGAACCAGAGTTTAAGCAGCAGGAAAGCAGCTTCATCCACACAAGCTAACTGTGTTAGCCGAGACCCGGAAACACTAGCACCACCTCCGCTAGCCTCATCTGGCCTTCACAATAAGAGTGTTTTAAACAGGATTTTACCGGCTGTCTTTGTTCTGAATGTTATTGTCATAATGATGAGTTCAAGAATGGATTGATCATTTGTTTGGAATTTTGAAATGTAATTTAAATCTGGATCACAAAATAAATTATTTGTATGATTGTTACTACAGTGAAGTAGTCCTTGTTAATGAGATCCTTTGACTCTCACTCCAGATCAGAAATGTACAAAACAAAATCTTATTCTGGTGTTTCAATCAAATCATTTTTATTTTTTAAGTCCAATATGAGGACAAATATTATTCACAAATAAAGATCTTTTCATTTGTAAAATAATCCAATGTAGACAGTAAAGCATGTAGAAAAAACAAGGCCCCAGGAAGACTCAAATCAAGTTAAATATTAAAGACCTTAGCTCAATAGGTAAAAAAAAAAAAAGACACAAACGGCAAAAACACCTCTGCTGCTCAGGGGGAACCTCTTCTTTAACCACCAACAGCTGAACAGAACTGTTTGGCTTGTGGGCCGCTGTGGTGAAGTGGGTAGGGTGGTCGTCCACTGGGTTGCAGGGTCGGTGGTTGAATCCCCCGTCTCCCTGCCACATGTCCAAGTGTCCCTGGGCAAGACCCTGATCCCTAAATTGCTCCTGATAGTTAGCTTGCACCCTGCGTGGTAGCTGCTGCTGCTATCGGTGTATGAATGTGTGTGAATGTGTACAAAACAATGTGAAGTGCTTCGGGTCTGGGAAAAACCAGGGAAATGCACTATATGAGTGGAGTCCATTGTCCTTTTATTGAACTTCTACAGATCACAAACCATAAAAACAAGTAAATACAAGAACAGTATCCCACTGATATGATTATTAAGGACAACAGCCTAAGGCAAGAACTAGAGGTGCAACATTTCACTAAACTAACGGTTTGGATTTGTTGCATCACATTTTTTTAATCACTGACATACAGATGTTATCAAAACATGTGTTGTCGTTTCCTCTGTACAATGTGAGAATAATGATCATGAATATGGTCGTTCTTAAAGCCCAGTTCAGACCAGAAAGTGGTCTGGGATGTCCTTTAATGAACAGGGTTCTCTAATTTCTTGTGCATTCAGACTTGAATCAAACAAATGTTTCTCCACATCCAGAGCAGGCAATTTTTCGTCAGAATTATATTTCATATTGCTAACGAGGATTTCATTATTATTCAGATAATTACAACGGAAACAGTCTCATTAAAATCATAATCAATGTCAAGGGAGTTCCTGGCTGGTTCTGGTCCATCTGTTGAGTTGAGCTGCTGGCTCCCGGCTCTGCCTCTGTTCTCCTCAGTTTGTTGAAGCTGTGAGGACTGAGGACAGACACGCTTGTGTCTTCTGAGTTCCTGTTTCCAAGCAAATCTTTGGTCACAAACTCTGCAGAAGAATCTTTTCTCCTTTGTGTGTACGGCCACGTGTACTCTCAATTGTCTCTTATGATAAAATCTTTTACCACAAAATGAGCAGCAGAATTGTTTCACACCCTCTGTGGATGAGCATGTGGTCTGTCAAGTGTGCTTTACGTTTAAATCTTTTATCACAAACTGTGCAGCTGAATGCTCTCTCCCCTGTGTGGACAAGCATATGTACTGTTAAATGACCCCTCTGATGAAATCCTTTGCCACAAATTGAGCAGATGAAACGTTTCACTATGTGGGTGGTCATGTGTTCTCTGATATGTGCCTTTTGACTAAATCTTTTACCACATTCAAAGCAGCTGAATGTTTCATCTCCAGTGTTACATATAACATCAGCTCCTGTTTCCATCTGTTCAGTTTGTCTTTGATGAAGCTGTGAGGACTGAGGTTTCTCTTCATCATCTTCACTCTTCACAGGGACAGGAGTGAATAGGAACTTGGTGACATCAGCCTCCTCCAGCCCTTGACGCCGCTCTCCCTCCTGACTGGTCCAGAGTTCCTCCTGTTCCTCTTTAATGAGTGTGGGCTCTGGTGGGTCCTCCTGGTCCAGACTGGGGCTCCACTCCTGCTGCTCAGGGGAACCTCTTTTTTAACCACCGCCAGCTGCTGGATGTCTGCAGGAAACATTACAGAGAAATGTTATTGGTGTGAATGCTGAAAGTGAAACCTCACTAGTTCCACATACTTTAACGTGAAAACGTTTAGCTCAATTAGGACATTTCTGCTATCATTCAAATACATGATATCTTTCATTCTTTTCTAGCGCTGTTCCCGACTCAAATTTTTTAAACAGTCAAATTACATCTGCCTGTTGAAAACAGAGTTTTGACTGTAAAACTATGCTAGCCGACAATCAGAGAAATGCATTAGTTTAGCGACCGTGGCTCATGTGGTAGAGCGGGTCGGCCAATGATCGAAGGGTTGGCGGTTTGAGTCCGCCCTGCCACTTGTGTCATGGTTGTTGTGTCCTTGGGTAAGACACTTCACGCACCTTGCCTTGTGTGAATGTGTATTACTGCTGTTTGTTGAGGTGGTGGTCGGAGGGGCCGATGGCGCTGAATGGCAGCCACGCTTCCATCAGTCTGCCCCAGGGCAGCTGTGGCTACCAACGTAGTTCACCACCACCGGTATGACTGTGTGTGAATTAATGGAACCTGGAACCGTGTAAAGCGCTTTGAGTGTGATTAAAAGCGCTATATAAATCCAATCCATTATAACAATTATTATTATTATATTTGGTCTAAAGGAAAACGGTGGAAAGTGGCTCATTTTAATAAATGAAAGTAGAGTTCTTAAAAAAGCGACCCGATTTCGGATAAGCGGTTGATGATGATGATGATGAGAGTTCTTAAAAAACTGTTTTCCTGTAGTGTATTTTTTTTAAAGATATTTTTGGGGCATTTTTATGCTTTATTGATAGTGTAGAGACAGAGTTGAAATGGGGCAGAGAGGGGAGTGACACGCAGAGAACGACCGCGGGCTGGAATCGAACCAGGGTCCGCTGCTGGCCGAGGCCCATGGGGGGGACGCCCTACCAACTGAGCTAAGGGCGCCCCCCTGTATTGTATTTGTGTGGGTGAACATAGGTTTAAGATGCAGGTGAGGCAAGAGCCACACGAAGCAGCAATAAGAGACCTAACATTTCTGGAGAAAGGCAGACAGTACCACACTTTTAACATTGTTCACAATATGAGACAATGTTTACACTGCATCTTCATTAGTTTATTATGGTTCAGAAAACGGAAAATTGATTTTTTTCTGCTAGACTGACAGTTTGGGAGTTAGAGGCTGCAGTTTGAGGGGAAATGTTGGATGAAATTACCTGGGTCCCAAACAGGTGGAATTTCTGACTGATCACAGGCCCACATTAAGACACACACTCAGCTGAGTGACTCAATCTGGTCATTAAATGACTATTTCACACTTTTAAGAATTTTCTATGACATTCAACTTCATTAGTTTCATATTCATAATAATTAAATACTTCCAAACTTTTATATTCCATGCACCTTTCAAATTTTTGATCGCATTCATAAATATTCTTCAAGCTCCAGGTTACCAGTCAAAATCTAAACTTTTCTACACTTATGATTGAACCTTTTTTCACATTTAATATTCAGTCAGTAACTATTAACATTTTTAAAATTCAACATCTTTCAACTCTTCAATCCCAAAGATAACTTTTGTTGGCTTTTCAGCATCAGCATTCACACAGCAATAACTTCAGAAATTGCATTTATAATCCATATTAACTTCTACAGATCACTTACCATGAAAACAAGTAAACACAGGAACAGTTTCAGACTGTCCTCTCAGCTGAACAGATCTTTGTACATATGTGTAAGTAAAGGCAGTATCACAATGTTATAGTTCAGTGTGTATATAAATGGCTGTAGTATTGTTTTAGCCATGGTTCCCTCCTACACTCCCAGAACATAGTTACCAAACAGGCTGCTTAATCTTGAAACATTCAATCTATTCCAAGGGTCACGTAAAGATATGAGGGGGCTTATTTGTTTATCAACACGGCGGATGCGCGCGCTGCATAGCTGCAGATAGAAACATTGTTTGGCTGGTTGCCATGGTTACCCGTTTGGTTGTATTGCAGTTGCGGTGTTTCTTTATAGGTCCATGGTGTTAAATAGCAATGTTGTCAGCTTACTAAAACAGTTTATCAGCGAGTGATAACATTGGTTATGCGGAAACATTAACACTATTGAACAGGAAACGTCTTAATGACCCATACCCGTTGCGGGCAGTTGAGTGGATAAATTATGAGAAGAAATGGCAGGACTGCTGTTGGAGAGTGACAGTAAAGACCGGCAGACAGATAGACAGAGAGAGGCAGAGATGCCTTTAATTCATAATTTTGATTTAAAAGTGATCATAATAACTAGCCTATAGTGATCATCTGTTTTTAGACTGACTCCTGCTTTCGGGGCCGTTGGGCTCACGAGCCGACCAGCTTATCAGACCAGCTGTTTGAGACGGAGATGAAAAGGAAAGTGAAACTTAGGTGGAGCAGTTAAATAGTTAAATGAATAAATATTATAACCGAACACAGTAATGTGTTGTGTTATCTGCTTTAGTAGCCTAGAGTAGGCTAGCACATGTCGACCCCACTCGGTTTTCGTTTATTGATTTTTCCTAAATGGTATGATTTAGCCTACTTACCGGCTACACGTGTACACGTGCAAACCCCTACTGCCTAGTCAAACCATAGAGTCAAACACAAGTGAAGAGGACGGAGATGTATAACGTCTGGGTCATTGTAAATAAGCCTCCATTGCTTTCCATTGCTATAGCCTCGTCTCCGGTCACTGTCCTTATTGTAAACATTTCACAACTAATTTAAATGTCGTTATACAGCGGTGCATTTGGGCATTTACTAGCTTTATCACCATTCAAACAAAAAATAAACGGTTTGTGCATCCAACAGCACAACAAGACATGATTGTGGCTCGTGTCGCTCTTGTCTCTTTCTGCGGCTGACATGCGCAGTAGAGCGGGGAGTGACGCTGTGTGACGTAGACTGATAAGGGGTCTATATGACCTCAGACTTTTGGACCTCACTTTACACACACACACACTGCATACAAAACACAAACTTTCATATATAAAACGTTTTCAAAAGAAATATATTTTTTTGTTATGTTTTACCTTTGTTGTCCCTATTTATTGTCTGTTTGTCTATTTCTGTGAAAGTAACAGAGCAACAAAAAACGTTAATCCTTGTATGTTCACGTTTAAAGCCGATTCTGATTGAGCATTATTTTGAAGGAACTACGTGTTTGGATAGTGTTGGCTGAAAGAGACGCAGCGTGGACGCCATTGAATTACTTTATATTATTTAAAATTATTTTTTCTGATACATTTTGATCTTGTAATGTTGGAGGAACAAACCTGCTCTGCGTAACCGGACTTCAGGCTTCAAAACAGCGTCCAGTAGTTTCTGTTGTCGCTCGTTCTTCTCTTTTGAACGACGGAGTTCCTCCTCGTACTCTGCTATGGTTCTTTCAAACAGCCCACATATCTCTTCAGCGGCCACAGCTAGTCGCTGATTCACCAACGCTCTCACCATTTGGACTTTAGACATTTTAACCAGAAAGGTTTATCCAGACATACAGAGGCTATGATAGATTCTTACTTCAGTTTTAGAGAAAGCTGAACAACTAAAATGCGTGACTCTTACAGCGCCATTTTGTTCCAAGTTAGTCAGAGTAAGGGCAATCACTTCCAGCACGTGGAGATATCTGCACTTCAAAATAAAAGCCTCGAAGACGTGTAAAATATTTTAAACCAATAAATTACAAAGAAAAGGCAGTGACCAGGGAATCTCTGGTGAATATTTATATATATAATAGATTTAGGAAGATGTGATACAGGCGGAAGTTTATGAGGGTGGAAATTAAGCGATAAAATGGATGTGAATTGATATAACGAGTCGTATAAGTGGAAGTGAAATGAATAATCGCTTGATAAATAATAAAGTTTTCTGATTAATTTAAGGTTGATTTAATTAAAACAGTCATGATGTGATTTAGAGCCATGTTGATATTATAATTTCCATCAACATTTATCATTTACCACACACACACACATGTAATTTATAATTTTTGGATAGTTACAACAACACAAATATAAATCATGCACTTTCGGAACTTTATAAAGCCATCAGTGAGCAAACCGCCCACGCAGATGGATTTCTCATCATTGCTGGGAATTTTAATCAATAAATCAAAAAGTATATTTATGAAGCATTTTTTATACACAGCAAAGGCTACACAATGTGCAAACACTCTTCTTAAATCTGACTGTGACAGCTACTGTACTTATTATGTCTTCAATGAGATTAATCTTAAATATATCGTTAAAAGGTAAACATTCTTTGATTGGTCTAGACTCTAGAGAATCATATCCGTGTTAAACCGACTTGATGTAAACGCCACGGCAAGAGTGAGGAGTCTTGTGTTATTGAAAAATGTGGGTGAACAGCTCTTTGTTTATCGTTTTCTGCTTTTCTTCTTCATTGAGGCTGTGTTCGGAAAGCCATACTAGCGTCCTACATCCTACATACTCACTACATACGGTCTACTCAAAGATCGATTGTGTATGCGAGGTGCGTCGAAACGTTTTCAGTTGAAGTATACTCAAGCGATAAAGAACTTCTTCTTCTTATAAGATTCAGGCCGTTTAGACGTTGTTTATCGTATTGCCGCCCTCCACAGGTTAGATATAGAACTAGATTTTTACATACAGTCCTGTGTTGTGCAGGAAATGCAGAATTGTAAATAAAGAATTTAAAAAAAACCTTCCTTGTCATTTGAAAAGACGCGATGCATTGTGGGGCGGTTGAGTAGGAAAAGTATACAATCGATCCATACCCAAAATCTTCCCGGAAGTTAGTACTCATCCGGGAATTTCTCACATTCCCAAACTCGCATACCCAACCGTCACATACTCAAATTGAAGTCAAAATGAGTATGAGTAGGACGTTAGTATGGCTTTCCGAACACAGCCTGAGTGAACCAGAGGGCCACATTGTGTCCCACTGTTATGATGTCACCACAGTTATGTAGCTGCCGTCTGTCCGGCATAAACCCCGCCTGCCAAGTTAGGATGCAGTATACTGTGGAAACGCAACCCAGATCTAGTGTAACAGCGCAGACTTGAACCAATCAAATCTTTGGTCACAAACTCTGCAGCAGAATCTTTTCTCCCATGTGTCCGGACACGTGAGCTCTCCATTGTCTCTTCAGATAAATTCTTTTACCACAAAATGAGCAGCAGAATGGTTTCTCCCTCTGTGGATGAGCATGTGTTCTGTCAAGTGACATTTACGTTTAAATCTTTTTTCACAAACTGCCGAATGCTCTCTCCCGTGTGGACAATAGGGGTGGGAATCTCTTGGCACCTCACGATTCGATTCGATTCCGATTCAGAGGTCAACGATTCGATTCAAAATCGATTTTCAATGCATCTCAATGCAAAACATTTTTTATGTACATACCCATGTGTGAATTTCAAAAATATATTTATATGCACATCTGAGTTTGCTACTCAGAGTTTGCTAATCACTTCCTACTTTTGTGATGATCATTAAAGACAATCAACAGATGAATTGCCTTCTCTAATATTGTATTAAGAGAAAAGCTTTTCTTGTCACAAATATGACTTTCTATGAACAGTGCAATAATCAATGCAGCTTTCAACACAATATGGAAGTATGTAAAAACTAAACCGATTCAGTTTTATTTTATTTCTAATCTCGTAAATCATGTTTCTATAGGATTTCTATTCTATTATCTATTTTCTATGTCATTTCAACAAATTGTACAAAAAGTATGGCTTGGAATTCAGCTCTCATACAAAAACGTAAACAGAGATAAAGCCGGTGCAGGTCATGGGTTTGCTGCTCTCAGACCTTTTTAAGCCACTTTGGAAACAACTTGCACATGGGTGGTGTGCATGCGCAATGGTGCAGGAAGTATTAATATTTACAAAATTAAATAAAAATAAAAAATAAATTATAAAAAAAAAAATATTAAAAAAAAATCGATTATTAACTTTTCTGAATCGATTCAAAATCGTTCGAAGGAGAATCGATATTAATCGGAAAATCGAAATGACACCTGTGATAAAACCCTTGCCACAAAGTGAGCAGATGAATGGTCTGTCCCCTGTGTGGGTGGACATGTGTTCTTTCATATGTGACTTATAATCATCACTGTCTTCAGTCTCAGAGGAGTCTTAAGTCTCATTTACAACATGAGTTGACTGGTCCAGAGTTCCTCCTGTTCCTCTTTAATGTGTGGGGGCTCTGGTGGGACCTGTGTTGACGCTTGTGTGTCGAGTCAGACTTTCTGTTTGTGTAGAACTTTTACAACGAACTGAGCAACTAATCTGTTGCCCTTCTGTGTGAGTTCTCATATGTCTCTTCAGAATTAATCTGCGGCAAAATCTTTTACCACCCTTAGAGTAGCTGAATGGTTTCTTGCCTAAATTTACACTTGACTCATGTTCAGTGTTATCATTCCAGTCCTCACTGTCTTCAGTCACAGGTCCTAATTCTGGATCTGGATGTGAGGTCCTGGCTGGTTCTGGTCCTCTACAGTCCTCTCCATCAGCTCCTGTTTCCATCTGTTCAGTTGAGCTGCTGGCTTCAGGCTCTGCCTCTCTGTTCTGCTCAGTTAGTTGAAGCTGTAAGAACTGAGGACATACAAGCTTGTGTCTTCTCAGTTGTTTATCCCAAGTGAATCTTTGGTCACAATCGCTGCAGCTGAATGTTTTCTCCCCTGTGTGGAAGGTCATGTGTTGTGACAAACCCGCCTTCTGTGTAAATCCTTTAACACAAACTGAGCACTTGAAAGTTTTCTCAGCTGAATGGAGGAACATGTGTTGGATCAAATCGCCATTCTGTGAAAATCCTTTTTCACAAACTGAGCACTGGAAAGGTCTGTCCCTGTGTGGACAGTCATATGTCGTGTTAAATTACTCTTCGCAATAAAACCCTTGCCACAATGTGAGCAGATGAATGGTCTGTCCCCTGTATGCACAGCCATGTGTTGTGTCAAACGGCCCTTCTGTGTAAATCCTTTATCACAAACTGAGCACTGGAAAAGTTTCTCAGCTGAGTGGATGCCCATGTGTCGTGTCAAGTGTGTCTTCCGTGTAAATGTTTTACCACAAACTGAGCACTTGAAAGGTTTGTCCCAGAATGCAGAGCCATGTGTTCGTTCATGTTTGCTTTGCGTTTAAAACTTCTCTCACATACAGAGCAGCTGAATGCTTTTCCCCCTGTGTGGACAGTCATATGTCGTGTCAAGCCTGGCTTCTGTGTAAATCCTTTATCACAAACTGAGCACTGGAAAAGTTTCTCAGGTGAGTGGATGCCCATGTGTCGTGTCAATTGTGTCTTCCATGTAAATGTTTTACCACAAACTGAGCACTTGAAAGGTTTGTCCCCTGTATGCACGGTCATGTGTTCTTTCATGTGTGCTTTGCGTTTAAAGCTTTTCTCACATACAGAGCAGCTGAATGTTTCCCCCCCTGTGTGGACAGCCATGTGTATTGTCAAACCTGGCTTCTGTGTAAATCCTTTACCACAAACTGAGCACTTGAACGTTTTCTCAACTGAATGGACGAACATGTGTTGTATCAAAGTTTTCTTCTCTGTAAATGCTTTTTCACAAACTGAGCACTGAAAAGGTTTGTCCCCGGTATGCACAGCCATGTGTCCTTTCATGTGTTCTTTGCGTTTAAAACGTTTCTTACATACAGAGCAGCTGAATAGTTTCTCTCCTCTGTGGACAGCCATATGTCGTTTCAATGTTTTCTTCCCTCTAAATGCTTTACCACAAAGTGAGCAGCTGAGTGGATTTTTTTCTGTATTACACTTGACACCACTTTTAGAGACTTCATTCATTTTCAGAGACTTTGGACCTGACGGAGGTTCTCTGATATCTTTAGACCAATCATCACTGTCTTCAGTGTCAGAAGAGTCTTCAGTCTTGTCTTTTTGATGAAGCTGTGAGGACTGAGGGCCGACACAAATAAAGTAAGTATCTGGATGTGAGTTCCTGGCTGGTTCTGGTCCTCCACAGTCCTCTCCATCAGCTCCTGTTTCCATCTCTTCAGTTTGTCTTTGATGAAGCAGTGAGGACTGAGGTTTATCTTCATCATCTTCACTCTTCACAGGGACAGGAGTGAATAGGAACTTGGTGATATCAGCCTCCTCCAGCCCTTGAAGCTGCTCTCCCTCCTGACTGGTCCAGAGTTCCTCCTGTTCCTCTTTAATGTGTGGGGGCTCTGGTGGGTCCTCCTGGTCCAGACTGGGGCTCCACTCCTGCTGCTCAGGGGGAACCTCTTCTTTAACGACCACCAGCTGCTGGACGTCTGCAGGTAAAGGTCAAACACAAGGACACGATTAGGAAAACCACAGTTTTATTTTGGGGCCAAACTTATCATGGAGTTTCTGGATTTCTGGATGACACCAAAGACACACATTCTGTCATTACCACTACAGCACATATTTTGAAGTAAAAAAATCATGATAACAACAAAATAGCATTATTTTTTTAATGATTTAAAGAAAAAGCTATAGTTACAATTAAACTATATAGCCTACTGATTTAGAAAAATCCTGATTGTACCATGTAAGAAATTAATTGAAAATGTTTTGCTTTCTTGGCTCCAAAATGGTGGAACGAGTTCCCCATTAACATCAGATCAGCTGATTACACAGTTTACACATCTTCTGCCGCAGCCTCAAAACACATCTCTTCAGACTGCAATTCAACTAAAAAAAAATATAATAATAAATTGATACATCTCCATGTGACACTTTGTAGTTTGGTTTATTTGAAGCTATAGTTCTTGTGGGATTCTTGTTGTTCTGAGTTTGTACCTTCATGGTTGAATGCACTTAATGGAAGTCGCTTTGGATAAAAGCGTCAGCTAAATACAATGTAATGTAGTGGCATAGCTAAAAGCTAATGTTCATCTTTACAATGGGAAAATATTATTTTTATATGGTCACATCTGTCTGTGAAAGTACATTAGATATTTTGAAAACACAGGCTAAGTTTATAGTTTTGTTTAAAACGCACATTTTTGCAGTGTGGTGGAAATGACGAATTCCTCTGGTTGTTCGAACAAGATTGTAAAAATTATATATTATTTAAATGATTTCAGCACAGCCACTATCAGGATATGTTTTTACACAAGATGGAGAACTGGAACATATCAATACATTTCTCAAAATGATGTGTTAGATTTCTAAAACTTACAACACCATAAGTGGACCTAGTTGAAAAATTAACTATATAGCGCTTTTATCCAAAGCGCTAAAGAAAGTTTGTCTCATTCACACATTCAAACACACTCATGCACAGATAGCAGCAGCTACCACGCAGGGTGCAAGCTAACCATCGGAAGCGATCTCACCTACTTTTAAAAAGCTCCCTAACTTACCCTGCCTTGCCCTCAAAGCTGGATTGGTCCATTAACAAAACATTAACTTTGGCACAGCTTTGTGTGTTATGTGTGTGAATGATTATACAGAGGCAACACTTAGAGGACGTATAGCAAACTATGAAGAACAGCTCCCGTTCCTATTCCACTATTCTCCCACAAAAATCAAACAATCAATCAGCTTTACAGCGGGGCAGCCCCACTGTCAGCTGAATATTAATGTATATTTACGAAACTCCCATGTCATGTCGAAGAAAACAGCTTTTAAAACAGCTCTACTTGTAGACTGTGTGTGATACTATTTGGATAGCATCCGTTGCCATGGTGATGTCTAAAGGTAAAACATACGTCACTCCTCTGGTCCTGGATCAGCTTTTTTAGAAACATTTGGATCATTGGCTGCAGCTAACAGCTAGCAGCTAACGTTAGCTTAGCATCGGTAGCAGAGCGTCAAACACCCGAAAAACTCACCGTCTCCGCTCGGCTTCGTCTCCGGTTCTAGGTCCCGGTCCCGTCCTTCCAAGTCCCGGTCCATCTCCAAACGGGAAACGGGGATGTTTCCTCAAGTTAATAAGGCTTTTACCGGATGGTTTTATCCACGAGCTGCTAGCGCTATTACAGGAAGTAGCATACAACCAACGAGCACACTTCTTCTTCTTCTTCTGTATTGTTTTTTGGCAGTTGGCTAACAACTTATCTACCGCCATCTACTGGTATGGAGTGTGTGGAATAAATAACAACCTCCCTACAAAAAAATAATATAAATAAATAAATAATATTCAGATAATTTATAACCTATATTTTCACCAACAAATCAGTTACAAGAAAATGAAACAGAATTTGATGACATGCATCTGATTTTTTTTGGTAAAATGTCTAAATCAAAACTTACTTTTTCAACAAGCACACGTATTCTTCTTTCAGGTGTATGACCCTTGACCCTGTTGAATCCACATTCTAATTGATAACAACTAAAATAAAAATACAAATTAAGATGGAATAATAATAAAAAAACTACAAAAAACTACCAACTTATTATATGTATTAATCTTGATTCATGTAAGAAGTGAACCGCAAACTGTCAGTCGACGACAAGTTGAGTTTTTTATTTATTTTTTATTTACTTTTTTGAGAATCAGGTTCATTTCCAGCTGAGTTTACTATTGTGGTGTCTGTTTACATTTCATTTCAAGTTGATGCAAAAGTTTAGTTTTAACTTCTAAATTGAGTGTAACATCTATAGAACCATTTTGGTTCGAGTGTCAAGAAACCACACCGATTTTTTTTACGAAGATTAAGCCCTTTCAAACATTCCTGTTTTCTATAGTGGAAGATGGACCAAAACAAATTAAAATTGGTCTGTTTTATTTTTTTTTCAAATGTACCAAAATAGCTACCCCTCTAGCTTTTGAATCTAAAGTTGAGTGAAAGACATCACTGACCCATGGACTCTTAAGTCTAATTTAACTTAATCCCTATCACGTAAATGTGTCTCCTGTAAGAATACTATATCGGCGTTCAATCTTTTCAAATGAGAAAGTACTTTCGATCGTTTAATGGGGCTGTTCAAACCCCTCACATTGCAGCTTAAAAATCTAGAGGTGGATCCAATGTCTGAGTCTGGGCAAGTTGTATTACTCATCTAAAGGTTGCGTTTTATCAGGAATGGAGAAAGTGGATGAAAAAAGGAGATCCCCCAGGGCAAAGGAGAGAAAAAAAAACTAAAAACAAAAACACAGTAATCATACAGAGGTTTAACACCAGAAACAACCACAATCCACCCAAACCCTCTCATCCTCTCATCCAGTGGATTAAACGTCCTCAAACAATGTCTTTATGGGGGTTTAGGGGGCTTGTCGATGTATTTCTGCGCCTCCTGGGGTGAGTTTATCCACCTTCTGGCTCCATCGGACATCGTGACACGGAGTCGCGCTGGGTATAGAGGCGCAGGTCTCAGTCCCAGTTTGTAGAGCTCTGCCATGACGTTCCGGTGTTCTGCACGCTGGCTCTGCACCTCGGGGTTGGTCTGCTTTCTTGACACTCAAACTCAAACTTGTTCTATAGACACTCACCTTCAATTTAGAAGTGAAAACGAACCTTTCGCATCAATTTGAGTGTGACTGAGTGAGTTTTAAGGCACCACATTACAAACACATTCAGAAACATGATTTAAACCTGATTGATTCTCTCTGGTCTCCTTAGAATAATCATCACTGTCTTCAGTCTCAGAGGAGTCTTAAGTCTCAGGTTGTAAATGTGTATCTGGATGTGAGTTCCTGGCTGGTTCTGGTCCTCCACAGTCCTCTCCATCAGCTCCTGTTTCCATCTGTTCAATTTGTCTTTGATGAAGCTGTGAGGACTGAGGTTTCTCTTCATCATCTTCACTCTTCACAGGGACAGGAGTGAATAGGAACTTGGTGATATCAGCCTCCTCCAGCCCTTGAAGCTGCTCTCCCTCCTGACTGGTCCAGAGTTCCTCCTGTTCCTCTTTAATGTGTGGGGGCTCTGGTGGGACCTGTGTTGACGCTTGTGTGTCGAGTCAGACTTTCTGTTTGTGTAGAACTTTTACAACGAACTGAGCAACTAATCTGTTGCCCTTCTGTGTGAGTTCTCATATGTCTCTTCAGAATTAATCTGCGGCAAAATCTTTTACCACCCTTAGAGTAGCTGAATGGTTTCTTGCCTAAATTTACACTTGACTCATGTTCAGTGTTATCATTCCAGTCCTCACTGTCTTCAGTCTCATGTAAATGTGGTATCTGGATGTGAGTTCCTGGCTGGTTCTGGTCCTCCACAGTCCTCTCCATCAGCTCCTGTTTCCATCTGTTCAGTTGAGCTGCTGACTCCAGGCTCTGCCTCTCTGTTCTGCTCAGTTAGTTGAAGCTGTGAGGACTGAGGACAGACACGCTTGTGTCTTCTCAGTTGTTTATCCCAAGTGAATCTTTGGTCACAATCGCTGCAGCTGAATATTTTCTCCCCTGTGTGGATGGTCAAGTGTTGTGTCAAAAGGCTCTTCTGTGTAAATCCTTTTTCACAAACTGAGCACTGGAAAGGTTTGTCCCTGGTATGCACAGCCATGTGTCTTTTCATGTCTGATTTGCGTGTAAAACTTCTCCCACATACAGAGCAGCTGAACCTTTTCTCCCCTGTGTGGACAGCCAAATTTCTCTTCTGTCTAAATGCTTTACCACAAAGTGAGCAGCCGAGTGGATTTTCTTTGGAATTATATCGGACACCACTTTTAGAGACTGCATTATTGTTCAGAGACTTTGAATCTGACAGAGGTTCTCTGTTATCCTTAGACCAATCATCACTGTCTTCAGTGTCAGGTTGTAATTCTGGATCTGGATGTGAGTTCCTGGCTGGTTCTGGTCCTCCACAGTCCTCTCCATCAGCTCCTGTTTCCATCTGTTCAGTTTGTCTTTGATGAAGCTGTGAGGACTGAGGTTTCTCTTCATCATCTTCACTCTTCACAGGGACAGGAGTGAATAGGAACTTGGTGATATCAGCCTCCTCCAGCCCTTGAAGCTGCTCTCCCTCCTGACTGGTCCAGAGTTCCTCCTGTTCCTCTTTAATGTGTGGGGGCTCTGGTGGGTCCTCCTGGTCCAGACTGGGGCTCCACTCCTGCTGCTCAGGGGGAACCTCTTCTTTAACCACCACCAGCTGCTGGATGTCTGCAGGAAACATAACAGAGAAATGTTATTGGTGTGAATGCTGAAAGTGAAACCTGAACCCATGTACTTTAACGTGGAATGTTCAGCTCAATTAGGACATTTCTGCTATCATTCAAATATTTGATATCTTTCATTCTTTTGTAGTGCTGTTCTGGACTCAAATTTTTTAACCAGTCAAACTACATCTGCCTGTAGCTGACAATCAGAAAAATGCATTAGTTTAGCGACCGTGGCCCAGGTGGTAGAGCGGGTCGGCCAATGATCGAAGGGTTGGCGGTTCAATTTCCACCCTGCCACTTGTGTCATGGCTGTTGTGTCCTTGGGCAGGACACTTCACCCACCTTGCCTCGTGTGAATGTGTATGACTGCTGTATGTTTGAGGTGGTGGTCGGAGGGGCCGTAGGCGCTGAATGGCAGCCACGCTTCCGTCAGTCTGCCCCAGGGCAGCTGTGGCTACCAACGTAGTTTACCACCACCGGTATCATTGTGTCTGAATGAATGGGACCTGGAACCCTGTACAGCGCTTTTAGTGTGATTAAAAGCGCTATATAAATACAATCCATTATTACTATTATTATTATTATATTTGGTCTAAAGGAAAACTGTGGAAAGTGGCCCATTTTAATAAATGAAAGTAGAGTTCTTAAAAAACTGTTTTCTTGTAGGCAAGGCAAGTTTATTTATATAGCACAATTCGGACACAAGGCCATTCAAAGTGTTTTACAGGGGCAAGATTAAAATACACAATACACATTAGAAAAACGAATGAATAAACATTTAAAAGTGAAAGAATAACATTTAAAAATTACAGGTTAAAATGGAAACAGAAAAGTATTCAGACTTGATTTAAAAGAGCTGAGAGTTGCAGTAGACCTCAAGTTCTCTGGGAGTCTGTTCCAGAGATTTGGTGCATGAAAACTAAACACTGCTTCTCCTTGTTTAGTCCTAACTCTGGGGACTGTAAGTAGACCTGTCCCAGACGTAGTGTATTTGTGTGGGTGAAACCTAGGTTTAAGATGCAGGTGAGGCATGAGCCACACGAAGCAGCATAGATTACAATAAGAGACCTAACATTTCTGGAGAAAGGCAGACTGCACCACACTTTTAACATTGTTCACAATAGGAGACAATGTTTACACTGTATCTTCTTTAGTTTATTATGGTGCAGGAAACGGAGAATTTATTTTGTCCGCTAGACTGACAGTTTGGTAGTTAGAGGCTGCAGTTTGAGGGGAAATGTTGGATGAAATTACCTATCTGGGCCCCCTAACAGGTGGAAGTTCTGACTGATCACAGGCCCTCATTAAGACACACACTCAGCTGAGTGACTCAATCTGCCCATTATAAGACTATTTCACACTTTTAAGCATTTTCTTTGACATTCAACTTCGTTAGTTTCATATTCATAATAATTAAATACTACTTTTCATATTACATGCACCTTTCAAGTTTTTGATCGCATTTATAAATGTTCTCCAAACTCCAGGTAACCAGTCAAAAGGTAAGCTTTTCTACACTTATGATTGAACCTTTTTTTCACATTTAATATTTTCAGTCAGAAAAATGTTTTAAATTAAAAAAAAATCAACTCTTCAATGGCAAATATAACTTTCGTTGGCTTTTCAGCATCAGCATTCACACGGCAATAACTTCAGAAATTGCATTTCTAATCCTTATTCCTTATTAACTTCTACAGATCACTGAACATGAAAAGAAGTAAACACATGAACAGTTTCAGACTGTCCTCTCAGCTGAACAGATATCTATGTAAAGACACGATATGTGTAAGTAAAGGCAGTATCACAATGTGATGTTACAACCAAACAGGCTGCTTAATCTTGAAACTTCAATCTATTCCAAGGGTCACGTAAAGATATGACTGTCAATATGACCTCAGACTTTTGTACGTCACTTTACACACACACTTCATACAAAACACAAACTTTCATATATAAAACGTTTTCAACTATTTCTAATTCTAAAGAATTATATGTTTTTGTTATGTTTTACCTTCGTTGTCCATATTGTCTATTCGTATTTCTGTGAACGTAACTGAGAGCAACAAAAAAACATTAATCGTTGTATGTTCACATTAGCCGATTCTGATTGAGGATTATTTTGAAGGAGCTACGTGTTTGGATAATGTTGGCTGAAAGAGACGCTTCGTGACGCTATTGAAATACTTTTAAATTAATATATCTGATACATTTTGATCTTGTAATGTTGGAGGAACAAACCTGCTCTGTGTAACCGGACTTCAGGCTTCAAAACAGCGTCCAGTAGTTTCTGTTGTCGCTCGTTCTTCTCTTTTGAACGACAGAGTTCCTCCTCGTACTCTGCTATGGTTCTTTCAAACAGCCCAAATATCTCTTCGGCAGCCGCAGCTAGTCGCTGATTCACCAACGCTCTCACCATTTGGACTTTAGACATTTTAACCAGAAAGGTTTATCCAGACATATAGAGGCTATGATAGATTCTTACTTCAGTTTTAGAGAAAGCTGAACAACTAAAATGCGTGACTCTTACAGCGCCATTTTGTTCCAAGTTAGTCAGAGTAAGGGCAATCACTTCCAGCACGTGAAGATATCTGGACTTCAAAATAAAAGCCTCGAAGACGTGTAAAATATTTTAAACCAATAAATTACAAAGAAAAGGCAGTGACCAGGGGATCTCTGGTGAATATTTATATATATAATAGATTTAGGAAGATGTGTTACAGGCGGAAGTTTATGAGGGCGGAAATTAAGCGATAAAATGGATGTGAATTGATATAATGAGTCGTATAAGTGGAAGTGAAATGAAAAATCGCTTGATAAATAATAACGTTTTCTGATTAATTTAAGGTTGATTTAATTAAAACAGTCATGATGTGATTTAGAGCCATGTTGATATTATCATTTCCATCAACATTTATCATTTACCACACACACACACACACGTAATTTATAATTTTTGGACAGTTACAACACAAATAGAAATCATGCACTTTCGGAACTTTATAAAGCCATCAGTGAGCAAACCGCCCACGCAGATGGATTTCTCATCATTGCTGGGGATTTTAATCAATAAATCAAAAAGTATATTTATGAAGCATTTTTTTATACACAGCAAAGGCTACACAATGTGCAAACAAAAAATCTTAAATCTTTAAATCTGACTGTGACAGCTACTGTACTTATTATATGTCTTAAATATAGAATATAAATTACAGCTCTTTGTTTATCGTTTTCTGCTTTTCTTCTTCATTGAGGCTGTGTTCGGAAAGCCATACTAGCGTCCTACATCCTACATACTCACTACATACGGTCTACTCAAAGATCGATTGTGTATGCAAGGTGCGTCGAAACGTTTTCAGTTGAAATATACTCAAGCGATAAAGAACTTCTTCTTCTTCTAAGATTCAGGCCGTTTAGACGCTGTTTAGCGTATTGCCGCCCTCCACAGGTTAGATATAGAACTAGATTTTTACATACAGTCCTGTGTTGTGCAGGAAATGCAGAATTGTAAATAAAGAATTTCAAAAAAAACTTCCTTGTCGTTTGAAAAGATGCGATGCATTGTGGGGCGGTTGAGTAGGAGAAGTATACAATCGATCCATACCCAAAATCTTCCCGGAAGTTAGTACTCATCCGGAAATTTCTCACATACCCAAACTCGCATACCCAACCGTCACATACTCAAATTGAAGTCAAAATGAGTATGAGTAGGACGTTAGTATGGCTTTCCGAACACAGCCTGAGTGAACCAGAGGGCCACATTGTGTCCCACTGTTATGATGTCACCAGTTATGTAGCTGCCGTCCGGCCGGCATAAACTCCGCCTACCAAGTTAGGATGCAGTATACTGTGGAAACGCATCCCAGATCTAGTGTAACAGCACAGACTTGAACCAATCAAATCTTTGGTCACAAACTCTGCAGCAGAATCTTTTCTCCCATGTGTCGGCCACGTGTGCTCTCCATTGTCTCTTCAGATGAAATCTTTTACCACAAAATGAGCAGCAGAATGGTTTCACCCCTCTGTGGATGAGCATGTGGTCTGTCAAGTGACATCTACGTTTAAATCTTTTTTCACAAACTGCCGAATGCTCTCTCCCCTGTGTGGACAAGCACATGTACTGTTAAATGACACCTGTGATAAAACCCTTGGCCACAAAGTGAGCAGATGAATGGTCTGTCCGCTGTGTGGGTGGACAGGTGTTCTTTCATATGTGACTTATAATCATCACTGTCTTCAGTCTCAGAGGAGTCTTAAGTCTCATGTTGTAAATGTGTATCTGGATGTGAGTTCCTGGCTGGTTCTGGTCCTCCACAGTCCTCTCCATCAGCTCATGTTTCCATCTGTTCAGTTGAGCTGCTGGCTCCAGGCTCTGCCTCTCTGTTCTGCTCAGTTAGTTCAAGCTGTGAGGACTGAGGACATACAAGCTTGTGTCTTCTCAGTTGTTTATCCCAAGTGAATCTTTGGTCACAATCGCTGCAGCTGAATGTTTTCTCCCCTGTGTGGAAGGTCATGTGGTGTGTCAAACCTGCCTTCTGTGTAAATCCTTTACCACAAACTGAACACTGGAAAAGTTACTCAGATGAGTGGATGCCCATGTGTCGTGTCAAGTGTCTCTTCCGTGTAAATGTTTTACCACAAACTGAGCACTTGAAAGGTTTGTCCCCGGAATGCAGAGCCATGTGTTCTTTCATGTGTCCTTTGCGTTTAAAACTTCTCTCACATACAGAGCAGCTGAATAGTTTCTCTCCTGTGTGGACAGTCATATGTCGTGTTAAATTACTCTTCGCAATAAAACCCTTGCCACAAAGTGAGCAGATGAATGGTCTGTCCCCTGTATGTACAGCCATGTGTTGTGTCAAACCTACCTTCTGTGTAAATCCTTTACCACAAACAGAGCACTTGAAAGCTTTCTCAGCTGAATGGAGGAACATGTGTTGTGTTAAAATTCCCTTATTTGAAAATCTTTTATCACACACTGAGCACTGGAAAGGTTTTTCCCCGGTATGCAGAGCCATGTGAAAAGTCAAATATGCCTTCCGTGTAAATGCTTTTTCACAAACTGAGCACTGGAAAGGTTTCTCTCTTTTGTGGATGGCTAGGTGTACCTTCACATCTCGTTTTTGTTTAAAACTTTTATCACATACAGAACAGCTGAATATTTTCTCCTCTGTGTGGACAGCCATGTGTTGTGTCAAATGGTGCTTCTGTGTAAATGCGTTTTCACAAACTGAGCACTTGAAAGGTTTGTCTCTTCTGTCTGTATGCACAGCCATGTGTCGAGTTAAATATTCATTCCGTGTAAAACGTTTCTCACATACAGAACAACTGAATCTGTTCTCTGTGTGGACAACCATGTGTTGTTTCAAACATTTCTTCTGTCTAAATGCTTTACCACAAAGAGA
>CM047520.1:27323253-27551527 GCA_026122265.1 Ammodytes dubius | reverse complement strand
TTATTTGAAAATTTTTACCACACATGAGCACTGGAAAGGTTTTTCCCCGGTAGCAGACCCAGTGAAAAGCAAAAATCCCTTTCCGTGTAAATCTTTTTCACAAACTGAGCACTGGAAAGGTTTCTCCTTTTTGTGGAGGGCTAGGTGACCTTCACATCTCGTTTTTGTTTAAAACTTTTATCACATACGAACAGCTGAATATTTTTCCTCTGTGTGGACAGCCATGGTTGTGTCAAATGGTGCTTCTGTTAAATGCTTTTTCCAAATGAGCACTTGAAAGGTTTGCCCTCTTTGTCTGATGCACCCCATGTGTCGAGTTAAATTTTCATTCCGTTAAAACGTTTCCACATACAGAACACTGAATCTGTTCTCTTTTGGGGGACAACCATGTGTTGTTTCAAACATTTCTTCTGTCTAAATGCTTTACCACAAAGAGAGCAGCTGAGTGGGTCCTCATTGGTATTACATCTGACACCACTTTTAGAGACTTCATTCATTTTCAGAGACTTTGGACCTGCCGGAGGTTCTCTGATATCTTTAGACCAATCATCACTGTCTTCAGTGTCAGAAGAGTCTTCAGTCTTGACTTGTTGATGAAGCTGTGAGGACTGAGGTTTCTCTTCATCATCTTCACTCTTCACAGGGACAGGAGTGAATAGGAACTTGGTGATATCAGCCTCCTCCAGCCCTTGAAGCTGCTCTCCCTCCTGACTGGTCCAGAGTTCCTCCTGTTCCTCTTTAATGTGTGGGGGCTCTGGTGGGTCCTCCTGGTCCAGACTGGGGCTCCACTCCTGCTGCCCTTCTTCCCCAACGATCACTTTACGGACATCTGAAGGTAAAACTGAAACAGACAAACAGCTGATTAGTGGAGTTCATGTTAAATTCAAACGTAACATGGAGATGCTGGATTTCTATTTGATATTTTTTCCTCCAGGTGCTGTTGTTTGCTTACTGGTAAATGAACAGACATCAATTTCACACTTGTACTTATATAAACTCTAAAATCTCTATAAACTCTCCCCCTGACTCCTGGAACAATTTGCAGAAACGAATTAAAATAAATACCTCCATATCCTTTAACAAATTTAAACATAGTATCTTAAATCTGCCAAACTCTACCGGTTACTTCTTTAATTATTATTTTTGGAATATTTGGTTTTCAAGCTAGCTGTGAGGATTCTAACAATTACGAAATGTGTTGTTATGGTAGTTTCAGAGTAGTAAGTGGATCAGTTTACCCCCTTGATTTCTCTGGTCTGTCTCAGTTTACCCCACAGCTGGGGGACACAAGACAACTTTTTTTTAAACAATCATATTTTCACTGCCCTTTGTCATGAATAAATTCTGCTAATGCCCTTTTCTAGGAAACATCCTGAATTAATAGGAAATGTGTAAATTTGACAGATAAATAATTTTAGCTCCCTTAGAGGGAAGCAAATGTAAAAAGTGCCTCACATTACCCCGTTCTCCCCTATACAAAAAAACGATGTAGTAGTTGTATGCTTGTAGTTATAAAGAACTGGAGTCTCTCGTGTCAACGAGCGTTAAAAGAATCATGCTGATGTTACTAATTAAATGAGATGTTACAAATACAGGCATCTGTTTAATGCCTGTTGTTTGGTGACGCCTGTTGGTGCTTTGTGGAAATTGCATGCTGACCTAAACCTGTTGGAGAAAAGATCTACATGGGGATACATATACGCATGCGTGGACGAGCGCCCTGTTGTGATTGTATTGATTAAACCTACACACTGAAACAAAAATCAAAGCACTTCGCGACCAAACAACACGTAAACATAACGAGGTTTGTCCGTGTAGCAGCGTGGCCTTTTCAGACACATTTATTTGTACGATTAGTTTAGCTAAATGCACCATTAACTTTTCATTAGCTGTGTAAGAGAGGCTAGAAATAGGCTACGTGGTTTAGTGTGGGTGTTAGCACGGCTAGTAGCCACAAACCTACCCGCTCTCTGCAGCTTCATCTCCAGTATTGAAAGCACCTCCTGTTGGTCCAGCTCCGCTTCAGACCCGGAGCTTTTGAGCTCCTGAAACCTGGACATTTCCACAGAGAACCAGAGTTTCAGCAGCAGGAGAGCAGCTTCATCCACACAAGCTAACTGTGTTAGCCGAGACCCGGAAACACTAGCACCACCTCCGCTAGCCTCATCTGGCCTTCACAATAAGAGTGTTTTAAACAGGATTTTACCGGCTGTCTTTGTTCGGAATGTTAATGTAATAATGACAGGTTTAGGGATGGATTGATCATTGGTTTGAAATATAATTAAATCTGGATCACAAAATAAAGCCCCTGAATTATTATTGTTACAGTGAAGTAGTCGTTGGTAATGAGATCCTTTGACTCTCACTCCCGATCAGAAATGTACAAAACAAAATCTTATTCTGGTTTTTAAATCAAATCACTTTTATTTTTAAAGTCTAATAATAGGATTTTTGCCTTAAAAAATCACAAATAAAGATATTTTAATTATAAAATAATCCAATGTAGACAGTAGAACATGTAGAAAAACAAGGCCCCAGGAAGACTCACATCAAGGTAAATATTAAAGACACAAACGGCAAACACACCCAGGTCCTCCAAACACTTCAAACAAAGTCAAAGATGACTATATAGATAATCATCATAATATACATAATCTGTGATGTGGCACTGTCAAGAAGAAGAACTCTTTCTTCCCCACTGCCCTCAGACTCCTAAACAACAGATAGGAGTCTGTTGTTATTGTAATTATTCTACCTCATGATTTTAACATTTTGCTCATGCACACTTTCTTGGATTTGCACCATTCCTTTCTATTTTATTATAACTTAAAAGTGTTGTTTTACCTAGTTGCTGCTCTTCTATTTGCCTTGTACATTGTTTGTTCTGTATTGTTGCTGCTTTTTTTCTATTTTACTTGTATATTGCATATTTTCATGTTTGACTGAGAACATGTGTCTTATTGTGCATATGACAATAATAATTTTTTGTCAGAATCATATTTCATATTGCTAACAAGGATTTCATTATTTTTCAGATAATTACAACTGAAACAGTCTCATTTATTTATTTATTAACCTTTATTTATACAGGTAAAATCTCATTGAGACCCAGGGTCTCATTTACAAGCGAGACCTGTTCAGGTAGGCATCAGCAGCAACACAAAGTTACAGACTAACTAAACATACAGGAGACACAACACAGAACACAAACGGTAAAATAACGCAGTACAAAGGGCAAAGAACAAATTAAGAACAAGTTAAGTTATGTACAAGTGCAGACCCCCACGGACTGTCTCAGCAGCCTTCCTACTAGCAGTCTAAAATCCCCTAAAGAAATAAAACTGGACAGCTTCAGCCTCTGCTGGAGCTTGTTCCAGGTTGCAGGCGCAGCGTAGGAAAATGCCTTCTTGCCCAGTTAAGTACGGACTGACGGGATGGCAAATGAGATGAAGTCCAGGGACCGGAGGCTGTGATCGGACTGTTTCCGTGCCAGATACATTGACAAATAAGAGGGGAGCAGTCCGATAATGGATTTATAGATAAAAAGATACCAGTGAGTGGTTCTGCGCATGGAAAGTGAAGACCAGTTTGTGAGAGAGTACAATGTACAGTGATGTGTGAGGGGTTTACAATCAGTTATGAATCTCAAGGCCCCGTGATATGCGGCATCCAGCAATTGCAGGGAGTGAGCAGAGGCATTCATATATACAACATCCCCATAATCCAGGAGTGGCAAGAAAGTGGCCGCAACAATACGTTTTTCTGGCTTTAAAAGAGTAACAGGCTCTATTTCTGAAGAAAAACCCCAGCTTTAACCTCAATTTCTTCAGTAACTGGTCAACATGACATTTAAAAGAATTAAAATTCATAATCAATGTCAAGGGAGTTCCTGGCTGGTTCTGGTCCATCTGTTCAGTTGAGCTGCTGGCTCCAGGCTCTGCCTCTGTTCTGCTCAGTTTGTTGAAGCTGTGACGACTGAGGACAGACACGCTTGTGGCTTGTGAGTTGCTGAGTCCAAGCAAATCTTTGGTCACAAACTCTGCAGCGGAATCTTTTCTCCTCTGTATGTCCGGCCACGTGTGATGTATAATGTCTCTTCAGATGAAATCTTCTACCACAAAATGAGCAGCAGAATGGTTTCACCCCTCTGTGGATGAGCATGTGGTCTGTCAAGTGTGATTTATATTTAAATCTTTTATCACAAACCGTGCAGCCGAATGCTCTCTCACCTGTGTGGACAAGCATATGTACTTTCAAATTTCCTTTCGTAATAAAATCCTTGCCACAAAGTGAGCAGATGAATGTTCTGTCCCCTTTATGTACAGCCATGTGTTGTGTCAAATGGTGCTTCCGTGTAAATGCTTTTTCACACACTGAGCACTTGAACGTTTTCTCAGCTGAATGGCCGAACATGTGTTGTGTCAAATGGCCATTCTGTATAAATGCTTTTTCACACACTGAGCACTTGAATGGTCTGTCCCCTATATGTACAGCCATGTGTTGTGTCAAATGTTGCTTCCGTGTAAATCCTTTACCACAAACTGAGCACTTGAACGTTTTCTCAGCTGAATGGACGAGCATGTGCTGTGTCAAGTTGCGCTTCTGTGTAAATGCGTTTTCACAAACTGAGCACTGGAAAAGTTTGTCTCTTGTGTCTGTATGCACAGCCATGTGTCGAGTTAAATATTCATTCCGTGTAAAACGTTTCTCACATACAGAACAGCTGAATCTTTTCTCCCCTGTGTGGACAACCATGTGTTGTTTCAAACATTTCTTCTGTCTAAATGCTTTACCACAAAGAGAGCAGCTGAGTGGGTTCTCATTGGTTTTACATCTGACACCACTTTTAGAGACTTCATTCATTTTCAGAGACTTTGAACCTGATGGAGGTTCTCTGATATCTTTAGACCAATCATCACTGTCTTCAGTGTCAGAAGAGTCTTCAGTCTTGTCTTGTTGATGAAGCTGTGAGGACTGAGGTTTCTCTTCATCATCTTCACTCTTCACAGGGACAGGAGTGAATAGGAACTTGGTGATATCAGCCTCCTCCAGCCCTTGAAGCTGCTCTCCCTCCTGACTGGTCCAGAGTTCCTCCGTTCCTCTTTAATGTGTGGGGGCTCTGGTGGGTCCTCCTGGTCCAGACTGGGGCTCCACTCCTGCTGCCCTTCTTCCCCAACGATCACTTTACGGACATCTGAAGGTAAAACTGAAACAGACAAACAGCTGATTAGTGGAGTTCATGTTAAATTCAAACTTAACATGGAGATGCTAGATTTATATTTGATATTTACTTTATAATGTCTATGAGGAAAGGTGGGTGAAGTGTCTTACCCAGGGACACAACAACCATGACACAAATGGCCGGGCGGGGATCGAACCACCAACCCTAGGAAAGTGGTCAGTATTTTTTTTTTTTTTTCATTTTATTGCTGTGAGAGTTTTGTGTGCTCTTTGATATTTGCATGTGTGTTAATTTCATGTATTGGTAACACGTTACAATAGGGTACACAACGTTTAAGCAACTACTACATATGCATTACCTACTATAGGGTTTTATTTTATCTTTAGTACTACTATATAGATTTGTTATATTTTTAAAGAAAACCTATGTAGTTGGTAATGCATGATCTATGTATTAGTTACTAAAACAATGATGTATTAGAAAAAACGATGTAGTAGTTATGCTAGTAGTTATAAAGAACCGGAGTCTCGCGTGTCAACGACCGTTAAAAGGTTTCTAATTAACTAAATGAAATGAGATGTTACAGGTACAGGCATCTGTTTAATGCCTGTTGTTTGGTGACGCCTGTAGGTGCTTTGTGGAAATTGCATGCTGACCTAAACCTGTTGGAGAAAAGATCTACATGGGGATACATACCCATGCGTGGACGAGCGCATGGGTAATTGCGATAGTTTTGATTAAACCTACACACTGAAACAAAAATCAAAGCACTTGGCGACCAATCAACACGTAAACATAACGAGGTTTGTCCGTGTTGCAGCGTGGCCTTTTCAGACACATGTATTTGTAAGATTAGTTTAGCTAAATGCACCATTAAACTTTTCATTAGCTGAGAGGCTAGAAATAGGCTACGTGGTTTAGTGTGGGTGTTAGCACGGCTAGTAGCCACAAACCTACCCGCTCTCTGCAGCTTCATCTCCGGTATTGAAAACACCTCCTGTCGGTCCAGCTCCACTTCAGACCCGGAGCTTTTGAGCTCCTGAAACCTGGACATTTCCACAGAGAACCAGAGTTTAAGCAGCAGGAGAGCAGCTTCATCCACACAAGCTAACTGTGTTAGCCGAGACCCGGAAACACTAGCACCACCTCCGCTAGCCTCATCTGGCCTTCACAATAAGAGTGTTTTAAACAGGATTTTACCGGCTGTCTTTGTTCCGATCAAGTGTCATAATGATGAGTTCAAGAATGAATTGATCATTGGTTTGACATTTTGAAATACAATTAAAACTGGATCACATAATAAAGTCCCTGAATTATTTGTATGAATGTTACTACGGTGAAGTAGTCATTGGTAACGAGATCCTTTCACTCTCACTCCCGATCAGAAATGTACAAAACAAAATATTATTCTGGTGTTTATAAAGATATTTTAATGATAAAACAATCCAGGAAAAAAAACAAGGCCCCAGGAAGATTAAAATTTAAGTTAAATATTAAAGACACAAACGGCAAACACACCCAGGTCCTCCAAACACTTCGAACAAAGTCAAAGATAATCATATATAAATTACTATTATATACATAATCTGTGATTTGGCAATGTCAAGAGTTAATAAATCCAAAAAAACCAGACTAAAGAACTCTTTCTTCCCCACTGCCCTCAGACTCCTAGACAACAGATATGAGTCTGTTATTAATGTTATTATTCTACCTCAGGACTGCCACCACTGTTTATATTTTAACATTTTGCTCATGCACACTTTCTTGGATTTGCACCATTCCCTTTTATTTTATTATAACTTAAATGTGTTGTTTTACCTAGTTGCTGCTCTTCTATTTGCCTTGTACATTGTTTATTCTGTATTGTTGCTGCTTTTTTTCTATTTTACTTGTATATTGCATATTTTCATGTTTGACTGAGAACATGTGTCTTATTGTGCATATGACAATAATAATTTCAGAATCATATTTCATATTGCTAACGAGTATTTCATTATTTTTCAGATAATTACAACGGAAATCTCATTAAAATCATAATCCATGTCAAGGGAGTTCCTGGCTGGTTCTGGTCCATCTGTTGAGTTGAGCTGCTGGCTCCCGGCTCTGCCTCTGTTACCCTCAGTTTGTTGAAGCTGTGAGGACTGAGGACAGACACGCTTGTGGCTTGTGAGTTCCTGTTTCCAAGCAAATCTTTGGTCACAAACTCTGCAGCGGAATCTTTTCTCCTCTCTGTGTCCGGCCACGTGTGCTCTCAGATATCTCTTGAAATTATATCTTTTACCACAAAATGAGCAGCAGAATGGTTTCACCCCTCTGTGGATGAGCATGTGGTCTGTCAAGTGACATCTACGTTTAAATCTTTTATCACAATCTGTGCAGCCGAATGCTCTCTCCCCTGTGTGGACAATCATATGTTTTGTTAACTGACCCTTCTGATGAAATCCTTTGCCACAAATTGAGCAGATGAAACTTTTCACTATGTGGGTGGTCATGTGTTCTTTCATATGTGACTTTTGTCTAAATCCTTTACCACATTCAGAGCAGCTGAACGGTTTATCTCCAGTATTACATGTCACATCAGCTCTTGTTTCCATCTGTTCAGTTTGTCTTTGATGAAGCTGTGAGGACTGAGGTTTCTCTTCATCATCTTCACTCTTCACAGGGACAGGAGTGAATAGGAACTTGGTGATATCAGCCTCCTCCAGCCCTTGAAGCTGCTCTCCCTCCTGACTGGTCCAGAGTTCCTCCTGTTCCTCTTTAATGTGTGGGGGCTCTGGTGGGTCCTCCTGGTCCAGACTGGGGCTCCACTCCTGCTGCTCAGGGGGAACCTCTTCTTTAACCACCAGCAGCTGCTGGATGTCTGCAGGAAACATGACAGAGAAATATTATCGTTATTGAACTCCTGCAGAGCACTGACTATGAAAAAACAGACACATGAAGAGTTTGAACTGAAAACGACCAAAACCTAAGGAAAGTATGGCATGGAGTGTACAACTAGATAGGACAGGAAAAGAAGAAATCACTTGCATGCAAATATGGGGATGATCTGAAGTGTCAGAACTACTAATCATGCTGGAAATCACAGTGCCCTGGGAATAGCTCATTGAAGAAGCAAATCATAAGACACTTGCAAAGTAGCTCAGAGCTACTGCCGATTATTCAAGACACAAGAAAACTAAAATAAATGGCTGTCTGGCAGCAAACTAAAGCAGTGGGAAAAATCTCAGTTTGCTGTACAATTAAGGGGATATTTAGGTGTTTAGTTTGCATTTGTATGTGCAGCAGTACATTGCTGACTTCTGCTACAGTGTCATCTTCCCTAGACTCCATAAAAATGAAAGCACTGATCACCATCTCCATAAGGTAACACAACACACTAACTATTCCTTAGTACCCCATACAACCACACTTCAACAGTAATGAAATATCCCTTTTAGGCCTTATTTCTTATGTTAAAGCAGCTCCGAGTAACATTTAAATATCTTTTAAACAGCCTCATGTTTCCTCTCATAATCATAAATTACCTTTAACAGCAAACGAGACCATCAGTGCAAAGAAAGACGTTTTTATACAGTTTTTATTACTGCGTTTGGTCTGGTCGCACACCCAGTCCGATTTTCGATTCACGCGTGCATGCTCTATGGTCGCAGATTTCAGTGTGGCGCAGCAACGTGATTTGAGAAGCCTGGAGCCTCGATAGCTGGCGTCGTAAAAATACTACCGCTTTTGTCCAAAGGGGCTTTTCACTATGACAGAAAAAAAACATCATCAAGAACACATATCAGGACATGCAATGCCAAGTGCTCCACCGGGGACAGGTACAACTGCAGGGGGGGACAGGGCGACTGTGGCTCAGGTGGTTAAGCGGGTTGGCCAACGATCCAAGGGTTGGCGGTTCGATCCCCTTGGGCAAGACACTTCACCCACCTTGCCTTGTATGATTGCTGTATGTTTGAGGTTCGATCCTCGCCCGGCCATCTGTGTCATGGTTGTTGTGTCCCTGGGCAAGACACTTCACCCACCTTGCCTCGTGTGAATGTGTATGATTGCTGTATGTTTGAGGAGGTGGTCTGAGGGGCCGTAGGCGCTGAATGGCAGCCATGCTTCCGTCAGTCTCCCCCACGGCAGCTGTGGCTACTATGGTAGTTTACCACCACCGGTATGACTGTGTGTTAACGAATTGAACCAGGAACCCTGTAAAGCGTCTTTGAGTGCCTAGGCAATAAAGCGCTATATAAAACCTATAAATTATTATTATTATTATTACAAGAAACATTCACGTGCTCACTGGGGGGAAACAGGGCTGCCTGCTTTCCCCTTTCCTTTTCCATGTGCATTGACTGGACCATGAAGCAAACTACCCACAATAAAAAGACTGGCATCCAATGGAGTCTGACAGAACAGCTAGAGGGTTGTGGGAACTCCACAGTGAGTTCATGAACACACCAGAGTTGGTTTGGTGTTAATAACTATAAAAACCAGTGAGCTATTACAAGAAAGCCATAAATATGGATGCAATATATGCATTGAGTACTTTTGCCTTTTAAAAAAATACAAGGTTTTTCTTTCAAATAAAGGGTTGGGGGAAATACGAAATGAGTTCATAAACACATCAGAAGTGGTTTGGTGTTGATAGGATGAATTTCCAGTGAGTTATTAAGACATTTAAAAAAAAAGTTTTGCGACGGTCCCTAAGCACTCAACTGCCGTCTGGCAGTTGGAAGTATATTCGGAGCGGTTTCTTTTATATTTCGCCAGACTCGCTGATTTTGGTGAGTTGATCAAGCCCTTTTGAAATGTCAGTCTTAGTTTTATGTACAACATAATACCATCCTGGAGGAAATTGGTGCGGTTTTCGTGACGGTATTAAAATTAGAACGCCGGAAAATAGGCGAATGTCGAATACAAAACCAATTTCACCCCGCTGAGGAGACAATCATCTGCAGTCAATGATGGTTTCAACTTTTCTAAATCAATTGAATTCAACAGCAAAGCAGATCACTTTATCTGATTAATAATGAACTTGTAATGTTGGAGGAACAAACCTTCTCTGCGTAACCGGACGTCAGGCTTCAAAACAGCGTCCAGTAGTTTCTGTTGTCGCCTGTTCTTCTCTTTTGAACGACAGAGTTCCTCCTCGTACTCTGCTATGGTTCTTTCAAACAGCCCAAATATTTCTTCAGCGGCCGCAGTTAGGCGCTGATTCACCAACGCTCTCACCATTTGGACTTTAGACATTTTGACCATTCAGAAAGGTTTAACCAGACACACAGAGGCTAAGGAAGATTCTTGCTGCAGTTTTATAGAAAACTGAAGAACTAAAATGCGTGACTATGCAAAAGGTGCCATTTTGTTCCAAATCAGTCTGAGTAAATATCACGTCCGGTGCGTGGAGATGTCTGGACTTCAAAATAAAAGCCTCAAAGACGTGTAAAATATTTTAAACCAATAAATTACATAAAAAGGCGAATATTTTGCTGTATGGATTAAGGAAGATGTGATACAGGCGGAAGTTTATGAGGGTGGGAATTGAGTGATAAAATGGATGTGAATTTATATAACGAGTCGTATAAGTGGAAGTGAAATTAAAAATCGCTTGATAATTTCTGATGAATTTAAGGTTGATTTAATTAAAACAGTCATGATGTGATTTAGAGCCATGTTGATATTATCATTTCCATCAACATTTATCATTTACCCCCCCCCCCCCCCCCTCCCCCCCACACACACACACACGCACACGCAACACACACACACAATTTATAATTTTTGGACAGTAACTACAACACAAATAGAAATCATGCACTTTCGGAACTTTATAAAGCCATCAGTGAGCAGACAGCCAACACAGATGGATTTCTCATCATTGCTGGGGATTTTAATCAATAAATCAAAAACTATATGAAGCATTTTTCATACACAGCAAAGGCTACACAATGTGCTAACACTCTTTCTAAATCTGACTGATAACTACTGTACTTATTATATGTCTTAAATGAGATTACTCTTAAATATATTGTTAAAAGTTCAACATTCTTTGATTGGTCTAGACTGTGGAGAATCATATAACGCCTCGGCAAGAGTGAGGAGTCTTGTGTTATTGAAAAATGTGGGTGCAGACTGCGCACTGCTCAGCTCTTTGTTTATCGTTTTGTGCTTGTCTTATTATTAGAGGGCTACACTGTGTCCCACTGTTATGATGTCACCACAGTTATGTAGCTGCCGTCCGTCCGGCATAAACCCCGCCTGCAAAGTTAGGATGCAGTATACTGTGGAAACGCAACCCAGATCTAGCGTAACAGCACAGACTTGAACCAATCAAATCTTTGGTCACAAACTCTGCAGCAGAATCTTTTCTCCCGTGTGTCCGGCCGCCACGTGTGCTCTCCATTGTCTCTTCAGATGAAATCTTTTACCACAAAATGAGCAGCAGAATGGTTTCACCCCTCTGTGGATGAGCATGTGGTCTGTCAAGTGACATTTACGTTTAAATCTTTTATCACAAACTGTGCAGCGGAATGCTCTCTCCCCTGTGTGGACAAGCATGTGTACTGTTAAATGACACCTGTGATAAAACCCTTGCCACAAAGTGAGCAGATGAAGGGTCTGTCCCCTGTGTGGGTGGACATGATGTGTTCTTTCATATGTGACATTCGACTAAATCCTTTACCACATTCAGAGCAGCTGAACGGTGTATCTCCAGTATTACATGTCACATCAGCTCCTGTTTCCATCTGTTCAGTTTGTTTTTGATGAAGCTGTGAGGACTGAGGTTTCTCTTCATCATCTTCACTCTTCACAGGGACAGGAGTGAAGAGGAACTTGGTGATATCAGCCTCCTCCAGCCCTTGAAGCTGCTCTCCCTCCTGACTGGTCCAGAGTTCCTCCTGTTCCTCTTTAATGTGTGGGGGCTCTGGTGGGTCCTCCTGGTCCAGACTGGGGCTCCACTCCTGCTGCTCAGGGGAACCTCTTTTTCACTCACCACGAGCTGCTGGATGTCTGCATGAAACATAACAGAGAAATGTTATTGGTGTGAATGCTGAAAGTGAAACCTGACTAGTTCCACATACTTTAACGTGAAAACGTTTAGCTCAATTAGGACATTTCTGCTATCATTCAAATATTTGATATCTTTCATTCTTTTGTAGCGTTTTTCCCGACTAAAATGTTTTAATCAGTCAAATTACATCTGCCTGTTCAATACAGAGTTTTGACTATAAAACTATGCTAGCTGACAATCAGAGAAATGCATTAGTTTAGCGACTGTGGCTCAGGTGGTGGAGCGGGTCAGCCAATGATTGAAGGGTTGGCGGTTCGAGTCCGCCCTGCCACTTGTGTCATGTTTATTGTGTCCTTGGGCAAGACACTTAGTGTTGCCACCCGTCCCGTTTTTCCCAGAATTGTTCTATTTTTTCACCTGCTGTCCCGGGAAAAGAAAAATATCTCCCGGGACACAATTTGTCCCGTTTTTTGGGGAAAATGCCAAAACCTAATTTAATTTCCTTCGTTCAGTAGTTAAGACCGTTTCACGCGTTTGTTGCGCCCGCATTCTCAATGGAGAGGCGGGCGGGCAGAGAGAAGGCGCAGCGCTCCGTCAGGCGGCACGACGGGCAGGGGCGGTCTTGACAATCTCGGGCCATTTCAAGGGGCCCCTCCAAATTTTTTATTTATTCATTCATTTTTATAAATAATGCTTGTGCATGCTCCCCGCGAAAATAAAAAAGATTGTGGAAACCAGTTGGTTCATAGACGGATTATGAGATAACGGGCCCAGACTCTTAAAGGCTCCCCCCCCACACACTCCTCCCTTTCCAGTCAGGTACACTGACATTTCCGCACAGATACATACAATTACTGGCATAGAAATATTAAGGAAGTCAGTGTTTCCCACAGGATTTTGGGATACTGTGGGAGGGACCCTGGTCCTTGTTAGGGATTCCGAGGGAATGCCCCCTGGCAGAAAATTTGTACCGTTTTAAAGTAAAATGCATCAATCTAGTGCATGTTGAGAGGAAAACTTTGATTTAAATCAAATCTTGAGCTGCAGAAGGAACATTATTTTTCTTAAACAGGCAGCACTCTTTACTCTGCAACTGTAGAAACAGTTCAGTAGATTGGTCTGCAGACCCATGTTATATGATGGAGGGGCCCATTGCAACAGATAAAGGGTGGAAAGCTACTTTTTATGAACAGTATAGAATTTACACATAGAAAGCTTATTCCCGTTTGTATGTGGGGGCCTTATAGGCCCCTCATGAAGCCCCTAAGACAGAGCTAATGATGCTTTTGTTTTGCACTTGCTTTTTTATTTTTCATCTACTAGTTGATGATTTATTTCCTTATATTTAGGCTATTCCTTTTTGGAACCTGTTATTGACATGAGTGACTGAGCTCTTTGACAATGCCACATTTAAAGTTACTATCAGTATTTCTGGCTTAGGGCCTCCTTGAGCCCTGGGCATGGTTGCATGCAATTTTCTTCTCAAAGTGCACCAGATTGACGACTTTTCATCAGAGATGATCAAGCGGGCTCTGTGTAGTGTCAGTTTGTGGGATAGTAAATCAAGGGATGGTAGGGGGTGCCAATAATTTTGGATGCTCTGTTGATGCACTGTAATTTCTTCCGGGAGAGTGAGTCAAGGCTGCCAAATCAGACTGATGGATGAGGTGAGGATGCTTTCAACAGTGGCTGTATAGAACCGATAGAAAGTGTATTTAATCATTTAATTCAACTGTTGCACTAAATATTTTATACAATACAGTCCCCTCCATAAGTGTCGGAACAGTGAGGCCAATTCCTTTATTTTTGCTGTAGACTCGAAACATTTGGGTTTGACACCAAAATATGAATATGAGACAATAGATCAATATTTCAGCTTTAATTTCCAGGCATTCACATCTGGATCTGATACACAACTGAGAAGATAGCATTATTTGTAAAGGAACACCACATTTTTAGGTGAGCAAAAGTATTGGAACAGATAGACTTAAAATAAATTAAAGTGAATAAGACTTAATATTTTGTTGCAAATCCTTCGCTTGCAATAACTGCTTCAAGCCTGTGACCCATTGACATCACAAAACTTTTGAATCCTCCTTTTTGATGCTTTTCCAGGCTTTCACCGCAGCCTCATTCAGTTGCTGTTTGTTTACTCTCTTCAGTCTCCTCTTTAGCAGGTAAAATGCTTGCTCTATAGGGTTAAAGTCTGGAGATTGACTTGACCAGTCTAAAACCTTCCATTTCCTGACCCTGATTAACTCCTTTGTTGTTTTTGCAGTGTGTTTTGGGTCATTATCTTGCTGCATTATGAAGGATCTTCCAATCAGTTTGGTTGCATCTTTCTTTAAATTGGCAGACAAAATTTGTGTAAACTTCTGAGTTAATTTAGCTGTTGCCATCATGTGACTGAGCCTGAGCTCGTCTACCAGTAGGCTAACTAGTAGAGCGAGTGCTGTTAGCCTAGCTCCTGCTAATGTTGCTAACTCGGTGTACGTCACGGTACTTCGGCTAGATGGGACTATCTCCCTCCCCCCAACGTCACTACATGCCCTTTTTTGGTGTGTGTGTGAGGCGGAGTCAAAATGGCGGCGCGCACACGCCAAGAAAGAAGCGGGATGCTCCTCGGTGAACTGAGGTCGGCCATGCTGCTCTATCCATTTATTATACTATCTATGGTTTGGATAGTGTTGGCTGAAAGAGACGCAGCGTGGACGCCATTGAAATACTTTTAAATTAATTTATCTGATACATTTTGATATTGTAATGTTGGAGGAACAAACCTGCTCTGTGTAACCGGACTTCAGGCTTCAAAACAGCGTCCAGTAGTTTCTGTTGTCGCTCGTTCTTCTCTTTTGAACGACAGAGTTCATCCTCGTACTCTGCTATGGTTCTTTCAAACAGCCCAAATATCTCTTCAGCGGCCACAGCTAGTCGCTGATTCACCATCGCTCTCACCATTTGGACTTTAGACATTTTAACCAGAAAGGTTTATCCAGACATACAGAGGCTATGATAGATTATTACTTCAGTTTTAGAGAAAGCTGAACAACTAAAATGCCTGACTCTTAAAGCGCCATTTTGTTCCAAGTCAGTCAGAGTAAGGGCAATCACTTCCAGCACGTGGAGATTTCTGGACTTCAAAATAAAAGCCTCGAAGACGTGTAAAATATTTTAAACCAATAAATTACAAAGAAAAGGCAGTGACCAGATAGTAAATAATATGGATGTAGCATCCGGGCTGACCTCAGTTATTTACACGGCATCCAATAATCCTGGTTTGTGCGCGTCGCCATCTTGTGAGGGGGGGGGAGGGAGATACGCCCATCTAGCTGACGTATACCTCCGAGGCAAAGTGAGGGACAACGGGCGGAGAGCTGTCACTCAAGACATAGCGCCAATACATTTTAATCTCCAAAAGAATAAAAACTAGCGTGGTCCAAAAAAATTCACCCCCCTCAGTGTCATGGAGAAATGACCTAAACATACAGACTAAAATGGTTTTGTGGACCAGGCTGTAAATAGGTTTAATAAGACTTTGAAAACGGCCTGTCTAACAAGTGAGTCAAAGAAAAATTGCTCCGTCTTGGTTGCACCCCCAGTGGCCCTTCTGGTCTACTACAGTTTTGGTCACTTCCTTATTGGATGCTGGTAAAAATCGCTGAGGTTGGGGCTTGGCAGTGACCAGGGGATCTCTGGTGAATATTTTGCTGCATATATTTAGGAAGATGTGATACAGGCGGAAGTTTATGAGGGTGGAAATTAAGCGATAAAATGGATGTGAATTGATATAATGAGTCGTATAAGTGGAAGTGAAATGAAAAATCGCTTGATAAATAATAAAGTTTTCTGATTAATTTAAGGTTGATTTAATTAAAACAGTCATGATGTGATTTAGAGCCATGTTGATATTATCATTTCCATCAACATTTATCATTTACCACACACACACATGTAATTTATAATTTTTGGACAGTTACTACAACACAAATAGAAATCATGCACTTTCGGAGCTTTATAAAGCCATCAGTGAGCAAACCGCCCACGCAGACGGATTTCTCATCATTGCTGGGGATTTTGATCAGTAAATCAAAAACTATATTTATGAAGCATTTTTTATACACAGCATAGGCTACACAATGTGCAAATACTCTTTCTAAATCTGACTGTTACAGCTACTGTGGATGAGCATGTGGTTTGTCAAGTGACTTTTACGCTTAAATCTTTTATCACAAACTGTGCAGCGGAATGCTCTCTCCCCTGTGTGGACAACCATATGTCGTGTCAAATCAAACCTGTGAGAAAACCCTTGGCTACAAAGTGTGCAGATGAATGGTCTGTCCCCTGTGTGGACAACCATATGTCCTTTTAAATGACGCTTCGCAATAAAACCCTTGCCACAAAGTGAGCAAATGAATGGTCTGTCCCCTGTGTGGGTGGACATGATGTGTTCTTTCATATGTGACATTCGACTAAATCCTTTACCACATTCAGAGCAGCTGAACGGTTTATCTCCAGTATTACATGTCACATCAGCTCCTGTTTCCATCTGTTCAGTTTGTCTTTGATGAAGCTGTGAGGACTGAGGTTTCTCTTCATCATCTTCACTCTTCACAGGGACAGTGGTGAATAGGAACTTGGTGATATCAGCCTCCTCCAGCCCTTGAAGCTGCTCTCCTCCTGACTGGTCCAGAGTTCCTCCTGTTCCTCTTTAATGTGTGGGGGCTCTGGTGGGTCCTCCTGGTCCAGACTGGGGCTCCACTCCTGCTGCTCAGGGGGAACCTCTTCTTTAACCACCACCAGCTGCTGCTGTACATCTGCAGGAAACATAACAGAGACATTTTATCGTTATTGAACCCCTGCAGAAAACTGGCTATGTGTGATAACTGCAAGAGTGCCTATTTGCAGACCCATGGGGTAGCGGAGGTCCACCGGAAATACGCTACCTTCTTCTTCTTTTTGTTTTAATGGCGGCGATCACCTAGCGGTGAATCTCCTTCCCTTACTGAATGAAGTTGTAAACACTGAAGACACTAAAATAAGTTAGTTTGTTACCGGTCCAAGGATGGTGGTAAAAAGTAGATGTTGAGGTAAACTCTTATAAATAAAACACAAAAAGTGCAAACACATTAAAATACACAACTAATTTTATCAAAATTTGCATTAAAATACGAAGAAGGTAGCGTATTTCCGGTGGAGCTCCGCTCCCCCATTGTCCTGCAAATAGAATCCTCTCGATAACTGTGCTAAGTGTAAATAAAACATGTTAATCCGCTAGTCCACTAGGTGGCAGCAACCCTCTGTTGTTACGGTTGAGTTAACCTGTAGCCAAGCACAGAACAAGTTCAATCAGTTATGTGCCCTTGTCTGCTATATTTAGTCATGCTGCGCACTGTTCACCAGGAAAAAAATAAAGCCCCTTCAATGTGCAAAAAGAAGTCTCCTGTGAGTTACTACACTATGAATACAGACCAACACATTAACAGTTTGAAATGAAGACGACCAACAACCTAAGGCAAGAATGGCAGGGAGTGTGTAACTAGATAAGACCGTAAAAGAAGAAATCACTTGCATGCAAATATGGGGATGATCTGAAGTGTCAGAACTACTAATCATGCTGGAAATCACAGTGCCCTGGGAAAAGCTCATTGAAGAGGCAAATGAGAAGACACTTGTAAAGTAGCTCAGAGCTACTGCCGATTATTCAAGACACAAGAAAACTAAGATAACGACTGTCTGGCTGCAAACTAAAGCAGTGGGAAAAATCTCAGTTTGGTGTACAATTAAGGGGATATTTAGGTTTTAAGTTAAAAGGTATGTGCAGCAGTACAATGCTGACTTCTGCTACAGTGAAATCTTAGACTCCTTAAAAATTAATCACCATCTCCATAAGGTAACACAACACACTAACTATGCCTAAGTACCCCATCCACACATAAACAATACTGTAAAATCCCGTTTACCCCTTATTTTTAATGTTATGCCTTTAAAGGTGCGAACACACTAGGCATTTTACACGCGTACAGACGCGTATGAAACCCGCCCCTTTTCCATAGGGAACCATTGGTTTACGCGCGTACATGGCGCGTAAATGCGTCACTCGCGCTAAAGCAACATTTTCACTCGCGCTAAAGCAACATTTTTACGCGCGTAGCTTTACGTGCGTAAATATTACGCGCGTATAGCTACGCGAGGAGTTCAAAAAATTGAACTTTTGTTGCTCCTACGCGAGACGATTAGCCGCGTTGGCCAATCAGCGTTGAGCTTGACCCTACGTCACATACATTGGCAGGGTCGGAGAACAGTGTACTGTACACAGAGGCTGATGCGAGACACCGAGGAGTAAATGTATTGCGGCGGCCGGTGCTGTATGAAGCCGCTTGGGGTTATACGTGGGGAAAGTAAACCAGGAGAATGGACTTCCTGGTTAATTCAGTGAATATGTGTAGCTGTGCTTTAGCCGATAAACAAAGTTAGCGCCGTATAGCATTAGTTAACTCACCCTGTTGTGTGCGGGCGGCTAGCGCCTCATATTATGAACCCAAACATGACGACTGTCCGCGGGACTTTCACGACAAGTACACGAAGCACCGGTGTTGATCTTCGCCAGCCACGGTCCCCTGTCACGGTCCCCTGTCACAGCCAGGTAGGGTAATTTTGGCTACTTGCCTTTATGTTGTGCCGCCGTGCACCGATGCTGCTGTAACTGTGTTTGTTATGTAGCTGCCGTGAATATGCAATGCTGTTTTAATGCTAGGCTATTTGTGCTGTTCAGTTTGTCTTTTGGCACAGTTGTTGGCCGTATTGTTGTTGTTTTTGTGTGGACATGCACGCTGTTGTGTCGGGTCGGTTCTGATCGCAGCCATGGTTGATAAGGGAAATACAATATCGGGAGGGAGACTCGTCACATTACGCGCGTATAACCTTTTTTGACACAAAATGATCAAGCAACATTTTAGCCGCGTTACGCACGTAAATCTTACGCGTGTAAAATGCCTAGTGTGTTCGCACCTGAAGACTTATCAGAGACCCGCGGGAAACATGCCCACAAAACGGCGCTAGCGAACGCACAGGGCGGCGACAATGAAGGTTTCAACTTTTCTAAATCTATTGAATTTAACAGCAAAGCAGGTTACTTTATCTGATTAATAATTAAATGTTAATGTTGGAGGAACAAACCTGCTCTGTGTAACCGGACTTCAGGCTTCAAAACAGCGTCCAGTAGTTTCTGTTGTCGCTCGTTCTTCTCTTTTGCAAGAGTACCTATTTGGAGACGCATGGAGAAAACGGACCTCCACTACACCGGAAGCAAGATGGGGCCACGCCCCAAACTCATTTCATTGGTCAGAATTGTAACCTACTCTGAATTTGTTTTCACTTTACGCTGCAGCTCCGACTGAAGAAAGAGTGTCACTGCAATAACGCGACCCTGTACAGTTTAAAGCAAAATCACTCCATAGAAATCTCCATTTTTATAATTTCCATCAGTAGCGTAGTTCTCAGCCCTCGTGCCGTTCATATGCGTTCAGTACACTCTCAGTTTCTCCCGGCGAAAATGAAATCCAAGCTGTGGCCGCCATTGCTACAGTTTTTAATTCAGGTTTTTAAAAGATTTATAAGTTATTAATTGGGTTTTTGATAACATTGTTGGTGAGAAATGTGTGTCATACTTTCACAATCTTCACTCAGTGAATGTGTACGATTTAGTTTGATGGTTATCACGAGTATTATTCTGGACATCGCAAGGTTTGTTTATCTTTGATCAGCTGCTTGAACAACGTGCATTTGTTGATAGCAGAGATTGCACTGATTGTGAATTAAACAGACGGATTTCAGAAGATGTACACAAAGCTTCGTTGCTTCATTCATCTTCTACCTCAACATCTAGGCTACTTTTTACCACCGTCCTGGCCACTTGGGACCCTTAACAAACTGACGTATTTTACTGTGTACTAGCACCATAACCGGTGGAAACCGTGTATTATTATTCACCGCTAGGTGAACTCCGGCAGTAAAACAAAAAGAAGAAAACAAATTCAGAGTAGGTTACAATTCTGACCAATGAAATCCACTTCCGGTGGAGCTCCACTTTCCCCATGCGTCTCCAAATAGGTGCCTCTCCTCTTTTGAACGACAGAGTTCCTCCTCGTACTCTGCTATGGTTCTTTCAAACAGCCCAAATATCTCTTCAGCAGCCGCAGTTAATCGCTGTTGCACCAACACTCTCATCATGTGGACATTAGACATTTTGACCACTCGGTTTATGCAGACATACAGAGGCTATGGTAGCGTATTGCTGCGGTTTTGAGAAAAAAAATCCAGAAATCAACAGCGGACTCGTCGTGACCAGACGCCATCTTGTTCCAAGTTGGAAAGAGAAAGGACAATTACTTCCGGCACGTGAAGATTTCTGTATTTCAGAATAAAAGCTTCCAGAAAGGTGCTTCACAGCTGATCATGTAAAAGAGACAGATTTCAGCTTTTTTTAAGTGAATTTGGGCTTGTTGTTATTTAAAAGTCGCCCCTCGAAAACAAGGCTCTTCTTATGAGGTTATTTAGAATAAAGAATTTACGACAGAATCCCTGTGTTCCAAATCACATACTCTTTCTTTTTTCTATTCTACATACTACATCTGATCATACAAATAATGAAGTTACTACTACTTCTGCTTGGGCCATTCTTTTACTTATTTATTTCATCATAACATTGCGCCTTGAGCTTGCCTCAGCTTTTATATCCGTTGCATCCCCATTTGTTTTCATATGGCGAACTCCGTCGATGTGACGTCACGTCCAGTGTGCACTGGATTGTGGGTCAGAATTGCACAAATATCATGCCGTTTTCAACACAAAAAATCTAAGGCAAGGCAAGTTTATTTATATAGCACAATTCAGACACAAGGCCATTCATTCAAAGTACTTTACATGGGCAAGATTAAAATACACAATACACATTAGAAAAGCGAATGAATAAAACATTTTAAAGCAAGTAAATAGAAATAGAACATTTAAATAAAATAAAAATTGCAGGTTAAAATGGAAACAGAGAAGTCATCAGACTTGATTTAAACGAGCTGAGAGTTGCAGTAGACCTCAAGTTTTCTGGAAGTTTGTTCCAGAGATTTGGTGCATAAAAACTAAAAGCTACTTCTCCTTATTTAGTCCTAACTCTGGGGACTGTAGACCCGTCCCAGACGACCTAAGGGCTCTGGACGGTTCATAATGTATCAGCAGATCAGTAATGTATTTTGGCCCTAGACCATTTAGGGATTTGTAAACCAACATCAATATTTTGAAATCAATTCTTTGAGTGGCAGGAAGCCAATCTAAGCATAAATCTGTTATCTACTTTACTAAATAGTAGATAGTATGCAGGGAGTATCTTCAACCCTCTCCATGAAATCAAGCTAGTCAAGCACAGAAGCACATTAAGTGAAAGACTCACTTTCTCAAGCTGCACCACAGAGCGCCACAGGAAGTCCTTGCTCCCTGTGGCCATCACACTGAACAACTCCAATAGTTAATAGACTGGACCTTGGACAATTCACCACAAATTTACACTTTTTCAGATATAAGCAATGATTATTTATAACTGCTGCAGGTGCAATATGTCAACAGTGCAATGTATTATATTTCACTGTATACATCAGTAATTATTAGAAGTGTTACATCTCTGTTGTATTATTATTGATATTGCCCTTAACCCTATATTTACACTTTTAAACTTTATGACAATATTTTAATTTTGTATCTCATGTTCTCCAGTTATTTCCAGTACTTACATTGTGTACATGTATAAAGTTCATACTTATTTAATCCTTATTGTTGTATTACTATTGTTCTTTTTGCCGGATGTGAAATATGGATATGCTTACAAGGGTTGGGCGGTATCCAATTTTTTCATACCTTGTTAGAACCTGTCCTAAATTCTCCCACAGTATTACCGTCGGGTAAAACTATTTCTAATTCAACTATAGACTATTTGTTTCATCTTCTGGATGTGAGTTCCTGGCTGGTTCTAGTCTTCCACAGTCCTCTCCATCAGCTCCTGTTTCCATCTGTTCAGTTGAGCTGCTGGCTCCAGGCTCTGCCTCTCTGTTCTGCTCAGTTGGATGAAGCTGTGAGGACTGAGGACAGACACGCTTGTGTTTTGCTAGTTGATGACGCCAAGTGAATCTTTGGTCACAAACTGAGCAGGATAATTTTTTCTCCCCTGTGTGGACAGGCATGTGTTGTCTCAAAGTTCCCTTCTGTGTAAATGCTTTTTCACAAACTGAGCACTTGAAAGGTTTTTCCCCGGTATGCACAGCCATGTGTTCCTTCATATCTCGTTTCCGTTTAAAACGTTTCTCACAAAAAGAACAGCTGAATAGTTTCTCTGCCTTGTGGACAGCCATGTGTAATGTCAGACCCGCCTTCTGTGTAAATCCTGTACCACAAACTGAGCACTTGAAAGTTTTCTCAGCTGAATGGAGGAACATGTGTTGTGTCAAATGGCCATTCTGTGTAAATGCTTTTTCACAAACTGAGCACTTGAAAGGTTTGTCCCCTGTATGCTTGGCCATGTGGAGTTTCAAATGTCCCTTCTGTATAAATCTTTGGTCACAAACAGTGCAACAGAATGTTTTCTCCCCTGTGTGGATGGCCATGTGTCCTGTCAAATTTCCCTTCTGTGTAAATCCTTTTTCACAAAATGAGCACTTGAAAGGTTTGTCAGCTGAATGGACGGCCATGTGTACTTTCATTTCTCCTTTCCGTTTTAAAACGTTTCTCACATATAGAACAGCGGAATAGTTTCTCTCCTGTGTGGACAGCCATGTGTTGTCTCAAATTTCTCTTCCCTTTAGATGCTTTAGCAGAAAGTGAGCAGCTGAGTGGGTACTCATTGGTTTTACACCCGGCAACATTTTTAGAGACGTCATTATTTTTCAGAGACTTTGAACCTGATGGAGGTCCTCTGATATCCTTAGACCAATCATCACTGTCTCCAGTGTCAGAAGAGTTTTCAATCTTGTCTTGTTGATGAAGCTGTGAGGACTGAGGACTGACACACATGTGACTTTCTGCTTGTATAGAAGCAAACGTAGAGCAGCTGAATGGTTTCTTGCCTAAATTTACACTGGACTCATGCGCAGTGGTATCATTCCAGTCCTCATCGTCTTCAGTCTCAGGTTGTAAATGTGGATCTGGATGTGAGTTCCTGGCTGGTTCTGGTCCTCCACAGTCCTCTCCATCAGCTCCTGTTTCCATTTCTTCAGTTTGTCTTTGATGAAGCTGTGAGGACTGATTTTTCTCTTCATCATCTTCACTCTTCACAGGGACAAGAGTGAATAGGAACTTGGTGATATCAGCCTCCTCCAGCCTTTGAAGCTGCTCTCCCTCCTGACTGGTCCAGAGTTCCTCCTGTTCCTCTTTAATGTGTGGGGGCTCTGGTGGGTCCTCCTGGTCCAGACTGGGGCTCCACTCCTGCTGCTCAGGGGGAACCTCTTCTTTAACCACCAGCTGCTGGATGTCTGCAGGAAATATAACAGAGAAATGTTATTGGTGTGAATGCTGAAAGTGAAACCTCACTAGTTCCACATACTTTAACGTGGACACGTTTAGCTCAATTAGGACATTTCTGCTATCATTCAAATATTTGATATCTTTCATTCTTTTGTAGCGCTGTTCCCGACTAAAAATGTTCTCAGTCTAATCCCATCTGCCTGTTGAATACAGAAATGTGACTTTTCACCATTGTAAGAGTCATTTTCGGGTGTCAATTTATGTTGTCACGTCATGTGTTGTCCACCAGGTGTCACTGCCCTATTGCCTAAGGCACAGGTATAAAGTGTGTCAGTTGGAGGTTCGTTTGCTGTTTGACTCCGGAGGGGCATATGTTGTTTGACCGCTAGAACCCTCTCAATTTTAAGAGTTGTTATGTCACTGAGGATCCATCTAAATGTATTCACGTCATTGGTGTTATGGTGAGCAATAATTGTGTTGCAAACAGGAGACGATCACACGGATCAGTCATTAATTTACACAGCTAGATTATACAAACATTGGGAAACATAGCATGGCAACCAGGTCACCAAGGAGTCAACCCAAGAAATGCATTAGTTTAATATTTGGTCTTCTGTCTAAAGCCTCACTTTACACACAAATACAACTAACTAACTAACTAACTAACAACTATCCATCCCCCTCTCCCTCCTTGTTGCAATCCGGATGCTGCGTACGCCCCCTGGTGCCTGTGCTGCGACACCTAACGTCCCATAAACCCTTAACCATCCCTTTGATGTGCAAGTCTACGAGTCATATTTGTCTGTGGTGTTTATCATCTTGCTTATTGTGCTAAGGTGTTTTTTTTTTACTGATCACACACTGCACTCCCATAAGGAACGTAGTTTGATATTGGCATTTTTTTTAACCTGTCTTTCCCTGTTGTTCTCCTTTTCCTTCTATGAAATAGGAGCGCGGCGTACGCTAGACGAACCTACAGTTACACTCTTTCCTGTCCACCCATGTTATTGTCACTGTCTTTTAATGTTTCTTGGCGGGGTGAACTGAAATGAAATTTCGTTGTTCTGTAACGGTGCAATGACAAATAAATCTGATTCTGATTCTTTTGCCAAATATTACAGTGAAAAAATGACCAACCCTAGCTTTAAGAAAAATCTGAAAAATAATATTCCTTCTGCATCTCAGGATTTGATATATCCTCTAAATGCTCTTATCAGAGTGCACCAGATTGATGCATTTTAATTTAAAAAGGTACACATTTTCTTCCAGGGGGGAATGCCACCGGACCCCCCAACAAGAACCAGGGTCCCTCCTACAGTAACCCAAAATTCCATGTGAAGCACTGACTTCCCTCATATGTTTTGCCATGAATTGTATGTATCTGTGCAGAAAAGTCAGTGTACCTGACTGGATAGGGAGGAGTGGGGGGCCCTTTAAGAGTCTGGGCCCAGGGGCCCATATTCTCAAAATCCGTCTATGAACCAACTGGATTCCACAATCTTCTTTCTTTTTGTGAGGAGCCTGCACAAGCATTATTTTTTTTTTTTTTAAATGGGGAGCTCCACACTAGGTCTCGAAAAGGCCCCCCATATAAGGCCGCCCTTGCACAGACACGCAGCATAAAAACACAAACTTCGTAAATTAAACGTTTTCAACTATTTCTAAACACATATTGTAATTTTCTGTTTTGTTTTACCTTTGTTGTCCCCATTTATTGTCTGTTTGTCTATTTCTGATAAAGTAACTGAGAGCAACAAAACATATTATAGGCCTACCTTGTCCGTATAAAGCCGATTCTGATTGAGTATTATTTTGAAGGAGCTACGTGTTTGGATAGTGTTGGCTGAAAGATACGCAGCGTGGACGTCTAACATCTGAATTTCTCTGTTTAATAATGTTATAATGTTGGAGGAACAAACCTGCTCTGTGTAACCGGACTTCAGGCTTCAAAACAGCGTCCAGTAGTTTCTGTTGTCGCCTGTTCTTCTCTTTTGAACGACAGAGTTCCTCCTCGTACTCTGCTATGGTTCTTTCAAACAGCCCAAATATCTCTTCAGCAGCCGCAGTTAATCGCTGATTCACCAACGCTCTCACCATTTGGACTTTAGACATTTTTCAGTCACTCTGACTCCGTCCCCCAGCTAGCATGCTAAGCTAACTCCAACAGCTTCGTAGCTACTGGCAGATGAGTGAGTGGAAAAACATGGTGTAAAAAGGTTGTCTCTGAGGGCGTTCAGAAAGGTTTATCCAGATATACAAAGGCTATGATGGCTCTTTGAAGCTGTTATTATCGATAATCAGCGGGACTCGTTGGGACGGGACCAAACGCCATTTTGTATCAAGTTAGTCGGAATAAGGCAAATCACTTCTGGTGCGTGAATATTTTTGGACTTCAGAATAAAAGCCCTGATGGTTTCCCTGTGGCAACACCATCACATTTAAAATAGTGATGAGGTGATTCACTTGTTCACACAATCACACCAACTTGTTCTCCTTGAACAGTCCGACTGAACACAAAAGCGGGACAATGTGGTTTCTAATCAGGTTAAGTGCCACATGGTGAGGAAAGAACATCCGGTTCCGGGGCAAAATGGTACATGTCCTTCAAAATAAAATCACCAAAGCTAAAGACAAATCTTAATTATATTATATTAAAAAAAATTTAAATACAAAAACAAATAAAAATGAAAACAAACATACTTTTAATTAACAGTGATCTTCAGCAAGGGATTGTAATAAAGTACATTTACTGAAGGAAGCCCGTCTCTTTTTCGTTGAAGCAATAATGTAATTTAGTTTTATGGTGGGGTTGTATGGGGTACTAAGGCAGAGTTATTTTGTTACCTCATAGTTTAGGGAGGAGTTTAGGGGAGATTTCGCTGTAGCAGAAGTCAGCCTTCTATTGTTGCAGAGGAGGCCAAAAGGAAAACGTTTTTTCTCCATATATGCTGAACTTAAACTCTAAATATCTCTTCAATTGTACACTAAACTGAGATTTTTTCCACAGCATTAGTTTGCTGCCGGACAGCTGTTTGTTTTTGTTTTCTTGTGTCTCTTGAATAGTCCACAGTAGCTCTGAGTCGAGCAGCTGATTGGAGTGATCCAAAAATTAACAAAAGTCTGGTGGCAAACCTAAGCTGTGGAAAAAATGTAAGGGATAATTAGGTTTCAAGTTCAACTTTTATTTATGTGATAAAAATTTGATATTTTATCTTTTTAAAGATACTACTAGTAAAACCAGGGGCTGTTTTCTGCTGAGCAGTTTGTTGACAGTGGGTTTCTGAGCATGTGTTAAAAACAGACTGTAGATGTACATATATATTTTTACACAGCTGGTATAAAGAAGGTTCAAAATTAGGTTCGTTTTCTAAAAGCTTTTATTTGGCGATCACTGACACACCTGGCCCACATCCTGACAGTTATGTTCCTGAGGTTTGTGAATAAAACAGTAACAATACAATGAAACAAGTTGTCAGTCATGTTTATTGAAAGAAAATGCACCACTGTAAACTGTTAATGTATTATAAATAAACTTGCCTTGCTTTGTCTAAGGTGATGAGGAGAAATTATTAATTTAGAAATCTGGATGCAAGTTCCTGGCTGGTTCTGGTCCTCCACAGGACCTCTCTGTTCTGCTCAGTTAGATGAAGCTGTGAGGACTCAGGACAGACACTCTTGTGTTTTGCTAGTTGATGACACCAAGTGAATCTTTGGTCACAAACAGAACAGCAGAATGTTTTCTCCCCTGTGTGGACAGTCATATGTTGTGTCATATGGTGTTTCTGTGTAAATGCTTTACCACAAACTGAGCACTGGAAAGGTTTCTCATCTGAATGGACGAACATATGTTGTGAGCAGCTGAGTGGATTTTCTTCTGTATTACATCTGACACCACTTTTAGAGACTTCATTAATTTTCAGTGACTTTGAACCTGACGGAGGTTCTCTGCTATCCTTAGACCAATCATCACTGTCTTCAGTGTCAGAAGAGTCTTCAGTCTTGTCCTGTTGATGAAGCTGTGAGGACTGAGGACCGACACACTTGTGGTTTTGGACGTCTGTGAACCGAGTGAATCTTTTGTTACAAACGCTGCAGTTGAATCGTCTGTCTCCTGTGTTGACACTTGTGTGTCGAGTCAGACTTTTGAGTCGCTTCAGAATTAATCTAGGGTAAAACCTTTTACCACACTTAGAGTAGCCGAATGGTTTCTTGCCTAAATTCACACTTGACTCATGTTCAGTGGTATCATTCCAGTCTTCACAGTCTTCAGTCTCAGGTTGTAAATGTGGATCTGGATGTGAATTCCTGGCTGGTTCTGGTCCTCCACAGTCCTCTCCATCAGCTCCTGTTTCCATCTGTTCAGCTTGTCTTTGATGAAGCTGTGAGGACTGATTGTTCTCTTCATCATCTTCACTCTTCACAGGGACAGGAGTGAATAGGAACTTGGTGATATCAGCCTCCTCCAGCCTTTGAAGCTGCTCTCCCTCCTGACTGGTCCAGAGTTCCTCCTGTTCCTCTTTAATGTGTGGGGGCTCTGGTGGGTCCTCCTGGTCCAGACTGGGGCTCCACTCCTGCTGCTCAGGGGGAACCTCTTCTTTATCCACCACAAGCTGCTCGATGTCTGCAGGAAACATAACAGAGAAATGTTAATGGTGTGAATACTGAAAGTGAAACCTCACTAGTTCCACATACTTTAACGTGGACACGTTTAGCTCAATTAGGACATTTCTGCTATCATTCAAATATTTGATATCTTTCATTATTTTGTAGCGCTGTTCCCGACTAAAAATGTTCTCAGTCTAATCCCATCTGCCTGTTGAATACAGAAATTTGACTTTTCACCATTGTAAGAGTCATTTTCGGGTGTCAATGTATGTTGTCACGTCATGTGTTGTCCACCAGGTGTCACTGCCCTATTGCCTAAGGCACAGGTATAAAGTGTGTCAGTTGGAGGTTTGTTTGCTGTTTGACTCCGGAGGGGCATATGTTGTTTGACCGCTAGAACCCTCTCAATTTTAAGAGTCGTTATGTCACTGAGGATCCATCTAAATGTATTCACGTCATTGGTGTTATGGTGAGCAATAATTGTGTTGCAAACAGGAGACGATCACACGGATCATTCATTAATTCACACAGCTAGATTATACAAACATTGGGAAACATAGCATGGCAACCAGGACACCAAGGAGTCAACCCAATAAATGCATTAGTTTTATATTTGGTCTTCTGTCTAAAGCCTCACTTTACACACAAATACAACTAACTAACTATGTTTCACCTGCTTCAATTGAAACGGCTCCCGCCCCTTTGGGGGACTGACAACATTTTTTTTTTTCAATAATGCATTTGCATGCTGTGTGTCGAGTCAGACTTTTGTGTCGCTTCAGAATTAATCTAGGGTAAAACCTTTTACCACACTTAGAGTAGCCGAATGGTTTCTTGCCTAAATTCACACTTGACTCATGTTCAGTGGTATCATTCCAGTCTTTACTGTCTTCAGTCTCAGGTTGTAAATGTGGATCTGGATGTGAATTCCTGGCTGGTTCTGGTCCTCCACAGTCCTCTCCCTCAGCTCCTGTTTCCATCTGTTCAGCTTGTCTTTGATGAAGCTGTGAGGACTGATTTTTCTCTTCATCATCTTCACTCTTCACAGGGACAGGAGTGAATAGGAACTTGGTGATATCAGCCTCCTCCAGCCTTTGAAGCTGCTCTCCCTCCTGACTGGTCCAGAGTTCCTCCTGTTCCTCTTTAATGTGTGGGGGCTCTGGTGGGTCCTCCTGGTCCAGACTGGGGCTCCACTCCTGCTGCTCAGGGGGAACCTCTTCTTTATCCACCACAAGCTGCTCGATGTCTGCAGGAAACATAACAGAGAAATGTTATTGGTGTGAATACTGAAAGTGAAACCTCACTAGTTCCACATACTTTAACGTGGACACGTTTAGCTCAATTAGGACATTTCTGCTATCATTCAAATATTTGATATCTTTCATTATTTTGTAGCGCTGTTCCCGACTAAAAATGTTCTCAGTCTAATCCCATCTGCCTGTTGAATACAGAAATTTGACTTTTCACCATTGTAAGAGTCATTTTCGGGTGTCAATTTATGTTGTCACGTCATGTGTTGTCCACCAGGTGTCACTGCCCTATTGCCTAAGGCACAGGTATAAAGTGTGTCAGTTGGAGGTTTGTTTGCTGTTTGACTCCGGAGGGGCATATGTTGTTTGACCGCTAGAACCCTCTCAATTTTAAGAGTCGTTATGTCACTGAGGATCCATCTAAATGTATTCACGTCATTGGTGTTATGGTGAGCAATAATTGTGTTGCAAACAGGAGACGATCACACGGATCATTCATTAATTCACACAGCTAGATTATACAAACATTGGGAAACATAGCATGGCAACCAGGACACCAAGGAGTCAACCCAATAAATGCATTAGTTTTATATTTGGTCTTCTGTCTAAAGCCTCACTTTACACACAAATACAACTAACTAACTATGTTTCACCTGCTTCAATTGAAACGGCTCCCGCCCCTTTGGGGGACTGACAACATTTTTTTTTTTCAATAATGCATTTGCATGCTGTGTGTCGAGTCAGACTTTTGTGTCGCTTCAGAATTAATCTAGGGTAAAACCTTTTACCACACTTAGAGTAGCTGAATGGTTTCTTGCCTAAATTCACACTTGACTCATGTTCAGTGGTATCATTCCAGTCTTCACAGTCTTCAGTCTCAGGTTGTAAATGTGGATCTGGATGCAAGTTCCTGGCTGGTTCTGGTCCTCCACAGTCCTCTCCATCAGCTCCTGTTTCCATCTGTTCAGTTTGTCTTTGATGAAGCTGAGAGGACTGAGGTTTCTCTTCATCATCTTCCCTCTTCGCAGGCACAGGAGTGAATAGAAACTTGGTGATAGCAGCCTCCTCCAGCACTTCAAGCTGCTCTCCCTCCTGACTGGTCCAGAGTTCCTCCTGTTCCTCTTTAATGTGTGGGGCTCTGGTGGGTCCTCCTGGTCCAGACTGGGGCTCCACTCCTGCTGCTCAGGGGGAACCTCTTCTTTATCCACCACAAGCTGCTCGATGTCTGCAGGAAACATAACAGAGAAATGTTATTGGTGTGAATACTGAAAGTGAAACCTCACTAGTTCCACATACTTTAACGTGGACACGTTTAGCTCAATTAGGACATTTCTGCTATCATTCAAATATTTGATATCTTTCATTATTTTGTAGCGCTGTTCCCGACTAAAAATGTTCTCAGTCTAATCCCATCTGCCTGTTGAATACAGAAATTTGACTTTTCACCATTGTAAGAGTCATTTTCGGGTGTCAATGTATGTTGTCACGTCATGTGTTGTCCACCAGGTGTCACTGCCCTATTGCCTAAGGCACAGGTATAAAGTGTGTCAGTTGGAGGTTTGTTTGCTGTTTGACTCCGGAGGGGCATATGTTGTTTGACCGCTAGAACCCTCTCAATTTTAAGAGTCGTTATGTCACTGAGGATCCATCTAAATGTATTCACGTCATTGGTGTTATGGTGAGCAATAATTGTGTTGCAAACAGGAGACGATCACACGGATCATTCATTAATTCACACAGCTAGATTATACAAACATTGGGAAACATAGCATGGCAACCAGGACACCAAGGAGTCAACCCAATAAATGCATTAGTTTTATATTTGGTCTTCTGTCTAAAGCCTCACTTTACACACAAATACAACTAACTAACTATGTTTCACCTGCTTCAATTGAAACGGCTCCCGCCCCTTTGGGGGACTGACAACATTTTTTTTTTTCAATAATGCATTTGCATGCTGTGTGTCGAGTCAGACTTTTGTGTCGCTTCAGAATTAATCTAGGGTAAAACCTTTTACCACACTTAGAGTAGCCGAATGGTTTCTTGCCTAAATTCACACTTGACTCATGTTCAGTGGTATCATTCCAGTCTTTACTGTCTTCAGTCTCAGGTTGTAAATGTGGATCTGGATGTGAATTCCTGGCTGGTTCTGGTCCTCCACAGTCCTCTCCCTCAGCTCCTGTTTCCATCTGTTCAGCTTGTCTTTGATGAAGCTGTGAGGACTGATTTTTCTCTTCATCATCTTCACTCTTCACAGGGACAGGAGTGAATAGGAACTTGGTGATATCAGCCTCCTCCAGCCTTTGAAGCTGCTCTCCCTCCTGACTGGTCCAGAGTTCCTCCTGTTCCTCTTTAATGTGTGGGGGCTCTGGTGGGTCCTCCTGGTCCAGACTGGGGCTCCACTCCTGCTGCTCAGGGGGAACCTCTTCTTTATCCACCACAAGCTGCTCGATGTCTGCAGGAAACATAACAGAGAAATGTTATTGGTGTGAATACTGAAAGTGAAACCTCACTAGTTCCACATACTTTAACGTGGACACGTTTAGCTCAATTAGGACATTTCTGCTATCATTCAAATATTTGATATCTTTCATTATTTTGTAGCGCTGTTCCCGACTAAAAATGTTCTCAGTCTAATCCCATCTGCCTGTTGAATACAGAAATTTGACTTTTCACCATTGTAAGAGTCATTTTCGGGTGTCAATTTATGTTGTCACGTCATGTGTTGTCCACCAGGTGTCACTGCCCTATTGCCTAAGGCACAGGTATAAAGTGTGTCAGTTGGAGGTTTGTTTGCTGTTTGACTCCGGAGGGGCATATGTTGTTTGACCGCTAGAACCCTCTCAATTTTAAGAGTCGTTATGTCACTGAGGATCCATCTAAATGTATTCACGTCATTGGTGTTATGGTGAGCAATAATTGTGTTGCAAACAGGAGACGATCACACGGATCATTCATTAATTCACACAGCTAGATTATACAAACATTGGGAAACATAGCATGGCAACCAGGACACCAAGGAGTCAACCCAATAAATGCATTAGTTTTATATTTGGTCTTCTGTCTAAAGCCTCACTTTACACACAAATACAACTAACTAACTATGTTTCACCTGCTTCAATTGAAACGGCTCCCGCCCCTTTGGGGGACTGACAACATTTTTTTTTTTCAATAATGCATTTGCATGCTGTGTGTCGAGTCAGACTTTTGTGTCGCTTCAGAATTAATCTAGGGTAAAACCTTTTACCACACTTAGAGTAGCTGAATGGTTTCTTGCCTAAATTCACACTTGACTCATGTTCAGTGGTATCATTCCAGTCTTCACAGTCTTCAGTCTCAGGTTGTAAATGTGGATCTGGATGCAAGTTCCTGGCTGGTTCTGGTCCTCCACAGTCCTCTCCATCAGCTCCTGTTTCCATCTGTTCAGTTTGTCTTTGATGAAGCTGAGAGGACTGAGGTTTCTCTTCATCATCTTCCCTCTTCGCAGGCACAGGAGTGAATAGAAACTTGGTGATAGCAGCCTCCTCCAGCACTTCAAGCTGCTCTCCCTCCTGACTGGTCCAGAGTTCCTCCTGTTCCTCTTTAATGTGTGGGGGCTCTGGTGGGTCCTCCTGGTCCAGACTGGGGCTCCACTCCTGCTGCTCAGGGGGAACCTCTTCTTTATCCACCACAAGCTGCTCGATGTCTGCAGGAAACATAACAGAGAAATGTTATTGGTGTGAATACTGAAAGTGAAACCTCACTAGTTCCACATACTTTAACGTGGACACGTTTAGCTCAATTAGGACATTTCTGCTATCATTCAAATATTTGATATCTTTCATTATTTTGTAGCGCTGTTCCCGACTAAAAATGTTCTCAGTCTAATCCCATCTGCCTGTTGAATACAGAAATTTGACTTTTCACCATTGTAAGAGTCATTTTCGGGTGTCAATGTATGTTGTCACGTCATGTGTTGTCCACCAGGTGTCACTGCCCTATTGCCTAAGGCACAGGTATAAAGTGTGTCAGTTGGAGGTTTGTTTGCTGTTTGACTCCGGAGGGGCATATGTTGTTTGACCGCTAGAACCCTCTCAATTTTAAGAGTCGTTATGTCACTGAGGATCCATCTAAATGTATTCACGTCATTGGTGTTATGGTGAGCAATAATTGTGTTGCAAACAGGAGACGATCACACGGATCATTCATTAATTCACACAGCTAGATTATACAAACATTGGGAAACATAGCATGGCAACCAGGTCACCAAGGAGTCAACCCAATAAATGCATTAGTTTTATATTTGGTCTTCTGTCTAAAGCCTCACTTTACACACAAATACAACTAACTAACTATGTTTCACCTGCTTCAATTGAAACGGCTCCCGCCCCTTTGGGGGGCCCCACTGACAACATTTTTTTTTTTCAATAATGCATTTGCATGCTGTGTGTCGAGTCAGACTTTTGTGTCGCTTCAGAATTAATCTAGGGTAAAACCTTTTACCACACTTAGAGTAGCTGAATGGTTTCTTGCCTAAATTCACACTTGACTCATGTTCAGTGGTATCATTCCAGTCTTCACAGTCTTCAGTCTCAGGTTGTAAATGTGGATCTGGATGCAAGTTCCTGGCTGGTTCTGGTCCTCCACAGTCCTCTCCATCAGCTCCTGTTTCCATCTGTTCAGTTTGTCTTTGATGAAGCTGAGAGGACTGAGGTTTCTCTTCATCATCTTCCCTCTTCGCAGGCACAGGAGTGAATAGAAACTTGGTGATAGCAGCCTCCTCCAGCACTTCAAGCTGCTCTCCCTCCTGACTGGTCCAGAGTTCCTCCTGTTCCTCTTTAATGTGTGGGGGCTCTGGTGGGTCCTCCTGGTCCAGACTGGGGCTCCACTCCTGCTGCTCAGGGGGAACCGCTTCTTTGACCACCAGCTGCTGGATGTCTGTAGGAAATATAACAGAGAAATGTTATTGATGTGAATGCTGAAAGTGAAACCTGACTAGTTCCACATACTTTAACATGGAAAAGTTCAGATCAATCATGACATTTCTGCTATCATTCAAAGTTGATATCTTTCATTCTTTTGTAGCGTTATTCCGGACTGTAATTTGTATCAGCCGAATCACATCTGCCTGTTAAATACAGATATTTGACTATTCAATATTATTAGAGCTGTATAGATTAAAATAAGAGGCCTGATATTTCTGGAGATAGGCACACAGGACCACACTTTTGACATTGTTCACAATACAAACACAATGTTTACACTGTATCTTAATAAGTTTATTATGCTACTAATGGTAAATTGATTTTGTCAACTAGACTGACAGTTTGGGAGTTAGAGGCTGCAGTTTGAGGGGAAATGTTGGATGAAATGACCTATCTGAACCCACGAGCAACAGGTGGAATTTCTGCCTGATCACAGGCCCTCATTAATTCAAACACTGAGCTGAATGACTCACTCTGGTCATTATAAGACTATTTCACACTTTTAAGCATTTTCTATGACATTCAACTTCATTAGTTTTATCTTCATAATAATTGAATACTTCCCAACTTTTTATATTCCATGCATCTTTCAACTTTTGAAACACATTCATATATATTCTTCATACTCATTCAACTTTCAGGTAACCAGTCAAAAGGTAAGCTTTTCTACACTTATGATTCAACTTTTATTTCAAATTTCATATTTTCAGTCAGAAACTATTCACATTTCAACATCTTTCAACTCATCAATCCCAAAGATAACTTTCAACTATCCAGTTTAGTGTTGGCTTTTCAGCATCAGCATTCACATCGCAATAACTTCAGAAATTGCATTTCTAATCCTTATTGACTTCTACAGATCACTGAATATGAAAACAAGTAAACACAGGAATAGTTTCACACTGTCCTCTCAGCTTAACAGATCTCTACAATATGTGTAAGAAACAGCAGAATCACAATGTTATTTTTCAGTCAAACTTTGGATCTATTTCAAGGGTCACATGAAAATATTACTTTCAGACTTTTGTACGTCACTTTACACCACACACACACACACACACACGCACACGCGCTGCATTATAACACAAACTTTCATATTAAACGTTTTCAATTATTTCTAATTCTAAAGAATTGTAATTTTCTATTTTGTTTTACCTTTGTTGTCCCTATTTTTTCTCTTTCTATTTCTATGAAAGTAACGGACAGCAACAAAAAACGTTATTCCTTGTATGTTAACATATAAAGTCGATTCTGAGTATTACTTTGAAGGAGCTACGTGTTTGGATAGCGTTGGCTGGAGAGACACAGCGTGGACGCCATTGAAATACTTTAAAATAAATGTATCTGATACATTTTGATATTGTAATGTTGGAGGAACAAACCTGCTCTGTGTAACCGTACTTCAGGCTTCAAAACAGCGTCCAGTAGTTTCTGTTGTCGCTCGTTCTTCTCTTTTGAACGACTGAGTTCCTCCTCGTACTCTGCTATGGTTCTTTCAAACAGCCCAAATATCTCTTCAACAGCTGCAGCTAGGCGCTGAGTCACCAACGCTCTCACCATTTGGACTTTAGACATTTTAACCAGAAAGGTTTATTCAGACATACTGAGGCTATGATAGCATATGCTGCCTGCTTTTAGAGGAAATTGCAGAAGTCAACAGCGGGCCGCGTTGTAACTAGTCGCCATCTTGTTTCAAGTTAGTCACAGACAGTCACTTCCGTTGCATATACTTTTCTGGACTTCAGAATAAAAGCCCAAAGGGTGCGTTGAGGCAGAATCTACACATGTAAAATATTTCGTGGACCTATACATAACAGACAAAATAAAATAAATTATTTACAAAAGGCAATGACATTGACACTAATTAAAAATACATTATTTATAAGACTAACATCTACCGTACTAAGTATGTTTTTTATATCAAATACAATCAATATTTTTAAATATATCATGTCAAATTATAACATTCTATTGAGACAAGGTACACCACCAGTTTGTTTGAGTCATCAACTTTATTTACACAGCCCAATATCACAAACCCCAATCTGCTTCAGGGGGCTGCACTGTCTGTACTGTAGTGTAGACCACCCCCTCTGTCCTCAGGCATACATCCACAGTGGTCTCAATCTGTATCTCAGTGCACATTTTTTATCTTGATAACTCTGAACAATTGTACAGAACGTAATATTTTATTTAGAATACTGCACATATTCTTCATGTTTTTACTGTACATTTTCCCATCCTATAATGCAGAGATGTCATCTCATATGTGCATATGTGTATGTTGAACACTAGTTTTTCTCCTGGGTGGACTTTGTTGTGAACGTGAAGACTTTAAATTAAGCTAAATGTTTCATCAAACTTCCTCATAATTACATCCATGTCACTAAGAGGGACCTTATTGTTTTTCAGAGCGTTTGAACTGAGACTGACTTTTGCTTTCTAGGTTAAATCATCATCACTGTCTTCAGTCTTCTCTTCAGTCTCAGGTTGTACATGTGGATCTGGATGTGAGTTCCCTGCTTGTTACTTTAAGGAAAATGCATCACTGTAAACTTTTAATATACATTTGATTTGTGAGATTCCTGACTTACAATGAAATCAAAATCAGTGTGTAATAAAGCAAAATAAATCAAACAAAACTGAGATCAACACCAAACTAAATAACCAAGGCCATGGTGGTTGAAGACTGAATTCCTTCGGCGTCTTCCACAGATTGTCTTTGAACACACCTGCCTTCATGAAGAGGTTCCTGAGATGTGAAGTCAGGTGATGCTGTGTGCTTGTTCTAGCACCAAAACTACCACTATGTGCTGCCAAACTACTTTCATTGGAATATAACTACATCATCTTGTCCTTATTTTGGCTTCAATGCAGCGTTGAGGGCTGACCAGATGGATTTAGAGAGGAAATAAAACTAAATCTTTCAACAAAGAAACACTTGGTGTAGCTGAGCCTTTATCATTACAACAGTTTGAAAATCTAATTTAAAGCAAAGTCATTAGTGAAACCAACTGGCAAAGGCATCTCTACTTAAAGCATCTCTGTTCCTTCAAAAGAGTTCACACCTCCCCAATGTGACACTAAGGTGATGATGAACAGAAGTGATTCATTTAGAGGTCTGGATGAGAGTTCCTGGCTGGTTCTGGTCCTCCACAGTCCTCTCCATCAGCTCCTGTTTCCATCTGTTCAGTTGAGCTGCTGGCTCCAGGCTCTGCCTCTCTGTTCTGCTCAGTTGGATGTAGCTGTGAGGACTGAGGACAGACACGCTTGTGTCTTCTCAGTTGTATTGCCCAAGTGAAACTTTTGTCACAAAAACTGCAGCAGAATATTTTCCCATTTTAATGAATGCCCATGTGTTGTCTCAAATTGTCCTTCTGTGTAAATGCTTTTTCACAAACTGATCACTTGAAAGGTTTGTCTCCTGTGTGGATGGCCATATGTCGTGTCAAATTGTCTTTCCGTTTAAAACTTCTCTCACATACAGAGCAGCTGAACATTTTCTCCCCTGTGTGGACAGCCATGTGTCGTCTCAAATTTGTCTTCTGTCTAAATGCTTTACCACAAAGTGAACAGCTGAGTGGATTTTCTTTGGAATTACATCGGACACCACTTTTAGAGACTTCATTTTTGTTCAGAGACTTTGAATCTGACGGAGGTTCTCTGTTATCCTTAGACCAATCATCACTGTGTTCAATGTCAGAAGAGTCTTCAGTCTTGTCTTGTTGATGAAGCTGTGAGGACTGAGGACCGACACACTTGTGGTTTTTGACGTCTGTGAACCGAGTAAATCTTTTGTTACAAACGCTGCAGTTGAATAGTCTGTCTCCTGTGTTGACGCTTGAGTGTTTAGTCAGACTTTCTGTTTGTGTAGAACTTTTACCACGAACTGAGCAACTTCTTAGTTTCTCTCCTGTGTGAGTTCTCATATGTCTCTTCAGAATTAATCTGGCTCCAGGCTCTGCCTCTCTGTTCTGCTCAGTTTGATGAAGCTGTGAGGACTGAGGACAGACACTCTTGTGTTTTATTAGTTGATAACGCCGAGCGAATCTTTGTTCACAAACACTGCAGCAGAATATTTTCTCCCCGGTGTGGACTGCCATGTGAAATGTCAAAGTTCCCTTCTGTGTAAATGCTTTTTCACAAACTGAGCACTTGAAAGGTTTCTCTTTTGTGTGGACGACCATATGTCGTGTTACATGTTCATTATGTTTAAACCTTCTCTTACATACAGAGCAGCTAAATCTTTTCTCCCCTGAGTGGATGACCATGTGTCCGTTCATATCTTGTTTACTTTTAAAACTTTTCTCACATACAGAACAGCTGAATAGTTTCTCTGCCTTGTGGACAGTCATGTGTTTGCATAAACCTCCTTTAGTGCAAACGATTTTTCACAAACTGAGCACTTGAAAGGTTTGTCTCTTGTGTCTGAATGTACGGCCATGTGTCGTGTTAAATTTTCATTCCATTTAAAACTTCTCTCACATACAGAGCATCTGAATCTTTTCTCCACTGTGTGGACAACCATGTGACGTTTCAATGTATTCTTCTGTCTAAATGCTTTACCGCAAAGTGAGCAGCTGAATGGGTTTTCTTTGGTATTACATCTGACACCATTTTTAGAGACTTCATTATTATTCAGAGACTTTGAACCTGACGGAGGTTCTCTGATATCTTTAGACCAATCATCACTGTGTTCAGTGTCAGAAGAGTCTTCAGTCTTGTCTTTTTGATGAAGCTGTGAGGACTGAGGACCGACACACTTGTGGTTTTGGTCATGTTCAGTGGAGTAATTCCAGTCCTCACTGTCTTCAGTCTCAGGTTTTAATTCTGGATCTGGATGTGAGTTCCTGGCTGGTTCTGGTCCTCCACAGTCCTCTCCATCAGCTCCTGTTTCCATCTGTTCAGTTTGTCTTTGATGAAGCTGTGAGGACTGAGGTTTCTCTTCATCATCTTCACTCTTCACAGGGACAGGAGTGAATAGGAACTTGGTGATATCAGCCTCCTCCAGCCCTTGAAGCTGCTCTCCCTCCTGACTGGTCCAGAGTTCCTCCTGTTCCTCTTTAATGTGTGGGGGCTCTGGTGGGTCCTCCTGGTCCAGACTGGGGCTCCACTCCTGCTGCTCAGGGGGAACCTCTTCTTTAACCACCACCACCAGCTGCTGGATGCCTGCAGGAAACATAACAGAGAAATGTTATTGGTGTGAATGCTGAAAGTGAAACCTGACTAGGTCCACATACTTTAACGGGAAAACGTTTATTTAAAAACATTTGGAAATGGGGTTGCCCTCCGTTGCCCATGCACTGTGTATAGTCTACAGCCCATTTCAGCCTTGTCTGTGAAAAAAAGATAGCTGGACAACAGAGTTCTTCTTCTTCGATCCTCTCACTGCATTTAAATCTATTCATTATATTACAAAGAAATATGTACCATAAAGAAAAAGAGTACCAAGCCCATTCCAGAGGACCCTCCATATTATTTTATTTTAAATTAATATTTGTATGGAAAATCCATGTCTTTCTTCAATAGTTTCTTAATCATCAGACGCAGCGTCTCCAAATTATTTGTTCACACAAAATTCCTCAGATTTAGCCCCTTTGGGGCGGCAGTGGCGAAGTGGGTAGGGAGCGCGCCTCTGGTGTGCAGGGTCGGAGGTTCGATCCCCCATCTCCCCGCCACATGTCGAAGTGTCCCTGGGCAAGACACTGAACCCCGAATTGCTCCCGATAGTTAGCTTAGTTAGCTTAGCACCCTAGTGCTAAGCCTACCCTGCGTGGTAGCTGCTGCTATCGGTGTATGAATGTGTGTGTGACTGGGTGAATGTGTACAAAAACAACAACAATGTAAAGCGCTTTGAGTCTGTGATAAACGGAGATATAGCGCTATACAAGTCCATTTACCATACCATACCTTAATTTTCCTGTCAAAGTGCATCAAATTCATGCATTTCACTTTAAAAAGGTGGAAATAATCTCCCGGAGGGGCATACCCCCGGACTCCCCTAGGAGGGTCAGGATCCCAGCAGGCTACTATTTTCACCCAGCAAGACATTGGAGGCACTAGCGGTGTGTGGCTGAAATTTAACAATAGGTAATAATTTGAGCAGTGCTATCATTCGAGAGGGCCCCCTCATGGAATTCCGCTAAGGGCCCCATGAAGGCTTGGGCCGGCTCTGGTGCCACAACATCTTATGGACAGACATAACAACAGTGGCGGCTCCTGACAATAATCTCAGGGGGGGCAATTGTTGCCATGATGGGAAATATGACCCAAAATTAACCTAAATCAGATAGCATATGACAATGTCATATTGCATTTAACTGTTTGTTTTTCCTGTTCATCTGGCATAACCACTCTGGCAACATTAGACAAGCATTGCACTGTACAGTATTTTTGGAAATTAAGTTAGTTAATTTCTTGAATAAAATTATTTTAGCTCTAAAATGATTTAATTATCCGGCTGTGGCCATCACAGATAACTTGTCATCTACCAGTGTGCTCCTCAGATAGGCTTCCTTTAAAAGTTAGGAGACAAAAATGGATGCTGGCATAGCATGTGCAACATTAACAGTGCTAATCATCACATTGGTTTGGGTTACTACTGTCTACAGCACTTGGTAGGCGGGTTTATGTCGGACGGTGAAAGCAGCTGTCAGCTAAACGACGATCAACAGCTGATCGCCGTTCAACAGCCGATCAGCTGTGAAAGTCAGACCAGTCAGCTGTTGAACGGCGCTGGCTCGTATATGCAGATTGATGTTTAATGTTTGTTTTACCTTTTCTGAGAGATGATGCATAGGGGTGACACCCAAAGTTATCCATGCGGTCTCTGTGCTGCCATCAGGATGGATAAAAAGCCAGTATACAGTCCATATCATCATGCAGCGGCAGCAGGACAGAGCGTTAGCGCATTAGCATCCTGCTAGCCTCGTTAGCCGTTCAAACGAGCCCCGTGAAAATCCGCGTTTATACGATCCCCCAATCCATCTTGGTAGATACTTGCTTGATGGTTACATTTTGTCTGGGAAAGACCTAGTCCGAGTCCGATCAAGTAAGTAGCTTGCCAGCCTAGCCTGAGTTGATATAAAGTTGTGTTGGTCTTGAATATGACCGCTCTGGGCTGCATACTGGACATGTGACTGTATTAGTCACTGTAATTGGTTTATTGTTTACTGTACGTATGACGACAACACGTTAGGGCGAGCACCTCCGGAACCCATAGAGATTGCATTGCGAGGCTTGCAGTTTGAAAAAAAAAAGTTTTACATTGATGTCTATGAGAGCGCTGGGGGCGATTTTCAACCAGCCCGACATCGCCCCAGAGTGACGGTACAGAGCACAGACGCTGATTGTACAATGATATTCAGACTTAGATGCAGGTAAAAACTGTATTGAAATCATAAATTATGATTATTAATACAAAAAAAAAGAAAAAAAGAAAAACATCATTATTATTCATTATTATATTTTCGTTTTTTGCTGATATGGCTCAAGGAGGGCGGCGCCCTATCGCCCTCTATGGGCGAGCCGCCACTGCATAACAAACACACATGTCCTCAGATAGCTAACCTTATACCTGTGTCGTCCTATTTTTTGGCCGTTTGTCTTTTCTGTAAAGTAACAGAGCAATAAAAACGTTATTCCTTGTGTGATCACATTATGTGTGTTCTCAGTACTATTTTGAAGGAGCTACGTGTTGGCTTTAAAAGACACAGCGTGGACGTCTATTAGCCATGAAAGGCTTGAATCTGAATTTCTCTGATTAATAATGATATTGTAATGTTGGAGGAACAAACCTGCTCTGTGTAACCGGACTTCAGGCTTCAAAACAGCGTCCAGTAGTTTCTGTTGTCGCTCGTTCTTCTCTTTTGAACGACAGAGTTCCTCCTCGTACTCTGCTATGGTTCTTTCAAACAGCCCAAATATCTCTTCAGCAGCTGCAGTTAGTCGCTGATTCACCAACTCTCTCACCGTTTGGACTTTAGACATTTTAACCAGAAAGGTTTATCCAGACATACAGAGGCTATGAAAGCATATGCTGCCTGCTTTTAGAGGAAATTGCAGAACTCAACAGCAGACCACGTTGTGACCGGTCGCCATCTTGTTCCAAGTTAGTCAGAGTTAGGACAGTCACTTCCGTTGCATTTATTTTTCTGGACTTCAGAATAAAAGCCCAAAGGGTGCGTTGAGGCAGAACCTGCACATGTAAAATATTTCGTAGGCCTATACATAACAGACAAAATGAAATAAATGATTTACAAAAGGCAGTGACACTAATTAAAAATACATTATTTATAAGACTAAGATCTACCGTACTAAGTATATTTTTTATATCAAATACATTCTATATTATTAAATATATTATGACGCAATCAGGCAACAATACAACATAAAGGGATTAACTATAGGGCAAGAATGTCATAAATTATTATTGTAAGCAGATGACATTATTTTATATCGTACTTCCCCTGAACACTCACTCCCAGAACTAATGGAAACAATAAAAGAATACAGTGACCATTCAGGATACAAAATTAATGAAAATAAATGTGAGTCTATATGCATAGGTAAACAACTGACAGATTTCTCTAAAGGAAACCTCAGATTTAAGTGGAACCAAGATAAACTGAAATATTTAGGAATAATAATCCATAAAGATTTAAGTAAAGTTCACAAAGTTAATTCTGAACAGGTGGAAAACTAAACCGGGCTCTCTTTTTAGTAGAGTAAGGCAAGGCAAGGCAAGTTTATTTATATAGCACAATTCAGACACAAGGCCACTCAAAGTGCTTTACAGGGGCAAGATTAGAATACATAAAACACATTATAAAACATTTAAAAGCGAATAAAAGAAGCAAATAAAAAAATAAAAAAATGAAAACTCAATTTAAAAACATAATAAAAGAAGCAAATAAAATGAAAATTGCAGGTTAAAATGGAAACAAAAAAGTCTTCAGACTCGAGTAGACACAATTAAAATGATGGTACTCCCACAATTCCTTTTCCTTTTTCAGAACCTGCCAACATCAATTCCTTCCCAAAGTTTCAAAAGATGGAATGGCATAATAACTCATTTTATCTAGAATAATAAAAGGAAAAGGGTCAAATTCAAAACATTAATAACATCTTAAGAACATGGTGGACTAGCACTTCCAGACCTCCAAACTATTTTCATGCCACACATAGAAATAACATAATGAAATGGACTAATGATAATATTAAAGTGAAGAGGCTTCCGATAGAAAAGGAACAAACTCCATTTTCAATAAAAACATTACCATTAATTGATAGAAAAGATATGACACAACTGAAAGGACAAAATAGATTAGAGTAACAATACTTTATGTAATTGGAAACAAATTTGTAAAAAAACATGATATAAATAAGGAATTACTCTATTTTAGAGAAATGGCATGGGATCCAGATTTCAAACCAAACAAAATGGACAGTGTCTTAAAAGTCTGGTCCTTAAAAGGACTACAAATATATTCACAAATAATAACTAAGTATGAAGTAAATTCCTTTGATGTTATTTTAAAGAAATATGATTTAGTCTAGTCAAATTTCTACAAATATTTACAACTTAGAAACTATATAAAAACCTTTCAAAAAAGAACAGGCATTCACGAGCAGCATCCCTTAGTACAATTTATGATTAAAAACTATAATATTGACATCAAGAATACACTTTCCAAAATACATAAAATACTACAAGAAAACAATGAAACACAAGACACTGTGGCATTGAAGTGGAACTTAGAATTAGAGGGACAGTTAAAAGAAGAGGACTGGGAAAACATTTATAAAACAATACATAAAACAACAAACTCTAGGTTTTGGAGGGAGTACACATGGAAAATATACACAAGATTCTTTATCACACCAAAAATACAATCAAAGTTTAGGACATCAAATTCATCAGAGTGTTGGAGAAATTGGGTGGGGAAAATAACGCAGACCATTCACATGTTTTGTACTTTTGCCCATCACTAAATACCTTCTGGCAACTGATTGCAAATTCTATTACGAAAATGCTTCATTCTAGGTGTAACACCGGATGAACTCATATCAGAAAGAGACAAATACTTATTTAGGATACTTAAGATAGCAGCGTTTAAACAGATAACAAGGAACTGGCTAAAACCTAGTCCACCATCTTTTAAAAACTGGAAGTCAAATGTAAATAATATTTTAGAAATGGAAAGAATAACCTATATAATTAGAAATCTAGAAATTGAGTTTTTGAAACGAGGTAATAAATGGTTAACATATATGGATTGTAATTAAACTATTATTATTAATATTCTGAAGATAGTCGTGAAGAGCTGGAAAGTTAACTTGTGTATATATATACTTTTATTGTAGTTATTTTGTTTTTTTGTGCTTTTTGTTTTTTTATATATATTTATATGTGTTACTGATAAATATTATATATTTTACATGTAAAAAATAACTCACCAGAATATTATTATATGATCCTACAATAAAGCATATACATAAAAAAAATAAATAACACTATGTGCTGCCAAACTATTGGAATCATTGAAAACAAAAGGAATTATAAATCTTGCTAGAAATGGCTCTAACTACATCAACTTGTTCCTTATTTTGGCTTCAATGCAGCTTTGAGGACTGACCAACACACTGATGGATTTGAAGATGAAATTAAACTAAATATTTTAACAAAGAAACACTTGGTGTAGCTGAGCCTTTATCATTACAACAGTTTGAACATTCAAGGTGAAGTCATTAGTGAAACCAACTGCACAGGCATCTCTACTTTAAGCATTCTGTTTCCTTCTCCACCTAGTGATGAAGAGAAAGGATTCATTTAGAAATCTGGATGTGAGTTCCTGGCTGGTTCGGGTCCTCCACAGTCCTCTCTATAGCTCCTGTTTCCATCTGTTCAGTTGAGCTGCTGGCTCCAGGCTCTGCCTCTCTGTTCTGCTCAGTTTGATGAAGCTGTGAGGACTGAGGACAGACACTCTTGTGTTTTGCTAGTTGATGATGCCAAGTGAATCTTTGGTTACAAACAGAACAGCAGAATAGTTTCTCCCCTGTGTGGATGGTCATGTGGTGTGTCAAACGGCCCTTCAGTGTAAATCCTTTTTCACAAACTGAGCACTTGAAAGGTTTCTCCCCGGTATGCACAGCCATGTGTTCCTTCATATCTCGTTTCCGTTTAAAACTTTTCTCACATACAGAACAGCTGAATAGTTTCTCTGCCTTGTGGACAGCCATGTGTTGTGTCAAATGGCTTCTGTGTAAATCCTTTCCACAAACTGAGCACTTGAAAGTTTTCTCACGAATGGAACATGTTGTCAATGCCATCTTGTAATGCTTTCACAAATGAGCACTGAAAGGTTCGCTGATGGTGCAGGTTTTCAAACATCCTTTCTGTGTAAATCTTTTACCACAAACTGAGCACTGGAAAGGTCTTTCCCCTGTATGCATGGCCATGTGTTGTGTCAAACCTGGCTTCTGTGTAAATCTAATTTCCCATTTTCGTTTAAAACGTTTCTCACATACAGAACAGCTGAATCTTTTCTCCCCCGTGTGGACAGCCATGTGTCGTCTCAAATAACTCTCCCTTGTAAATGCTTTATCACAAAGTGAGCAGCTGAGCGGGTTCTCATTGGTTTTACATCTGCACCACTTGTGAGAGACTTCATTATTTTTCAGAGACTTTAAACCTGATGGAGGTTCTCTGATATCCTTAGAACATTCATCACTATCTCCAGTGTCAGAAAAGTCTTCATTCTTGTCTTGTTGATGAAGCTGTGAGGACTGAGGACGACACACTTGTGACTTGCTGCTAGTGTAGAACGACGCTTAGAGTCGCCGAATGGTTTCTTGCTTAAATTTAAACTTGACTCATGTTCAGTGGTGTCACTCCAGTCCTCACTGTCTTCAGTCTCAGGTTGTAAATGTGATCTGGATGTGAGTTCCTGGCTGGTTCTGGTCCTCCACAGTCCTCTCCATCAGCTCCTGTTTCCATCTGTTCGGTTTGTCTTTGATGAAGCTGTGAGGACTGAGGTTTCTCTTCATCATCTTCACTCTTCACAGGGACAGGAGTGAATAGGAACTTGGTGATATCAGCCTCCTCCAGCCCTTGAAGCTGCTCTCCCTCCTGACTGGTCCAGAGTTCCTCCTGTTCCTCTTTAATGTGTGGGGGCTCTGGTGGGTCCTCCTGGTCCAGACTGGGGCTCCACTCCTGCTGCTCAGGGGGAACCTCTTCTTTAACCACCACCAGCTGCTGGATGTCTGTAGGAAATATAACAGAGAAATGTTATTGGTGTGAATGCTGAAAGTGAAACCTGACTAGTTCCACATACTTTAATGTGGAAAAGTTCAGATCAATCATTACATTTCTGCTATCAAGAATGAGGCCTGGCATTTCTAAAGAAAGGCACACAGGACCACACTTTTAACATTGTTCACAAAACAAACACAATGTTTACACTGTATCTTCATTAGTTTATTATGCTGCTAACAGAGAATTGATGTTGTCAACTAGACTGACAGTTTGGGAGTTAGAGGCTGCAGTTTTAGAGGGAAATCTTAGATGAAATTTACCTATCTGAGCCCCCTGACAGGTGGATTTCTGCCTGATCACAGGCCCTCATTAAGACACCCACTCAGCTGAGTGACTTACTCTGGTCATTATAAGACTATTTCACACTTTTAAGCATTTTCTATGACATTCAACTTCATTAGTTTCATATTCATAATAATTAAATACTCCCCCACTTTTCATATTCCATGCATCTTTCAACTTTTCGATCACATTCATATATATTCTTCATACTCATTTAACTTTCAGGTAACCAGTCAAAAGGTAAGCTTTTCTACACTTATGATTCAACTTTGTGTCATATTTCATATTTTCCGTCAGAAACTATTAACATTTTTAAATTTCAACATCTTTCAACTCTTCAATCCCAAATATAAATTCATACTTCCCACTTATTCAACTTACAGCTTTTCAGCATCGGCATTCACACCACAATATCTTCAGAAAATGCATTTATAATCCTTATTAACGTCTACAGTCACTGACCATGAAAACAAGTAAACACAGGAACAATTTAACCCACCTAACCCTTTGAAAACATTGAGACATTTTTTAGTGCTTTGGTATGCTACATTTTGAGTCATATACAGTTAGCACGATGTCAGCCCTAAATTGCTGCATCATGCTTATTATCCAAATTTCTGGGATTGGGGTGATTTGTGCCAAAGGGCCTAGGTGAGTTATAAGTAAGTAAGAAAATGTATTAAAGCACATTTAGGACATTTTGCACTGTCCAAAGTGCTGTACATAGTGCATTCAGTAAGTAAACAATGAAGGTAAAATAACAATAACCAAAATAAAAGACGTAAAGCCCATACATCCACATAAACACAGATAGTAGTGCAGAGGTAAGATAGTTAATGGGGAGGAAACACCAGGGTGTACATATGGGTTTTGAGCCTTGATTTAAAGGCAGAAATGTAGAGGGAATCACATTTGTCAGGTGGCAGTTGGTTCCACAAGCACGGAGCAACTAGTGCAAAGTACATTTCTGAGAGTTGTGCCAGTGGCATGGCTGTATACGCTGGTCACCAAAAGAAAGTGATTGTCTACAAAAGCTCAGAAGAGAGTGACATCTCAATTCCACTTAACGACACCACTGATGAGAGCTCAGATGGCCAGAAAGATGATGATGGTGACTTTGTCATTGTGAGCTTTGCAGGTAAAACCATTAGATCTGCTAGGCCTTGTTTAAGAAAATTGTCCTTCAATCTTGTCAACTATTTACTTTAAATAAACCTTAAATAAGTGATTGTCTAATGGATTTGTCTTGCATTACAGTTTATGAGATATATAGCAATGGCACAATTTACCCCATGGTATTCTCTCCAACCGCACAACTTACACCACACGGGGGCAAGTTGTGTAACAAGACAATTTTTTTCCGAAAGCTATATTTCTTTAACAGTTTATTCCAGATCCAAAGTTTTTATTGCCAGGGATGCACAACACCCTGAAATATATGTACATATTTGAATTGGAGACTTTACTGTCAAGGCCTCACTTTAAAGTCACTTGAGTGAAAAGTTGCACAACTTAGGCCACTCTGCCCTAGTAACTTTTAAAAATATTGCCTCTCATAGGGAAGTGTAAGGATTCTCTTGACAAAAAAATGTTTGCCCCGTGTTTTCTGATTTGCAGAGGTGATTAGATCGTAGCTCTGAGATAATATCTCCGTTAAGTAGGCTTCCACACAGACAGATGGTCTCAGACTTTTGGACGAAAAAGCACACACACACTGCATAAAAAACACAAAGTTTCATAAATTAAACATTTTCAACTATTTCTAAACAAATTTTATAATATTCTATTTTGTTTTACCTTTGTTGTCCCTATTGTTTGTCTGTTTGTCATTCCTATATTTCTATGAATAAAATATACATATAGCCGATTCTGATTGAGCATTATTTTGAAGAAGCTACGTGTTTGGATAATGTTGTCTGAAACAGACGCAGCATGGACGCCATTGAACGACTTTTAAATTAATGTATCTGATACATTTTGATCTTGTTATGTTGGAGGAACAAACCTGCTCTGTGTAACCGGACTTCAGGCTTCAAAACACGTCCAGTAGTTTTCTGTTGTCGCTCGTTCGTCTCTTTTGAACGACAGAGTTCCTCCTCGTACTCTGCTATGGTTCTTTCAAACAGCCCAAATATCTCTTCAACAGCCGCAGTTAGTCGCTGATTCACCAACGCTCTCACCATTTGGACTTTAGACATTTTACCCAGAAAGGTTTATTAAGACATACAGAGGCTATGAAGCATATGCTGCCTGCTTTTAGAGGAAATTGCAGAAGTCAACAGCGGGCCGCGTTGTGACTAGTCGCCATCTTGTTTCAAGTTAGTCAGAGTAAGGACAGCCCTCCGGCATGTACTTTTCTGGACTTCAGAATAAAAGCCCAAAGGGTGCGCTGAGGAAGAACCTACACATGTAGAATATTTCGTAGGCCATACATAACAGACAAAATAAAATAAATCATTCACGAAAAGCCAGTGACACTTATTCAAAATAAATGATTTGCAAGACTAGCAGTTACTTTAACTAAGTGTTATTTTCAAATACATTCAATATTCATTAAATATATTATGTTATATTCAAACATTATATTGAGACAAGGCCCACCACCAGTTTGTTTGAGTCGTCAACTTTATTTACACGCCCAATATCACAAACCCCAATCTGCTTCAGGGGGCTGCACTGTCTGTACTGTAGTGTAGACCACCCCCTCTATCCCCAGGCATACATCCACAGAGGTCTTGTTGTGAGAAAGTTGAGATCATAAGGTTGTAATAATCAAGCAAAGAGTATTTATTCAAACAACAGAGGCTTCATGTTCCTGGATCCTAAGAAACATGGAGGTCCATCCAATCCAGGAAGCCCGGTGGCTTTCTGAACAGAATGGCCCAGATCAGACGGCCAAGTCACATCCTTTATACAAGTCAGCTCAGCATGACAAGAATACTGTGGTTTCAACTGGCAGTCAGGTGAGGGGGGGGGGGGGGGGGAGGGGGGATGGGGGAAGGCTCAGAGACGTACAAGACAATAGGGAAGGTGCTGTCTGAGTGCTTCTAGTAATAAAAGATAAATACAATGTTTCTTACTGCACTAATAAGCATGCTAACATTTCAGTGAGGAGATAGACTGTTACAGCCATTCTTAAGTTAAATTAGTGTATTAATTGTTGACTGTGTATTTGTGTAATTGAATGATTAGATGGCAAGGGGGGTGTGGTTTGTGCCACCTGCAAATTCACAGGAGAATGGTAGCCTGGCAGTCCAGCCAAGTCACAACGTGGAGTAGGAACTGTGTTGAATATAATTTTGACCACTCGAAGTTAAATGTTTGTTTTCGCCAGCAAGTTAATTTTTTCGTTTAGTTTGAAATTTATTTGTTATTTTGAAACCTTTTGTACTCATTTTTGGAAGCCTTTTTGTTCGAAAATAAAATAATTTTTTGATGGAAGAAAACTACGTTTGAGTGTCGTATATCAAACCACCACAGTTAATGCCCCTGGACGCATCATCAAGTAGGATGCCGTGACACAGACCATATGCAAATAATTCCCATTACAGTCTCAATCTGTATCTCAGTAACAATTTGTAAACTCTGAACAATAATATATTTAATTAGAATAAAGCACATATTCTTACATGTTTTAACTGTACATTTTATATTTCTATATTCCGAGATGTCATTACGTATGTGCATATGTGTATATTGAACTACTAGTTTTTCCCCTGGGTGGATTTTGTTGTGAATGTGAAGACTTGAAATAAGCTAAATGTTTCATCAAACTTCCTCAGAATTACAGCCTAAGAGGGACCTTATTATTTTTCAGAGCGTTTGAACTGAGACTGACTTTTGCTTTCTAGGTTAAATCATCATCACTGTCTTCAGTTTTTCATCCAAGTTGTACATGTGGATCTGGATTGAGTTCCCTGCCTTGTTACTTTAAGGAAAATGCATCACTGTACACTTTTAATGTACATTTGATTTGCAAGATTCCTGACTTCAACAAAATCAGTGTAATAAAACAAATTGATCAAACAAAACTGAAATCCACACCAAACTAAATAACCAAGTCCATGGTGGTTACTGTTTGTTCAAAAAGATTTCACAGCTCCACAATGTGATACTAAGCTGATGATGAAGTGAAATGATTAATTTAGAAATCTGAATGTGAGTTCCTGGCTGGTTCTGGTCCTCCACAGTCCTCTCCATCAGCTCCTGTTTCCATCTGTTCAGTTGAGCTGCTGGCTCCAGGTCTGCCTCTCTGTTCTGCTCAGTTTGATGAAGCTGTGAGGACTGACGACAGACACGCTTGTGTCTTCTCAGTTGTTTATCCCAAGTGAATCTTTGTTCACAATCGCTGCAGCTGAATCTTTTCTCCCCTGTGTGGATGGCCATGTGCTGTTTCAAAGATCTCATCCCAGTGAATCCTTTATCACAAGTTGAACAACTAAATGGGCTTTCTCCTGTGTGGACCCACATGTGCCGTGTCAAATTTGAATCTGTTAAGCTTTTACCACAAACTGGGCAACTACATTTCTTCACCCCTGTGTGTATGGCCATGTGCTCTTTCATATGTACCTTCCTTTTGAATCTTTTCCCACAAAAGGAGCAACTGAACGGTTTCTCCTCTGTGTGGACAACCAGGTGTTCCTTCCATTGTTTTTTCTGTTTAAATGTTTTCCTACAAACTGCACAGCTGAACGGTCTCTCATCAGTATTACTCATATAACTCTTTTGAAAGTTTAAACCCGACTGAGGTTCTCTGGTCTCCTTAGAATAAACTTCACTTTCTTCGATCTCTTCAATCTTGTCTTCAGTCACAGGTCCTAATTCTGGATCTGGAGACTTTTGAGTTTCCTGGGCTGGTTCTGGTCCTCCACAGTCCTCTCCATCAGCTCCTGTTTCCATCTGTTGGTTTGTCTTTGATGAAGCTGTGAGGACTGAGGTTTCTCTTCATCATCTTCACTCTTCACAGGGACAGGAGTGAATAGGAACTTGGTGATATCCAGCCTCCTCCAGCCCTTGAAGCTGCTCTCCCTCCTGACTGGTCCAGAGTTCCTCCTGTTCCTCTTTAATGTGTGGGGGCTCTGGTGGGTTTCCTCCTGGTCCAGACTGGGGCTCCACTCCTGCTGCTCAGGGGGAACCTCTTCTTTAACCACCCAGCTGCTGGATGTCTGCAGGAAACAGGAAACATTCAGACATTAAAACAGATAAAGAAAGACAACTCACGATTCACCCATCTCTCTCTCTCCTCTCTCTCTCTCTCTCTCTCGACCGGACGTATATGAAATGACACAATGGTGACTGCGGGTTTGCCTGTAGCCTACTGTAGTTTGGTCTAAATGATTAAACATCGCATCAATCAACTCAAAGGACGTCCCTCACACCAAGGGCTGAAAAAACTAGGGGAACTAGTCAAAACTTAGCCGATTCAAACTACTGGACAGAATGTATCATCTCAAATCCGCAATTATTGCACAGTGACCAAGCATGTCAGCAACAATGAAAACACAACTGCTCAATTGAATATCAAATGCATCATGGCTTGCAATGGGCCGATTCATCCAAACGTATTATTCAATAAACCCCAGAATAGTTTCTGACTCACCAATCTGACTCCCTGGCTGTAGAAAGAAGCAAGCAGATAGTAATACAGTCTGACTGATAGCACAGCTAGCCATGTAGCCTGACCTGTCAAACCTTGTCGACTTTGAAATTCACGGGGTAACGACGTGAATGAGCGTAGCCGGCATAATGACGTAGGCCTAAGCTGCGTAAATGTCCAGTAATATCTAGATTTTAATTGGTCCATGTATGATATGTAACGTAAAGGCTTCTAGCATACCATATTTACATCAAAATAAACAGAAATAATCCTGTTTGTTTTTGTACATGTATGTTAAAGAATACAAAATCAAGTGCGCATTTGCGGAAATATTATTTTGCTTGCCGTCCACAAGGAATAGGCAGCAAAAGCACATAACTTAATAACTGCCACCTTTCTCATCAAAACATCTATACTTTTTTTTTAAGTAATCGCGGATTACATATAACATCCAAGAATTAACAGTAACAATACAAATAGAAGTTTATTGAAAGAAATATTTGTATTTCAATTTTATTTTTATTTTTTTGCTGGATCTGTCAGGGTGCCTGTCCAGACTGCACGTCACTGGGTGCAGTGAGTGGGCATAATTTATTTGCATATTTTACAAAAAGCTGAAAAACGCTGTGCTGAGCGTTAAAATCCAGACGACAGTGTAATATTAACAATGTATTTTTCGTCACAGCGTCACGCGAGATGAATATGTTCACCTAACGCTGATGTGCATTCGACGCAAATTTTCCCGTGATCGCGTCCGACGCACCGCCAGAGGTGATTTCGTCTATTGTTGTCTGTACATTGACTTTGTATGTAAAGTGGACGCACCAAACGCATATGGGTTGGACGCACCACCACTAGAATTAGCCGTTTATACAAAGTAGCAGGGTGCTGAGACTGCCATGTTGCACTGCCATGTTTCAACAGTACCTTTGGAAGTCCAGGCGTCGAGTAGTTCTTTTGTCGCTCGTTCTTCTCTTTTGAACGACAGAGTTCCTCCTCGTACTCTGCTATGGTTCTTTCAAACAGCCCAAATATCTCTTCAGCAGCCGCAGCTAGGCGCTGAGTCACCAACGCTCTCACCATGTGGACATTAGACATTTTGAACATTCATAAAGGTTTATCCAGATATACAGATGGTTTATTGCTGCTGTTTATAGATTAAATTGTTGAACTCAGCTGCGGGCGTCGTCGCAAGCAGTCGCCATCTTATTCCAAGTTAGTCAGAATAAAGACACTCACTTCCGGCGCGTGGACATTTCTGGCCTTCAAAATCAAAGCTCTGATGGTTTATTCAGGCAACACATTCACATGAAAATATTTTGGTGCCATAACAGACCAAAGAAAATAGATTATTTGTTCACCAGCCATTCTTTCTTAACCTCACTGTAACAGGTACTTTATGAATTATATGTTAGACAGTGAATATATATTATTAAATGTTATCATCCTTGTGAGCAAAGGCAGACCATCAGCCTTTTCAATTCAAACCACTCTGTCCTTAAAGCAGGTCAGAGGCACATTGCATTTAAAGTGTGGTTTTCTTACATTCATTAACCAAGAAAGGCTTGTCCATTATTGCTGACGACGAACCTTCCTTTCACACACACAATGAATAAAGCTGAAGTTCATCTTCTAAAGGCTTTTAATTTGGTGGTCACTAACACACCGTTAGCCTTGATCAGTCCCACAGTCCAAATTCCTTCGTGATTTTTTTTCTACTTATGACATCTATTGCAGTATGTCCGTCCTGGGTGAGGGATCCCTTACTTTGTCGACTCTCCCTGAGATTTCTTAAAAAAAAAATTAATCCCGGTAAAGGGTTTTTTACTGGGAGTTTTTTCTCAGCCGAGCTAAGGGTGTAAGGGCAGGGTGTCAAATTGTATGTCATATTGTATCATATTTCATGGAATGTAAAGCCCACTGAGGCAAATGTCTATTTGTGATTTTGGGCTATACAAATAAAACTGATTTGATTTGATCCTGACAGTTAATGTCTTAATTTTTGTGAACAAAACAGCAACTATATTATGAAACAATCTGTTATTAATGTTTATTGACATTAAAACATTTAATTAGTAGGATTCAGGCGATGCAGTGCACTTGGTTCAGCATCAAAACCACCACTAGGTGCTGCCAAAGTACTTCCAATGGAATCATTGAAAATTATATGAAATCAAAAGAGCTTGCTAGAAATGATACTAATAACATTCATTTGTTCCTCGTTTTGGTTTCAATGCAGCTGTGGGGACTCAGCAACACACTGGATTTTTAGCTCATAATGAGACTAAATCTTTCACCACACTAAGCAAAGTTTAATTGCTGTTTATCAGCATAACATCTGATATCACTTACAGGGATTTTGTTATTTTGGCAAAGTGATCTTTTCAGTACCTGACCCTTGGCTCTATGCCTTGCTTATCAGATCAGGAGGACTCCTTCCAGGCAAGGCAAGGCAAGGCAAGTTTATTTCTATAGCACAATTCAGACACAAGGCCATTCAAAGTGCTTTACATGGGGCAAGATTAAAATACATAATACACATTAGAACTACTAGTAAGTAAGTAAGTTTTATTTATAGAGCGCCCTTCACAGACCAGGGTCACAAAGCGCTTCCAAAGCGCTTTACATATCTTAACACATTTTTTATACACACACTCAAACACCGATGGCAATAGCTGCCATGCAAGGCGCTTTCTGGACCATCGGGAGCAATTTGGGGTTCAGTGTCTTGCCCAGGGACACTTCGACATGTGGCGGGGAGACGGGGGATCGAACCTCCGACCCTGCACTCCAGAGGCGATCTCCCTACCCACTTCGCCACTGCCACCCAACGCCTCTCTTGAAGAGTGAGACTGGTACCTCCGATCCTTTAATAGCAAAATTATAATTTCATGTTGTTTTACACGTGTAGTAGTAAAATCTCCAAAGAAAAAAGGAGGGTTTTGCCTTTTCAGTAAATCTTAAGATCTACTTGGTTTTATTCAGCAAGAGAAAGTCAAAAACCAAACAATCAAAAGCCCAAGAGCACAGATTCAACATCACATCCCATTTTTTTTAAGTGACACAGTCAAAGGGAGTAACTTCTTCAAGATACAATGAGTATAGTACTAAAATGAAACACAAGCATTTAATTGGCTAATTGGCACATTGTACATCATGCAGAAACATTGAAGCATCAGTGAAACTTTTTTTCTTTCCTCCTCTCTCCTCTCTTCTGTCACAGCTCAACTCTTTCCTGTCTACACAGACACACAAGCCTCATCTATATTAGGCTATAATGGATTGGATTTATATAGCGCTTTTCAAGGCACTCAAAGACGCTTTACCAGGTTCCATTCATTCACACACAGTCATACTGGTGGTGGTAAACTACCATAGTAGCCACAGCTGCCCTGGGGCAGACTGACGGAAGCGTGGCTGCCATTCAGCGCCTACGGCCCCTCCGACCACCACCTCAAACATACAGCAGTCATACACATTCACACCATCTATGAGCTGCACCAAGAAACCATGTCAGATTAAACTCAGGTCACACTTCATCTATACCTTTCAACAGCATACATGATCAGAATACACAAGGCATGAACTAATAAATGTTTTCTTTTCAAACATTAAAAAATTTAAAAGTAAAACATTCAAAACAATCTAAACCACAGGCTAGTTAAAGCACACATCAGCTTCAAAATGCAAAACCCTCATAAGCACATTAAGCATTCGGCAGACATCTTAAAACATATTTCCTTCTTCCGTTAGCATGGGCAGAATGCACCATTGACCAGTGGCCCCTGCTAACACCAGAATTGTTTGTGTATGCTTGCTGTGTATTATAGTTCTAGTGTGTGCGTGGGGCAGAGATCATATAAGCAGGTTAAACTCTTTGCAAAATTGTCAATCGGGATCGGCCGAGAAAATTGCGTTCGGTGCACTCTTAGTCTTCAGTCTTGTCTTTAGTCTCAGTTTGTAAAAGTGTATCTGGATGTGAGTTCCTGGCTGGTTCTGGTCCTCCACAGTCCTCTCCATCAGCTCCTGTTTCCATCTGTTCAGTTGAGCTGCTGGCTACAAGCTTTGCCGCTCTCATATCACTTTTAGAGACTTCATAGTTTTTGGGAGATTTTAAACCTGACTGAGGTCGTCTGGTCTCCTTAGAATAATCATCACTGTCTGCCGTGTCGGGTCCTAATTCTGTATCTGGATGTGAGTTCCTGGCTGGTTCGGGTCCTCCACAGTCCTCTCCATCAGCTCCTGTTTCCATCTGCTCAGTTGAGCTGCTGGCTCCAGGCTCTGCCTCTGTGATCTCTTCAGTTTGGTTTAGAAGAAGCTGGTAGGACGGGTAGGACTGAGGACAGACAAGCTTGTGTTTTTGGAGTTGATTATCCCACGTGAAACTTTGCTCACAAACAGTGCAGCTAAACCTTTTCTCCCCCGTGTGGATGGCCATGTGTTGTCTCAAATACCCCTTCAGTGTAAACCTTTTACCACAGACAGAACAGCTGAATCTTTTCTCCCCTGTGTGGACTACCATGTGTTCTATCAATTTTGCCTTCCACTTAAATGTTTTACCGCAAAATGGACAACTAAATGGTAACACCCGCGTGTGTATTGCCAAGTGTCCTGTAGAGGTTCCGTTCTGTGTAACTGTTCCATCACAAACGGAGTAGTTGAATTGTGTCTCCGCTGCGTGGATGGCCATGTGTTGTGTCAACTTTCCCTTCTGTCTAAAACTTTTACCACAAATCGAGCAACTGATATCGTCCTCCCCCGTGTGGACAGCCTCGTGCTTCCTCATATCCGCCTTCCGTTTGAAGCTTTTCCCACATAATGAACAGCTGAATGGTTTATCCCCTTTGTGGACAGTCATGTGTTGTGTTAAATTTCTCTTCCGTGTAAATGCTTTACCACACATTGAGCAGCTGAATTGATTTTCATCAGTATTACATCTCTTATCAAATTTAGAGGCATCTCTATTTTCTATTAACGTTGAACCTGACTGTGGTTCTTCACTGTCTTCAGAACCAGGTTTTAAATGTGGATCTGTTTCTGGTCCTCCACAGTCCTCTCCATCAGCTCCTGTTTCCATCTGTTCACTTGAGCTTCTGGCTCCTGGCTCTGCCCCTCTGTTCCCCTCGGTTAGCTTTTCATGAAGCTGTGAGGACTGACGACCAGCACACTCGTGTCTTCTAAGTTGATTATGCCATAGAAATCTTTGGTCACAAAAACTGCAGCTGAATCTTTTCTCCCCTGTGTGGACGGCCATGTGTAGTGTCAAATTTCCCTTCTCTGTAAAGCTTTTACCACAAATTGAGCAGCTGAAAGGTCTCTGTCCTGTGTGAATTAGCATGTGTCTCTTTAGAATACTTTTATAGGCGTATCTTCTCCCACACTCAAAGCAGATGAATGGTTTATCAACAGTTTTAGAGACTTCAATATTTTTCTTGGTAATTTCGGCCTCCTCCAGCCCTTGATACGGCACTTCCTCATGACTGATCCAGAGTTCCTCCTCTTCCTCTTTAATGTGTGGGGGCTCTGGTGGGTCCTCCTGGTCCAGACTGGGGCTCCACTCCTGCTGCTCAGCGGGAACCTCTTCTTCAATCACCACCAGCTGCTGGATGTCTGTGGAGAATAAGGAAACACACGTTTTAGAACACTGTTATTTCCTGTTCACACTTAAAGCTGGGGTATATGATTTCTGATTGGTCAAAGTTAACATGAGCTGTACACTTTGACCAATTAGAGCGAGGCTCCAATTGTCTGTTCTTATTGACTTTTGGGACTGTCCATTCACTTTGGCACGACTTTGTTGGTGTAGAGCGTGTCAGGGAGGGACCATAGGGGAGGGACCAAAGAGAACAAGTGGAGCGGTTGAGGTATTTGGATTCGAATCTCTATCCCAACTGCCATTTTCTCCCCAAATCCTCCACCCCACTTTAAAAAGGTGATTAATTTTGTTTGTTTCTGTTTATACTAACCACAGAGATATTTGACTCTCCCTCTAACAGAGCCAGCAGAGCAGCCTAGACGTCCCTTTACCCAGCAACTACCATCCCCAAGCGTTACCGGGTCAACTGAAGGATATAATCTCTCCGGTCTGTCCTGGAACCCAGTGGGATGTGCCTGGTACACCCCTAACGGGAGGCGACCAGTGGGCATCCTTATGAGATGCCCAAACCCCCTCAACTGATTCCTGTTTTTTTACTGGGAGTTTTTTCTCAGCCGAGCTAAGGGTGTAAGGGCAGAGGGTGTCATACTGTATGGAATGTAAAGCCCACTGAGGAAAATGTCTATTTGTGATATTGGGCTATACAAATGAAACTGATTTGATTCTCATCGTGGTGGAGCCGTGTCTGTATTCCGATGTCCTCCTGAATCGCGGAGCTCCTCACCCTGTCATGAAGAGTAAGCCCCGCTGCGGAAAATTCCCATTTCAGCTGCTTGTATCTGCAATCTCATTCTTTTGGTCACTGCCTACAGCTCTTGACCATGGTGATAAGCGATCAATCTCCTGATCCTTTTTACCCTTATTTGTTAAAAGAAAAGTAGACCCCAAGATAACTGGAGAGGGGAGAAGGTGTCACCGCCTGTAACTCCTCTGTCTCGCAATTCCAGCTTGCTGTGCTCCACTCTGATAACGGAGCCGGTGAGTGTTGACGTGCATCACAGAGCAAAACCACTGTACACACACACCACTGGCAACACACACACACACAGCCAGTGGAATCCAGAGGTAAAAGCAGGTATTTGAATTTTTTAATTAATTCAATACCACTTACTTACTTACTTAGGGAATTCAATACTTTTCAGAGTTTCATAGATTAATCTGACACCAACCTGAGCTCGTTTCAGCCCAATCATCTTCACTGTCTCCAGCGTCCTGTTCCTCTTTAATGTGTGGGGGCTCTGGTGGGTCCTCCTGGTCCAGACTGGGGCTCCACTCCTGCTGCTCAGGGGGAACCTCTTCTTCAACCACCACCAGCTGCTGGATGTCTGTGGAGAATAATGAAATATACATTTACAGTTTTCGAAAACGTTCAATGTCCTACTTCACCGGTGGAAATATGAAGGTGTATTGAACTCTGAGATTCTATGTAGTATAAATGTGCAATTTTTTTTAGAAATTGGTTCCTCCTAGCCTGAGAAAAGGCAGAAAGAGTGTTTTATGGTCTCACTTTCTAACATTTTTAAGTTTTTTTTCTCATGCGTGACATCACACATGGTAAAATGTAGGGTTAGGGTTAATAGGACAGCTGGGCCAAGGGAAGACTGAGGGAAGAAAAACCTCATTCATTATATTATAATAGCAATTTTATAATGATAGAATGTAGGTTCCGTATGGGTGAAGTATTCCTTTAATGTCCTGTAAACACTTAAAGGTGGAGTAAGAATTCCGGAAAATACTGGAAAAAGTCAGTATTCCGGAAAGACTATTTCTGGAAAAATCTCTCTTTTTGTCAAAATCAGTGAATATTGCATCCTGGTCTGCTACCTGTCCGATACTGTGTGCGCACTGCATGCTGAAAAAAAATCCAGTGTTGATACTGAGGCGCCTAGGCTCCGTTACTGGATATGTAAACAAAGGGGCCCACTGTAGCAGCTAGCAACATACCAGTTTAAAGTTGCACAGTTTCACTGATATGGACAAAGGGACATTTTGACAACAGGCGTTCTCCAGAATAGCGGACTCTACCTTTAAGCCACACATAGCCTTATTTTCTTGAATGTGGGGCTGAATGTTACTCAACTTTTGATTAGTTTGTCCTAAAGACCTGTCCAAGCTACCCAGACTCTTCTTAGCAGTCAAATTAAACTGGTGTACACTACAGTATTTTTTTTCTCTGAAAGATGTAGTTAATTTAGTCCAAGTGTCAACATTTCTATGACTTCAGGGTGGCTGAACCGACAAACAAATGTTAATACTTTTAATTAAAACTTAGAGTATTTTTATTTAAGATGTGTAGGCTTGTGTTGATAATTACCCTTCCTTTATAAGGCCCTGCTCACATTCCGTGGCAGCACAATACCCAATCGATGTGCTGTATACATGCTTTGACTTTACTGTATTGAGTTTAACACTAGTTAGTTAATTAACTCATGATCTAAAGATAAAGGCACCTTATATTACAAGCAAAATTCGGAAGCAAGCGCTGCAGCTTTTGGACACTAAATACTTACCCTGTGTTCCAAATCACATATTCTTTCTTTTTACTACACTACATACTAAAGTACAGAAGAGTTTTAGTCTTTTACTACACTACATACTAAAGTACAGAAGAGTTTGAGGGCCACAGGAGAGAAAAAAAAATTCAGGTAAGGAAGTTTTTTTTCCATTATGTCAAGAAATGTCAAGAATAAAGATGAATACTCCAAGAATGCTATTGGAGTTAGTGGGGCATTTATGTATTTTCAGCATACTACAATTGACCTGCATGTATTGGAACATCCTACATCTTTTTCTGGTGTGCTTCATAGTATGGAAGTATGGGGATTGGAACGCAGGGTTAGTTAGATTATTAGGATACCCTTTAGCTTTCTGTCTTACATGCATCCATAACATTCTCAGAACAACAAAAAGCAACACAAACTCAAAACCTGTCTCATTCAGTAGGTTACATAATCATTTATCTCTTCAGTATTTAGTTATAAAATAAAGATCTGTTTTTTTGTTTGTTGGTGTAGTGGTTAGAGCGAGTTAAAAGAAAGAATCTTAAAATGAATACACTAAGTCACAAGTAAAAGGGTAGTTAGCGTATAGCTCATTTCCAAATTAAATTTAAATCTTCGAGATCATTTAAATATGTAATCTGTAGGGTTGTACACTATTTCTTGTGTCAATAAATTAAATTCAATGTTAACTTTTCACAGGTGGAGTCAGCGATTCTGGAGAACGCTTGTTGTCAAAATCAAAAACATTTTTAAGATCAGTGAACATCTCCTTGTGATCCACAACTACCTGTCAGTAGTTTGTGTGCTCAAAAAACATCTGGTTAACATACACAGTCAGAGCTCTGTAAACTGGTATGTAAACAAAGGGGCCCCACCCTAGAGCAACATGCCCTTTTACAGAGCCTTGGCTGTGTGTTAACACTGGATTTTTCTCCCCAGCGCATATGGACAGGAAGCGGATCGTAAGGAGATATTCATTCATTTTGACAAAAAAGTGATTCTGACAACAAGCTTCCTCCAGAATCATTGACTCCACCTTTAACCAGGTTAAACTATTAGTCATTAAACATAATGTTGTTCTGTATGGGCAGCCCCAGTCAAGAGCAATGCAAGCTGCTTAGTTTTGTGCAACTTGGTCTATTTAAAATAATTTCTGTAGTGTTGGATGAAACAACTTAAAGGATACTTCACCCATACGGAACCAGCGTTCTATCATTATAAAATCGCTACCATAATATAATGAATGAGGTTTTCCTTCCCTTCCTCAGTCTTCCCTTGACCCAGCTGTCCTGTTAATCCTAACCTTACATTTGTACTAGTGTGACTTTAAATTGTCTGAATGTTTTTAATGTCCTAGAATTACCGTGTGATGTTCTTGTTGTTTTAGCTTTGTCCAATGTGTAGGCCAAGGTTTTACTGTGTTTTTACTGTGTCATATTGTTGTTGTCTACTGGTTAAGCAAAATGTAGCACAATGCCCAAGACAAATTTCCTTAACAGGACAATAAAGTTTACCCTGACCTGACCCTGATGTCACACTAGTAAAATGTAGGGTTAGACACTGAGACCATAAAATACTCTTTCTGCCTTTTCTCAGGCTAGGATGAACCGATTTCAAAAATATTTGCACATTTATACTACATAGGATCTCAGCGTTCAATACAACTTCATATTTTTACCGGTGAAGTAGTTATTTAACAATAATGCACCTGTGATAACTGTAATGTCTGGACTTATCATTAAATCAACCAGCTCTGCATGAATTTCCTACACAGCGTTCACACAGCTTTTAAAAGGTAAAATTAAGGAATTTTCCAGCACTTTCAAGACAGAAGTTCAACTTTTTCAATGAACCCAAAGCTTTATATATGGGGGGAAAAAATATGCTCATGATTTTTATATATTGCCCTATCTAAATCTAAATAGAACGGTATTCATAAAATGTATTGACATTGACAATCACTTAATGTCAATTAGCTATTACAGAAAAACCCAGATAAAAAAAAACTAAAAAAGACTTATTACTTATTACACATTATAAGTCAAAATATAGATAGATAGATAGATAGATAGATAGATAGATAGATAGATAGATAGATAGATAGATAGATAGATAGATAGATAGATAGATAGATAGATAGATAGATAGATAGATAGATAGATAGATAGATAGATAGATAGATAGATAGATAGATAGATAGATAGATAGATAGATAGATAGATAGATAGATAGATAGATAGATAGATAGTGTGGTATATAATCTCCCTAAACACATTCTCTGTAGACTGACTTAAGATAGTTACCAACCCCCATTCGGGAGGAATGTGTGGTTGCCCATGAGGACTGAGCTTCTGTAAATCATCTTATCTGTGTTTAAACCTGCATGTGTGTAGAATTTTGGGTTTTATTTCCTAGCAGATTTTGTAGAAAGTAATTATAATATCCATAAGTACGTTTAATTTAGTGCATAATAGCTGAAAAAAATGTTTTGAATTATTATTTTTTCCCTTAGAAAGGGTCTCATATATGTTCATATTTCTGCATAATTTGGACCAAGGCCTAGTGCCGCCATCTTGAAAGTGTCATAGTTGGAATGTCATCAGGTGCATTGTTTAAAATGTAGAATTGTCCTTGTCCTTGAAGGCCACTGTAGCTTCTGTTATTATTCTAAAGGGTTGGGGTTACCCAGGGAGCGTTGCATTCTAGAACTTTGTAGAACTTTCTTGATGATGTCATATTACACACTGCACCTTTAAGTTAAAGCAGACACTTGTATGACTGTTTGATAGGTGTGAATTAGCACCAGCCTGCTTCAGGGTCTCCCAGCCATAAGAAGAGGGTATAATATATGGCCACTGTCTAAAACTGTTGTTGTTTCTGGTCAAGACCAGACTCAAGGCCGCCAGGCTGGACACTGCCCTTCTTAACGGATTTCACAGATGTTCAGTAGGGGTAATTGGGCAATAGTCAAAACGCACCAATTACAGACAAAGAGGCTTGTTCTTTGACGACCAATCAGTTTATGTAGACCCTAGAATAAGAAAGCCAACAATCATGATTCGGGGGGCTTCTTCCGTTTGACCAGGAACTGTCTGATATCTGTTTCCTCCTCTGTTCTAATTTGGCTTTCTAAACACTTTGACTTTTATTTGGCTTCGTTTTTGACTTGCAGTATGAGCTTGTTGTTTTGTAATAAAGAGAATTGTTCCTGAAGCCTCCACTGCGTCAGCTGTTTTCTTCCTTCATCTCGCCCTACCACCAACCCAAGTAAGAGAATTAACAGCAATAGATCGATAGATAATCGTTCAATTCAATTTTCTGATCATCATTTTCAATTACAGTATATGGCCAAATCATCACTGTATTTTAAAAACAGTGTGCAAACCCTTCCTACATCGCAGCCATACTTCTGCCCAACATTATTGATGCCGGCTATTCCACAACATTTTTCTATAAACAGTGATCCTCAATAACTTTGCTTCTGTTACCTATTAAAATTCTGCCTACCTCTTCCACCACATATAGTTAAAGTATTTAGCCTATGACCAAATAAACAAATGTTTTAAACCAATAACCAAACTCTTTGTCTTTGATGCATTCAAGGGTGGAGTCAGCGATGAGAACGCTTTTTGTCAAAATCAGTGAATATCTCGTCACGATCCGCTACCTTTCTGCAGCTCTCTCTCTCTCTCCCTCTCTCTCTCATGGATATGGATGTGGTTGTGTGCGTGCGTGTGTGTGTGCGTGCGTGTGTGTGGTGTGTGTGTGCGTGTGTGTGTGTGTGCATATGTGTGTGTGTGTGCTTTGAAAATAAATCCGGCGTTAATACACTAAACAGCCTCGGCTCTAAACTGGCATGTTTGGTCTAGCCATGGTGGGCCCCCATTGTTTACACAAGGCTTATGTAAACAAAAGGGGCCCACCCTTTGTTAACAAGTTAGCGATTGTACACGGGTATGAAAAGTGTTCGTAGCCTATTCGTCTACAATCGCTGACTACACTTTAAATAAGCGCTTTATTGAGCGCGACCCATTCGTCAATTAAATTGTATTATATTTTACTAGGTTATATCCAGTCATTGCTGTGCATTCGTTGCTAACCAGGCGTTGCTATGCATATGGAAAAATGACCATACCGAGCTCCTTTATATCTATAATCATTTCTAAATCAGAGCGATTCTCAGAAAAAGGTTGTAAAGTAGATAATTTATTAATAATGGAGGTCCAGAGTCAGACGAGGCTTTTTCTTTCTTCACTAACCGTCTCCTAGGTCTTTGTGACGTTCCGTGCCCTCCGTGTGTCCGGGCTTCATCGCTCTGTCGTCGGTCAAACTTCCCTGCGACACACCGCTGCTCTACTCCCCGGCCTCCAGTAGTCGCTCGCTTTAAGTCGTTTCTTCTGATTATTTCCAAATATTTTTTAACAGCTACAGAGCTGCTGGCTGCTACCTACGCTCGTGCTACAGACATAAAACCACCATCCGGAAGTGAAGCCGGTGACATAGTTCCACGTCATAATTCAGTAGAATGATGAGCAATGCGAAGAGCGCCGCCTTATGGACTGGAGGAGAAAACTCACTCTGTTATATTCAAACAATGTTCAGTTCATGTACAACAAACGCACGTTTTTTTTTCGATTTCTCCCATGGTCTTTTATATGCATGTACGAATCAAAACTTTAAATAAGTTAAAAAAAGTAATTCATATTGAAGGCTATCATATTTTAAAGGTGCAGTGTGTGGAATATATTGTAATTTTTCAGAACAGACTTAGTAGAAATGGAACATAATATTCATAAGTAGCCTACGTTTTAATCAGTGAATAATCGCTTGAAAATTAAAGTTGTTAATTGTATTACCTTGGAATGAGCCTTTTATATCCCTACAAAGGAGCAAAGTACGGAAGCCGCCATGTTGCACTTACCATGTTTCATCTTAACGGCCTTACATCATGGGGAAATGTACCTGTTTACCCTGGGGGCAAAACCCCCTTTTTTTTTAAACAGACATGCAATCTTGTTAAAGGTTGTTCCCAGAAATGATATCTAGGACCTTCAAAGATCACAACCTGGGTGGACAACCTGCTCAACTACCAGCTGGAAAGCTACAGGGGGCGGAATAACTAATCGAGCCACGGTAAGGTTAACATTTAAAAATGTTAGCTTATATGCATCGTCATGAAACTTTGCCAGTTGATTACTGACATCAAAACAATGATTTTTCATATTGGAGTTTTTTCAAAAATGTTTGAATATAGTCCTAAATTTGGCATATTTCACTAATTATGCCACATTTGCATATCTTAAAAAAAAACTCAAATCTAGATGTTGGATAAAGCAAGAGTTCAAATCTTTTAATGCATTTAGACAACATATTAGTGTCCAAACAGAACAGATTTGGGATACAGCCTTTTTCAATTTATAAAATAAAAAAAATACTATGTACAGGTCTAAAAAAAATGATTTTCATCAGTTTTGAAGAAAAATGTCTCAAATCAGACAATGAGCATATGAAAAAAATCCTTCTGTAATAACCTTCGGAATATTGCTAAGATTGATTATTGAAACTTTACTTCAAGTAGGGCTTTAGAATTTGAGATTTTCATTCTGAGTGTTAAAACTGCAAGTGATGCTTAAGCTATGAGATGAAAAAACTATCAAATCATGTCTATCTAACCACTATCAAACCAAAGTTATCACATGATCTCTCACCTATATCTTCTTGTCCTTGAAGGCCACCATAGTTTCTGTAATTACTGGGAAGGGAAGGTTACCAAGGGAGCGTTGCAATCTAGAACATTCACCACTTGATGCAACTAAATATAATGAAGTATATGAAGCCGGTTTCCTGTGTAAAATAAACCAAGAAGAGAAAGTGCATGTGGAGTTTGCCAACTGGGCCTAGTGGCCTTGGCAGTTTGAGATAACGGACAGCTGTTTTGATAAAACCGCTTTTAGCCATAGTGGCCCCTGACTCCTGGAACAGCCTACAACATACAATTAAAATAAATACACTCATAACTGTTAACCAATTTAAAATTATTATTTTGAATCAGCCCCTCTACACTTGTAACTGTTTTAATTAGGCTATTGTCTCTTTCATTCAATTGATCTGAATGTTTTAAATTGTTGTCTGTGTCTTGTGTGTGTAAGCTTGTTATGTATTCTCATTGTATATTGTGTATCTGTACAAACTCGACGTCATTGTAAAAGAGGGTCACCCCTCAATTGATCTTTCGAGGTTAAATAAAGGAAAATTAAATGAAAAAAAATGAAATAAGGGGGAGGGAAAGTTAGATGTGTTATACACTTGGGCATTAGAGGAGGCTGAGGCTTCTGCTTCTGACTGCTCTGCGAGACGGCTGCATGTGAGTAGATGTATATTCAACTGTCAATAAAGTAATCCATTTGTCACACCTTCAACTCGTGTTTATCAGCTTAATCCACGACAATAACACAATTACACACTGTGCCTTTAATTTTGCTAGCAGTTGTTATAAAAATAATAATATATAATATTATTATTCTAGTGAAACAGCTGTTGGCAATGAAATTCTCACTCTTTCAGTGTTCATACAGCCATGTATCAAAAGTCCAGATTCAAACGCTCCTCCACAACGGCAGTGTTTCATAGTACTAACAGGTACATAGGCAAGAACACATGCTTTTAAGTATTACTGCAGTAAAGTAACTAAATATTCCCTAGTGCAGCTGTACAGTACTGCTCCGACATAGTGCTCACTTTATAACGTGAAGTCAAAGCTTATGGTTGGTTTGTAGTGGACGGTTTTTTGTTTGACAGTTGATATTGAAAGTTTTTGAACTTGAACTGGCATTTAGCTGTGTGTGTGTTGTGTGTGTGTGTGTGTGTGTGTGTGTGTGTGTGTGTGTGTGTGTGTGTGTGTGTGTGTGTGTGTGAAATTAGCTGTATATATTTTTATTCTTCAAGTGTCTCTGCTGCTTCACATAGAGTTCTCGAGCCGTATGATGTGACGACGAACACAGTCCTCTCCATCAGCTCCTGTTTCCATCTGTTCAGTTTGTCTTTGATGAAGCTGTGAGGACTGAGGTTTCTCTTCATCATCTTCACTCTTCACAGGGACAGGAGTGAATACAGGAGTGAGGAGGAAGCCTCCCGCTGCTCAGGGGGAACCTCTTCTTTACTGTGGAGCTTCAGTTCAGTTGAGCTGCTGGCTCCAGGCTCTGCTTCTCCATTCTCCTCCGTTTGGTTTTGATGAAGCTGTGAGGACTGAGGACAGACAGCTTGTGTCTTGTGAGTTGAACATCCCACGAGAATCTTGGTCACACACGATGCAGTGGAATTTTTTCTCCTGTGTGTGGACGGCGACCATGTGCTTTTTCAAATTTCCCTTCAATGTAAATCTTTTAGCACAAACTGAGCAGCTGAACGGTCTATCAGTCGTACTTTTAGCGGTTTCAAGACCAACACACCCGTGTCTTTTTACTTGACCAGCCCAAGCGAATCTTCGGTCACAAACGGTGCAGTGGAAGTTTTTCTCCTGCGTGTGGACGACCATGTGTCCTCTTAAATTTCCCTTCAGTTTAAATCTTCTGCCACAAACCGAACAGCCAAACGGTCTCTCAGCTTTGTGGATGACCATGTGTATTGTCAGATGTCCATTCTGGTTAAATGTTTTACCACAAACTGAGCAGCTGAATGGTTTGTATCCTGTATGAATTCTCATGTGGGTCTCCAATCTTTTCGTGACGCTAAAACTTTTACCACAAATGGAGCAACAGAATGCTTTCTTGCCTGTGTGAGTTGTCACATGTCTTGTTAGATTACATTCTAAACGGAATCTTCTTCCACAGTCAGAGCAGCTGAAAGGTTTAGTTTCAGTGTTACATCTCATACCACTTTTAGAGACTTTATTGATTCTGAGAGACTTTAAACCTGACTGGGTTCTCCGGTCTCGGTCCAATAATCGTCACTGTCTTCAGTCTCAGGTCCTAATTCTGGATCTGGATGTGAGTCTTCTATATCATATTCAATGTTTGCTTGTGGATCTGGATGTGAGTTCCTGGCTGGTTCTGGTCCTCCACAGTCCTCTCCATCAGCTCTTGTTTCCATCTGTTCAGTTTGTCTTTGATGAAGCTGTGAGGACTGAGGTTTCTCTTCATCATCTTCACTCTTCACAGGGACAGGAGTGAATAGGAACTTGGTGATATCAGCCTCCTCCAGCCCTTGAAGCTGCTCTCCCTCCTGACTGGTCCAGAGTTCCTCCTGTTCCTCTTTAATGTGTGTGGGGCTCTGGTGGGTCCTCCTGGTCCAGACTGGGGCTCCACTCCTGCTGCTCAGGGGGAACCTCTTCTTTAACCACCAGCTGCTGCTGGACATCTGTTGAAAATAATGAAATACATATTTCAGAAAACTGTAATTTCATGTTAGCAAACTACCGCTTTTGTCCAAAGGAGGCACTTTGATGGACTTCATATCCTTTAACCAATTAGACATTTTATCTTTAAATCTGCCAAACTCTACCTGTAACTGTTTTAATTATGCTATATTGTACTTTAACACCATTTTATTTGAATTGCAGCCATTCTACATCACTGTGTAAATGTTTTAGAAAAAATCTTCTCTTTATCAGTTGTTGTTTTTGATGTATTAGCATTGTATATTGTGTAGGCCTATGTATTGCTGTTTTTGATTGCATTTGTTTGACTAGTCGACATCATTGCTGAGGGTCACCCCTCAATTGATCTCTCCAGTATAAATAAAGGTTGAAAAAATAAATAATAACTGGTCGATAATGCATCAAAATACTGCACCCGTAAAGCAATAGGCCCGTTCGGTGAGGAGAAGTCTTGCTCAGACCTGCGCAATTATGACGTGCGTCTTGCTGAGCGCACAGCATTTTTGCAGCATCTTTGCTGTGCGCTCAGCAAGACCCGCGTCAGAATTGCGCAGGTCATAGCAAGACGGCTCCTTCTCAAACGAGCCTAATAACTTTCCATGCATAAAATAACGCATAGCATTATGAAGGGAGCTAAATGTTTTTTTTTAAAAGTGTAAGAATTTTAGGGAAATGCGCACTGTTCCGGTCTTTCCAGTATCAGAAGAATCCGGCTTATAATAGGTGTATTTGGCTGCATTGCATATTATATGTTCTGGGACACAATCAGTGTGTCTGTCATGTAGCCCAAACAAAATAGTTTAGACCACTGTTGTAGTGGAACTTTAAAATCAACTGCTATATGATCAGTTGCAGGGTCGAGTTCAATATTAAACAACCAAATACGGTTATAAACAAAAAAGATGAATTTCTCTGATTAATAATGAACTCGCAATATAGGAGGAACAAACCTGCTCTGTGTAACCGGACTTCAGGCTTCAAAACAGCGTCCAGTAGTTTCTGTTGTCGCTCGTTCTTCTCTTTTGAACGACATAGTTCCTCTTCGTACTCTGCTATGGTTCTTTCAAACAGCCCAAATATCTCTTCAGCAGCCGCAGCTAGGCGCTGGTTCACCAACGCTCTCACCATTTGGACTTTTGACATTTTGATCATTCAGAAATAATTATCCAGAAAATAAAATGGCTGAACTTAACCACGGGGGACTTCCTAGTTAGTCACAATAAGGGCAATCACTTCCGATGGCTTCAGACTTCGGGTTCTCCAGACTAAAAGCCCAGAGGGTTCGCTGAGGGAACACCTCCACATAATATACAACAAGACAGTGACACCAGTTTATAGCCAAATTCATTCTTAAACACTGACATAGCCTAACATTAGTAATTATAAACAGATATATATGTTTAATACATCATGAAGGAACTAAGTCCAATACGAATGCTCCGTTTGTGGATTGACTCAGTTTTAGGCAATGTTGCATGTTTTATTGGGTAAATCATCCGACATTCAGCCCCCCCCCCCCTCCCCCCATATAGCCAGATAGAATGACCCTTGTTTCATGACCACATACAGTATAGAGACTATTCCACAGTGAGATTGGCAGTGGAATAGTGGCCTTAGCAGTCCTCGTCTCTATGCATCTACATAGTCGAATCTTTCTTTAAGTTGACAAATCATGTTTTGTTTTTAAATTCTTTAAATCCAGATTGTCATTTAACACCAATTACAGTTTGTCTCCTTGACTTGGCATAAGAATTTATTTTACTATGACTTAACATGAGTCTACCATTTACACACACACAAAAAGAAATTGATTTAAAAGCACATGAGTTATTTTCACAATTTTTATTGATTGGCAGTGTGGAATCGTCCATAATGTCGACTATTCTGCGTCAGCCTTACTACAGTGTTCCGGCTCCTGATGATCCGGTTGCTTCTTTAGCAGGTTCTGGATGCGCTCCAGAATGATCTGGTTGGCGCTATAGCAGTCCTCCGGTCCGTATGGGGCTGCGAGTGTGAGCGCCCCACCTGCCACGCTCAGCGCCCCGCCTTCCCCCTCCGTCACTGGGATGCGGTTCCTCTCGAGCCAGGCCTGGGCACGGTCCTTGGCCCGCTGCAGCTCTGCCCGATCCAGTCGACTGCTCCTGCTGGGGGGAAGGAGGAAGCCTTGGAGACGCTGGAGGGTTTCCTCATCACAATCCTGGAGAATCTCCACCGATTCCACAGCGTGACCCATCACCACCTGTTAGAGTGTTCAGTTGATTGATTGATTGATTGATTGATTGATTGAATTGATTTAATTTATTTCAGACATATCAAATAAAAACATATGAAAAATACTAAACAAAATGAAAAGCACAAAAATACAATTAACAAAAACGATGTTCAAATTATTTCACAAAAAATAAAATTTCATATAATATATTCAATTATTTAACAATATATTTGATTGAATAACAGATCAACAGGTTGAATTCAGGTAGAGAGCCATCCTAAAGTATAATGCACTATGCACTTTGAATGTTTATTGTCTGTTTTTATTAGTCTGTCATTTTTTATATAATTGTCTGAGTCTGTATGTATTTGTACTGTTTGTGCTTATGTTTTTTCTACATGTTCCCAAGTGCATGATGCATTGTATAAATACGCTATATAAATTACATAAAAATCATAGTATATCAAGTTGTATATACTGTATGTATAAATTGTAAATATCAAAGATAGTATTGCCAATTGTATAGAGATTATAAGGAATACAAGAAGCTAATATAATAAATATTATTTCTTGAGCTGTGGAAAAGGGGTAGGATTAAACAAGTTTATACTTCTTCCTGCTCCTTTTCAGGCATATCATATCAATATATGTATATTTTTTTTTATTTTTTGTGAAATAATTGAAACATCATTTTTGTTTATTGTATTTTCATGCTTTTCAATTTGTATTTTTGATATGTCTGAAATAAATTAAATCAAATAAAATCAAATCAATTCAATCAATAAATCAATCAAGACATATTCCCCATGGGACAATAAAGGTTTATCTCTCTCTCATCTCACCTGGACCGAGGCTTTGCCGGACGGACCGAAGGTAACCAGAACCAGACTGAGAGGGAGACAGAGATACAATGTTAAAGCACACTGGATGAACAATACATAATATTAGAAAACAGAAAGGGAGACACAGAGTTAGACTATTACAGTAGCCTACAGTACACTGAACTATACATAATATTAGAAATTTGAGAGGGGGAAAGAGTTAGAATATTACAGTAATAACAATAATGGATTGGATTTATATAGCGCTTTTTCTAAAAGGCACTCAAAACGTTTTTATAGGGTTCCAGGTTCCATTCATTCAGACACAGTCATACCGGTGGCTGCCATTCAGCGCCTACGGCCCCTCCGACCACCACAAACATACAGCAGTCATACACATTCACACGACAAGGCAAGTCGGGTGAAGTGTCTTGCTCAAGGACACAACAACCATGACACAAGTGGCAGGGCGGGGATCGAACCGCCAACCCTTCGATCATTGGCAGACCCGTTCTATCAAAGTCGCCTACAGTACATTGAACAATACATAATATTAGAAATTTGAGAGGGGGACAGAGTTAGAATGGACTAGAACGGGTTAGATAGAGCCGGTAGGGGTCCCCGAGGGCTGACACACTTTAAACAACAGTGACAATCAATGACAATGTGCAAAAGTTTGTCCACCTGACTCCACCCACTCTCTAATTGCTCTCTAAATTTTCCCCCTTTCTACTGTTGCAACATGATTCAGTTCAGGGGCGACGTTAGCCCCTTATTAGCTCTGCTCATGCAACCATAACATATTAGGCTATTGTAAAACAAAACAAAAATGATTTTGAAATCGGGTGTGTCGAGCTCCAGCGAGTCCAGTTTTTGAGAAGATTAAACTGCGAAACCTCGATAGGAATGATTAGTTTCAAACGGATGGTGGTGACGGTCTCAATTTAACAGCCATGTGTGACACAAGTCAACTATTATAGCCTAGGGCTCTCTCTCTCTGTATGATCTGTGTGTGTGTGTGTCTTACAGGCCGAGTGTGTCGTTCGCTGTGTGTATATTGTGTGTGCGTGTGTGTTTACATTGTAGTAAATCATTGTATGTGGACTGGAGTTAACGGTGTGTGTGTGTGTGTGTGTGTGTGTGTGTGTGTGTTAACATTGTAGTAAATCACTGTAAATGGAGTTAATGGAGTTAACGGTGTGTGGGTGTGTGTTTAACATATTGTGTTACCTGGCCGTTACCGGATCCACCGTCATCATCCATCCTTGCAGTTCTTCATCTTTTCCCGCCTTTACCTTCACCTGTTTGTTGACGTAACGGACCCACTGCAGCGGACCCAATAGAGGCCAGCCGCACTGCATCGCTGGCTGATCAATATGACAATGATCTACGCACTCCATTGAACTGTTACACTTACACCGACTGCTGCACGATCTTTAAACCATCCGGGGAAACACGCGGTCTAAACAAAGGTTCCGCTTCTGGTAAGATCTTTATAGAGGCGCTGATGCCATCTGCAGGGCTGAGCCGCTCATTACACCCTGTAGTTAAATAATAGATCCGATGGACATTTAAGCTTAGACACTACTACAGGTGAATAGGGTTACATTTTTAACATGTTAATATCATCATGAAACTTTGACAGTTGATTACTGACATCAAATCTATTATTTTTTGTATTACAATTTTTTCAGAAATGTTTTATCAAATATGCAAATGTACCAATACTGTATGCTCCACCTGAAACTTTACCTCTTACCTAGGGGGCAAAACCCCTTTTTTTTGAAAAACAGACATGGAGCGTTGTAGAAGGTTCTTCACCAGAAATGATATCCAGGACCTTCCACGATCACAACCTGGGTGGACAACCTTGTCAACAAGCTGCTGGAAAGCTACAGGGGGCCGATAGAGCACGAATGAATTAATTAATTTTTTACACTGTTTTTTCCAAGGGAATGTCTAGCCGTTTCCTAAAATACCAGCTGGAGACTCCAAAAGGACACTTTTGGTCCATGAAATGTAACTGTGTAAAACATTTATTTTCTATGGGTTATTGATCAAATTTGAACTGTGATTAGGAAAGGCTTCAGGCAGTTGGACACTTGTTTTGTTTTCAAAATTTAAAAACAAATTGACTTGGTTTTCTTCCAACATCTAGATTTTGGGGCTTTGCAGATATGCAAATTTTCGCATCATTAGTAAGATATTGATGATTTTTCATATTTATTTAAAATGTTTGGAAAATACTGTAATACAAAAAGTTTTTGTTTTAATGTCAGTAATCAACTGGCAAAGTCTCTTAATGATATCTATAAGTTAAAAAAAATCCCCATTAGCCCATCCCCATTCACTTAAACAGTGGTTCTGATTTGCTATGTCGGCCCACTGTAGCTTACCAGCAGCTTGTTGACAAGGTTGTCCACCCAGGTTGTGATCGTGGAAGGCCCTAGATGTAATTTTTGGTGAACAACCTTTTACAACGCTCCATGTCCATAAAATCACTTTGCCCCCTGGGTATCTGGCTGTGTTTAAATTATCAGTCAATAAAGCACTTTCATTCATGGTCTGCAAGAAGTCAGAGCTGCAAACTGCTGGATGGTTAATTTGCACAAACAATTGTCACATGCCCCCCCCCCCCTCCCTTTGGAGATAAAAAATCTTTATTAAAGCTTCATAAGAAAACAGCACCTTTCTGCCCTGTCATTCATTTAATTTGATTAATTGTGTTACAAAAAAGCTAGGACAGTTAAGTCTTAAAACAGCAGCCTCGGATGGCTGATTAGTCAGGATGTTAATCCCAACGGGGAAAAAATGATGGGTAAATTTGAGGAATTTATCAACTTTAAAGACAAGGCAAGGCAATTTTATTTATATAGCACATTTCAGACACAGGGCCATTCAAGGTGCTTCATAGGGTCAAAATTAAAATACATCAAATATAGAATACACATACAAAAAAGAAACAAATTTAAAACATGGATAGAAATACAACATTTGAACAAAAGAAATAAAACATTTGAACAAAAAATAAAAATTACAGGATAAAAGGGAAACAGGAAAGTTTTGAGACCGATTTAAAAGAGCTGAGAGTTTCAGCAGACCTCAGACTCTCTGGCAGTCCGTTCCAGACATTGGGCGCATAAAAGCTGAAGGCCGTCTCTCCCTGTCTAGTCCTAGCTCTGGGGACTTTTAGAAGACCTGTCCCAGACGACCTGAGAGCTCTGGCTGGTTCATAAGGGATCAGCAGATCAGTCATGTATTTTGGCCCTTGACCATTTAGGGCTTTATAGACCAACATCAATATTTAAAAAAAGGTGAAGTAAGCGATTTGTTTATGTGAATATAAGTGTTAAATCACTCTTTCTTCATACAGTGATCACTTATATAGTGTGCGCGTTTCATAAAGCCAATCTCTCAGTCAGCTGCTCTGCATGCAATCCGCAAATAAACTTTTCGGGGATCCCACTACTGAAAACCAATCAGAAGAGAGACAAACCGGCACCCGTCTCACTGCCGGTGCACGTCAGAGCAACAGATACAATGGCTGAGCAGGTAAAAATCCTTCCCAATGTTTTGATGGTTTTAATCATGTTTTATTACACTTACGGATCTGAGATGATGCTAGATAACTCGCTGCTTGAAGACCGCAGTGCATTACTGTGGTGACGTAGGGACGAGCGAGGGGACTGCTAACTGCAGTAACTGACAGGAAGTTAGCTAAACTGACCATTCCACTTACTTCACCTTTAATTGACTGCATTTAAAATAAATATCAGTTAAATTGTAAACTAAATTTAGATTTTGTCCAAAGCTTTAGTTTGCTGCCAGACAGCTCTTTATTTTTGTATCGCTTGGCCAATCAGCCTCTCGACTCTTAGGTTCTGCAAATTATTAAAGAGACATACCAAAACAAAAATAAACTGCTGCCTGGCGCGAACCAAAGCTGTGGGAAAAATTCAGTCTAGCGTACAATTGAACAGATATTTAGGTTTTAGGAGAGCATTTATATAAATGGAGGAAAACATTTTTTCTTCTGGCCTCCTCTCCAACAATACAAGGCTGAATTCTGCTACAGTGACGCCTCCCACAAAATCCTAAAAAATTATTGCTCTGTCCAGAACAATAACAATAACTCGTACATAACACAATAACTATGCCAGAGTACCCCATACAACCACACTTCAAAAATACTGAACTATCCCTTTAAAAATAAGCGATTCTCTGCCCGTTCACACAAGGTATTGAATTCTGGTCTCTTTTGTCTGACCTCTCTGAGGAGAAGAAAAGATCAACAATGGCCAACCTACGTTCCATAATTTCCCAGGCAAGCAAATACCTTACACCAGAGGAAATCGAAACTATTAAAAGCAAAGCCCAAAAGGACGCAGAGCAGGACTACCTACCAATACAAGAGGAGGAATCCCGGAGGAGACAAGAGACCAGATGGGAAATGGTAGAGAGATGGACACTCATATGGGCCATGGAGTATGCAAAAACAAAACACAGGAAGCAAAAAGAAATTACAGCATCATGGAGGAAGATATTCTTCCATTTCTGCCCAGCAAAGTGTAATATTCCACCAAGTAGACTCAACACCCAGCGCCACAATAGTTTGCGGTATTTCAGTGAAACAGACTTTGACTGCATGAGAGCTCAAGTAGGGGCTCTTATAACTACTGACAGTTGCCCATTACAAAACCCCATTCCTGTTCCAAACCGCCACCAAACTCCAGGAAGCCCGAGGAATAGGGGATCAAGACCAGCTGGTCTCCTGTGTGGAATGCCACGTGCTGTGTCAAATTTCTTGTTGTGAATTTCCCTTCAGTTGAGATATTTTCCTGCATGCTGATGAGCGAATGGTTTCTCTCCAGAGTGAATTCTCATGTGTACATTCAATTCTTTCTTTAAAACAAATTTTTGACCACAAACTGAACAGCTATATCCTTTAACTCCTGTGTGGAGGGCAATGTGTTGTGTCAAATGTCCCTTCTGCCTGAAACCTCTATCACAAAATGGGCAACTGAAACTTCTCTCCCCTGTGTGAACAGCCATGTGTATTCTCAAACCGCTCTGTGTAAATCCTTTACCACAAATTGAACAGCTGACTGGATTCGCCCCTGTGTGTACAGCCATGTGTATTCTCAAACCCCTCTGTGTAAGTCCTTTACCACAAATTGAACAGCTGACTGGTTTCTCCCTTGTGTGTACAGAGATGTGTCGTTTCAAAGTTCCCTTCCTTGTAAATATTCTACCACAAATTGAACAGCTGAATGAAACCTCCCCTGTGTGTACAGCCATGTGTTGTTTCCAACTTCCCTTCAGTGTAAATCTATCACCACAAATTGAACAGCTGAATGGTTTCTCCCCTGTGTGGATAACCATGTGAAGTGTCAAATTTCCCTTTTGTGTAAATTGTTTACCACAAACTGAGCAGCTGAATGGTTTTGCCCTTGTATGTACAACCATGTGTTTTGTCAAATTTCCCTTCTGTGTAAATCCTTTACCACAAATTGAACAGCTGAATGGTCTCTCTCCTGTGTGGACGACCATGTGTAGTTTCAAACTACTCTTCTGTTTAAATCCGTCACCACAAACTGAGCAACTGAATCGATTTTCATCAGTATTACATCTCATATCACTATTAAAGACTTCTGTGATCTCTTGATTATCTTCAGTCTCATGTTGTAAATGTGGATCTGGATGTGAGTTCCTGGCTGGTTCTGGTCCTCCACAGTCCTCTCCATCAGCTCCTGTTTCCATCTGTTCAGTTTGTCTTTGATGAAGCTGTGAGGACTGAGGTTTCTCTTCATAATCTCCACTCTTCACAGGGACAGGAGTGAATAGGAACTTGGTGATATCAGCCTCCTCCAGCCCTTGAAGCTGCTCTCCCTCCTGACTGGTCCAGAGTTCCTCCTGTTCCTCTTTAATGTGTGGGGGCTCTGGTGGGTCCTCCTGGTCCAGACTGGGGCTCCACTCCTGCTGCTCAGGGGGAACCTCTTCTATAACCACCACCACCAGCTGCTGGATGTCTGCAGGAAACATTACAGAGAAATGTTATACTTATTGAACTTCTCCAGATCACTGACCATGAAAAACAAGCAAACCAAAGAACAATTTGAACCTTTAACGACTATATGCTAATTCTAGTGTAAGTTTAATACATAAGATTTCAGTAAAGAGAGGAATTTAATTCGGAAACATCCTGACTCTGGCTTACATGATACAGCAACATCTGAGGAATCTTTTAGAATTTTTTAAAACGGTCTAAAACTAAAACCTTTGGGTGTTGTTATCATTTCCTCACAACTCATTCCTTTCCTTTTCCCATCATCCTTCTAACACCTCATCTCAGCCCGACCCTTGACTGACTTTACATAACAGTCAGAAAGGTTTTATTTAAATACAGATGTCAGCAAAATAGTATTATACAGCAGTTGGTTCTGACCGAGTGATTTGATTGGACGAGAGACCCATGCGTTCTGAAGCAGCGCTGATATGAGCGTCCAACATCACTCTGAATGTTCAGGGACTGTTCACCAAACTGACATCATCACTCCGCTCACTGACGAACCAGAGCTTCACTTGTGTTAACTGTGTGTGACTCAGGTTGGCTGTGGCGAGTCTCCCCCTTTGAGAGGGCATCTCTGCCGCACGCACGCACGCACGCACGCACGCACGCACGCACTTTCAGACGGTCCTGTGCTCAGTCCCACCCAGAGTGAAATGTGGACAACCTAGGCCAGGCAGCCCAGAACACACACAACCTCTCACACACATGTAAATGTACTGTTCTGTTTAGAGTAGCTGAGGTTTAGCTTTTAGTTTTTCTGATAGTTTTTTTTCTACTTTTCCATTCACCAGTCAGAGAAGGTATTTGATTTTTCATCAAAATTACAATACATATCGGTTACTGGGACTTCATTACTTTTCAGAGAGTTTAAATTGACACTGACCTTCGATGGTTTCGGACCAATTTTCATCACTGTCTTCAGCCTCAGAAGTGTCTTCAGTCTTGTCTTCAGTCTCAGGTCCTAATTCTGGATCTGAATGTGAGTTCCTGGCTGGTTCTGGTCCTCCACAGTCCTCTCCATCAGCTCCTGTTTCCATCTGTTCCTCTTTAATGTGTGGGGGCTCTGGTGGGTCCTCCTGGTCCAGGCGCCATTCTGTTTGGGTTCCCTTGTGTTGTTGCACTTGTCCCTTGTGGTCAGAGCTTGTAGCACATTCAGAGGAGCTAACTGATGTTTTTACAGTATCACCTTGCACTCCCTTTGGCTTCTCACAATCACTACTGCCATCACTCTTAACGTGTGGGGGCTCTGGTGGGTCCTCCTGGTCCAGACTGGGGCTCCACTCTTGCTGCTCAGGGGGAACCTCTTCCTCAATCACCACCAGCTGCTGGATATCTGCAGTACACAGGAAACAGTCACATTAGAAAGACTTATTTATTATTGTAGGGGTGAGTGGGGTGAGTTGTGCCAGCGGGGAAGTGTTTCCACCCCTTGTTTCTAGAAAACCATAAAAGAAATTGGAAATGTGACCACATATTTTTGAAGAGCCATCCATTTGACTCATCCTGTAAAGAAGGAAGACACATGGAATAAAATATATGCACATTTAAGCCCAAAAAACAGTTTTTTTGCATTTCAAACTAAAAGTTCTATGATCAAGGTTTTTTGATTATTGTGTCTGAACAATTATAGACACGTTTGAAAACATTTGACACGTGTTAGTGCTTTAGTATGCTACATTTTGAGTCTATAGAGTTAGCACAATGTCAGCCCTAAACTGCTGAATCATGCTAATTCCAAAATCCAAAATGCTGGGGTTGGTGTGATTTGTGCCAAAGGGCCTGGGTGAGTTGTAAGTAAGTAAGTAAGTACGTTTTTTTTACTGAAAGCTATATTTCTTAAACTGTTTATTTCAGATCCAAAGTTATTGTTGCCAAGGATGCACCACATCCTGAAATATACATACTAGTTGGAGACATTACTGTCAAGGCCTCACTTTAAAGTCACTTTGAGTAAAAAGTGGCACAACTCACCCCACTTTCCCCTGTATACAATTATGAATAATATAAACTGTATACGTATAGACTCTTTCTTAGCACTATCCTTAGTAGTTATTGAAGGAAAAGGGGTTCCAAATTAGGGGTGTGATCGTTTACAAAAAGTTCTAAACGGTAACACGACAACATTTCTACCGTGTACACGACACGTTTGACCGTTTAACGAAGAAATACAGACAGCTTTCAGATCAAATATAACATACATGTTCAGATTTACTAACCGCTAACACGTGCAAAACCCTAGTCAAAATTAGTTTATTTCAGCTGTTGGTGAACAATGACGTATTCAATAGTATCCAGAAAGAAACCAGAGGTCAGACAACTGTTGGCGGTTAACAGAAAAATAGGCCTTACTGCAGAGATGTAGCTCCTTGAGCAGGTCGGTGGAGATGTGTGTAACTGCGTATATAATATGGAAGACTGGTATTGTAATTCGGACAAAAAGCTGAATTTCTCTCTACACAAGTCACACAATCACATGTTAAAGAAATAATATGTTCCCGTGCCTATGGGCAGCTGTCTTCCGAACTGAAACTGCGCGTGTCAGCATCTTCACAGAAATAAAAGCATTTGGCCTAAATATATTAAATATTACAAAATAACTTTTAGCTGAAAATATACTTATAAAATGCAAATAATAGGAGCTGTAAATTATTATGAATTAATAAAATAGCACATAAAACTTGCACAAATATAAATAAACTATTTCTTATGCTTCATGCAATCTGGCTCTTACACTAGGGTTGCTTCATTTGGTCAGGTAAAGGTTCAGTAACCTTATGTGCCAAAACGTTTAAACAAAAAGATGGCAAGTCAAATCTCTGCCATAATCAAAGCTAAAAGAAATGTTTATATTTTACAGTTGACATTTCCTGTTCATAGATCGGAGCCTACATATCCCAGAGGGCATTGCGGTTGTTCAGCAAAAGTGCGCATGCTCAGAGCAGGGGCATAAGTAAACGGTCAACGAGGTTATAAAGTTTCAAAATCTATTGTTATTACAGTTAAGTAGCTGAATTTATCTGATAAAAATAAGACTTGTAATGTTGGAGGAACAAACCTGCTCTGTGTAACCGGACTTAGGCTTCAAAACAGCGTCCAGTAGTTTCTGTTGTCGCTCGTTCTTCTCTTCTGAACGACAGAGTTCCTCCTCGTACTCTGCTATGGTTCTTTCAAACAGCCCAAATATCTCCTCAGCAGCCGCAGCTAGTCGCTGATTCACCAACGATCTCACCGTTTGGACTTTAGACATTTCAAACACTGAGAAAGTTTTACCGAGTCTTGTTGAGCTCAACACGTTGTGACTAGACGCCATCTTGTTCAGTTGGTCAGAAAAATGACATCACTTCCGGTACGTCTACAATTTTAGACTTCAGAATAAAAGCCTCGAGGGTTCGCCGAGGCAATGGGCTTACATGTAACATAGATTTATTAAAATGACATATTTTAGACAAAACAAAAAGGGCAGTGACACATATTCATAAACCATCCTTTCTCTTGTACTTATGTCAATATGTTTTATAGACTTAATATTCGCTATAGATCAATATTTATTGTTAAATGTTTACATGTAATGCCCCAATGATGAGTTATGCGAAATATTTCCATATCTGATACTTTCTAGCCTTGTATATCCTGGTTTTGGTTTTGCTGTTTTTTGCGTTTTGGTGTAGTCAAGCTGTAAAACCCAACTGCACATAACCTCTTAAAATGGGGGTGGTAGTCCTACAACCATGGCTCAGCGGGTTGGCCAATGATCCAAGGGTTGGCGTTCGATCCGCTCTGCCATCAGTGTCATGGTTGTTGTGTCCTGGGCAAGACACTTCACCCACTTGCCTCGTGTGACTGCTGTATGTTGAGGTGGTGGTCGGAGGGCTGTAGCGTGAATGGCAGCACGCTTCCGTCATCTGCCCCAGGCAGCTGTGGCTACTATGTAGTTTACCACACCAGTATGGCTGTGTGTGAACGAATGGAACCTGGAACCTGTAAGCGTCTTTGAGTGCTTGAAAGCGCTTTATAAATCCAATCCATTTTATATTACATGGATCACACAACACTGGTATTCTACAATGGTCCTTTACTGCAGACAACGTCACAGAATCACTAAAACCCGTGTTCTAAATGGAGGAAGAAAAGCTTTATTGAAGCTTCAGAAGAAAACAGATGGATATAATAACGGAAGACCAAACAAAGTCATATCTGCACATTTTTGCCCTAGAGCCTAAGAGCATGGATTTCATTCATGTTTGTCCTCCAACAACTTTCAAACACGTATTTATAAAAAAAAACATATCAAACACATAAATATGTTTACTGTGATGTTTTAACAGCGTGTAGCATGTATGTCTTAAGGGTTTAATTCAGAATGGAATAACTCCCTTTGATTAATAGGGAAAATGAAAGAAAGCTAAGGAAAAGTGTTAGCAGAATAAACTAATTAAAAAAAAATCACAATATTTACAAATCGTTCTTTGCGGCAATGGAACCACAAACACAGGATTATAACAACTGAAAATAAGCAAACTGGCCGTTAAGAGGAACGCACATTAGGTGAGAAAGTACTCTGGAGACACAATTAAATGATAAAACACTTGTTGTTTTTTTGCCAAGAGCATTTTCCACCTGGGATTTTTATATTATACGAGTTCTGATGTGATTTTTTGATGCAGTAGCTAGCTTTATCGAAAGCTTCTTCAACACTGAGAGCAGCTACATGCAAGGTTCTCCCCAAGCAAAAGAAATAAACTATATAAAGGCCCACAGTGTTCTGCTGCTTGATCCCTCTCAGTGCCTTTGAATGCATTCTTTCATATTATAAAGAAGAATATGTCACATTAAAGAAAAAGAGCAATAAGCCCGACTCTGTCTGTGTATAGAAACGCACCCGCCCCGCCCCCGCCCAGCCCAACCCCCCAGTCACCATCTGGCCACTATTTTCTACCCAGCTGTACATTGTATACACAAGTGGAAAACCACCACTGTACATTTCATCACTGACTTCAGCCATAGGTTCAGAAGTTGTTGAAATCATGTTCTTGGCTGTGGCCCTCTGTCAATGTGTTCAGAGTGTTGGTGATATTTATGTCACTAAAGCCTTGTTTCCACAGAAGTGTACAGTTCCAGCACGCAGATATTTGTATTTCCACTATCAAAAGTTGGTAAGGGTACCAAAATAAGCGGACTGTGCCTCAACTATTTAGTCACCCAGTACCAAGCTGGTAGTTATGTAGCTGCTGTCGCCACCCGGCATTGACCCCGTCTACCAAGTAAGGGTACTGCCGATAGTGGAAACACAAGTAAACTGTAGGGTTACCGATCCGTACCAAAACGAACTGTACAGCTCAGTGAACTGTACAGGTTCACTGGACCAGCTTCTCTCCTGGTTGGATTTTCTTGTGAACATTCAACATGATTTGAAACGAAATGTTTCACCAAACTCAGAGCTGAAGTTATAATCTTCATCTGAATGACATTTAATATCGCTCACAGTTTAAACAGAGACTGACTTTTGAAGGCCTCATCTATTCATCACCACGGTGTCCAGATTCAGAGTCTTTATTCTTGTCTTCAGTGTCCTTTTCATGAGTCAGTGAGGACTGAGGACCAGGACACTTGTGATTTTTTAATTGTTTATTCCAAGTGAATCTTTGCTCACAAACGCTGCAGCTGAAAGGTGTCTCGCCTGTGTGGATGACCATGTGTTGGGCCACCTTTGACTTTTCTATAAATGTTTTACCACAAAAGGGGCAGCTAAATGGTTTCTCTCCTGTGTGAATTTTCATGTGTTTATGCAGGTTCGCATCGAAACTAAACGTTTTCCCACAAACCGAGCAACCGAAGGGTTTGTTCCCAGTGTGGACGACCGCGTGTTTCTTCAAATGTACCATCTGTGTAAATCCTTTACCACAAACTGTGCAAGTATAGGGCTTCTCTTTCGTGTGTATCCTCATGTGTCTCTGTAGAGTCCCATTTATATTAAATGTTTTTCCACATTCAGAGCAGCTGAAGGTTTTTCTAAGAGGCTTTTTGGTCTCTTTACAATCATCTTCACTGTCTTCTGATTCAGAAGAGTCTTCAGTCTTGTCTTTAGTCTCAGGGTGTAACTGTGGATCTGGATGTGAGTTCCTGGCTGGTTCTGGTCCTCCACAGTCCTCTCCAACAGCTCCTGTTTTCATCTGTTCGGTTGAGCTGCTGGCTTGAGGTTCTGTGTCTTTTTTCTGCTCGGTTTGGTTTGATTAAGACGTGAGGTCAGAAGACCGTCACACGTGTGATACATGAGTTGAGTAGACCAACTAAATCTTTGGTCACAACCAGTGCAGCTGAAGGGTTTGTCTCCTGTGTGAACGAGCATGTGTTGTGTCAAGTGTCCTCTCTGTGAAAAGCTGTTACCACAAACTGTGCAGGAGAATTTTCTCTCCTCTGTATGGAGTTCCATGTGTTTTGTCATATGTGCCTTCTGTGAAAAGCCTTTACCGCAAATTGAGCAACTAAATGGCTTTTCACCCGTGTGAGTTCGCATGTGTATCTTCAGATTTTGATATTTACAAAAACTTTTCCCACATTCAGAGCAGCTGATTGATTTGTCTCCAGTCTTGTGTTTCTTATCACTTTTGGGAACTACATAATTTTTCCGAGACTTCGAACTTTGGGGTTCTTTGGTCTCTTTACGAAGTAGATTTGTATCTGGATGTGAGCTCCTGGCTGGTTCTGGTCCTCCACAGTCCTCTCCATCAGCTCCTGTTTCCATCTGTTCAGTTTGTCTTTGATGAAGCTGTGAGGACTGAGGTTTCTCTTCATCATCTTCACTCTTCACAGGGACAGGAGTGAATAGGAACTTGGTGATATCAGCCTCCTCCAGCCCTTGAAGCTGCTCTCCCTCCTGACTGATCCAGAGTTCCTCCTGTTCCTCTTTAATGTGTGGGGGCTCTGGTGGGTCCTCCTGGTCCAGACTGTTTTCTGCAGGAAAAATACAGAGAAATATTATCCTTATTGAACTAACCGAATTCCTGTCAATAGATCACTGACCATGAAAACAAACAAACACAGGAACAGTTGAACACTGTCCTCTGGCTGTTTTGGATTTCTATACAATATGTGTAAGTAACTGCATAATGACAATGTCATAGTTCTGTGTGTATTTGGTCATCTGTAATATTGTCCTTGCCAATGTTCCCTGTTATACTCCCTGCACAAAGTTACCAAACAGACTGCTGGATCCATACGACCAACTGCTGCATGGTGATGAGGTAAGGTTTTTTTATGTGACCATTTCAGATAAATAATGGAAATATGACGATGGTGAAGCAAAGTTAACGTTGATATATTACTTTTAGATTACTGTTAGGATAACTCTTGCACAAGCTAACAGAATTACAAGTACTAAATAAGGAAAAATTTATATTATTAAGATATTAAGCATAAATGTATCTTTGCATGCTATGAAGGAAGGGCAGCCCCACTGAGGGGACCAGGGACAATCCACATGAGGGACAAGTTTATGTTTGTGTGGGACATGTTACAGCAATGCTGAGAGGTAGTTTGCCTTGGTAAATGGTTTGACAACGCTGACTGACAAAAGCGTCTGCCAGCACTGCAGTCAACCAGGCAGAATGTTCTCCTAAGACCAGAGACATCTTTGGAAACTCCTGCATTTGAGGCAATAACTAGGAACTTCTCATTTATATCAATGGCCAAAGTCCAGCGCTTGGGAGAAGGGTTCAAGATCCAAGAAGAAATCTGAAGTCTTGAGGACAAAGGAATAAGAGTGTCAAACCATAGAGCAAGGAGTCTGAAGGCTATGTTTGATTTGATGTTTAATTTATGCAATAGGGCTGGGCGATATGACGGTATCATACCGTGCACGATATGAAAGTGTCTACCGGGAGAGATTTGGCCATACCGTTTATACCGTGGAGAAAAACAGTTCAGCTTCTCTACCCTCAACAGAAGAAGCCTCATCTGTTGCTCTAGCTGTTAGCTCCGGTGCGCCGTCACTACAGTTAACAAACCAACTCGGTGTCACGGTGGCAGAGCAGCTGGTATTAACGGTCAAAAATGTCATCGGGCAAAGGAAACTTGCTGCTGTGTGCGGCGCTTCAGCGTGCTGTTGCCGTGACGCAGAGTTGGCTTGTTTTAAGCCGCAAACTACATGGGTTAGCTCTCGTGAGCTAGCTGGCTAACAATGACATCTTTAGCATCCCCGTGCTGTTATTGGTGGACACAGCCAGCAAGGCTGGTTTTATGTAACTTTAAAACATGTCAAACTTTAACATATTATTTGTGTTGAAGCTGGAGTGAAAGTATTACCAGACATTTGCTCACTTGTTAATTTTGACAGCTTTTTTAAATGAAGATGAGCAAATACTGCAGGAAAATTCAAGTCTTTCATTATTTTGATATAGGCTACTACCAATTGGAAAATGTAGGCTCTTTGGTTGATGCTGTCATTTTTATTTTGCACTGACTGACTAAAGCCAGACTGGTCTGGTGTGGTATTTTGCACCAGTTTCTCTTTTGTATGGAAATTTAGGTTCCAAGCAAAAGATGAAAATAATCTAATCTGATTACAGTTCAGTGAATACGGTTATTGTAATCCATTGAATTTAAAGGAAAAATACTATACCGTGATATATATCGTGATATAAAATTACCTATATCGTGATACAAGATTTGGTCCATATCGCCCAGCCCTATTATGCAATATTGACAGAATTGGCAAAATAAATTAAAAAATGCATCCCTAGATGTAATAAAGCATCATTGAAGTAATGAACACAGACTTCTATATAATGTCATTCTTACCATAAAAACTAAACATTTCTCTTGAATTAACCATTAGTATATAAATAAATAACAATTAGGGCTGCCTATTGCATAAATGAACGTATTAACGCAGGGTGATTCAGTTCTGGAATGAATGCACTAATTTTTCTAGTGCATGCGCAGAATGAGCCCACCCAATATATGCAACCCGCTCTGCACTAGTTGTCTCTCCAACGTTATGGGTGACCTAGGATAAGCACTTGGGATGAAAACGGTGCGCAGCGTCCTTGCTCTAACGTTATGGCTGACTCAGGATCTGTTGTAATTGAATTTAATGTCATGCACATTGCACACATTGCCTATGAAAACAAACGTTTACCATTGATTCTGGTAGAACACCAAATAAATGCCAAAAAAGAAAGTCGCCTCGCCACCTGGATTTTACTAGTCAATTAGGAAACAGCCCACCACCATCAGTTAAAAAAAGCAGTGATTAATATGTTTCAGTTGGCAACAAGTTATTTAACCCTAACTGATGCAGTGAACAGCTTCTTATTTCTTAAACAACCCAGTCAGAAGACATACGCTGTTGTCATGGAAAAGACGTTTCTCTGTTCAGAAGAAAGAAGAAAACTTTTGTGATGAAACTAAGACAACTTCAAACATTTGGTGGAATCATGATGGTGTGTGGTTTCTAACATAACAGATTTTAGCTGTGCGCTGACTTTTAATTGTTCATCTTTGGCACCAAAGACAATTACTACACTGTAACTCCTGGCTGTGTTTAATAGTGAATGTACGAACATTTCCAGATGCACAATGCAAAGAGAACATAGTCTGTGTAGCCTTAAGAAAACCGCTTATCAGTGGGGCTAATCAGGAAAAAATGCCAATTGCCAAACCAATATCATGATCAATGTATCACATTCATGACAATGTCCAAAATATTTTATTGGTATCTACTTTTATTTCCTTGAGAGAATTTTAAAATAATAAAGAATTTTTTTTATACATGTTTTATTAACAAGAACTGATTTTCCACATGTCAAACGTTTGAATCTTTTTGTATTTGAAGGCTTTGACTTTTAAATGTTTCACTGCAATCAGACACTTACGGGAGCTTTGCCTCATTTGTTTGTCAGCTTCCTCCAGAAATTCAGTCAGGTTTGTACAAGACACTCAAACGCTGAAATTGAAAATATTTTACAGTTGACGTTCCCTGTTCATAGATCGGAGCCTACATGTCCCAGAGGGCATTGCGGCTGTTCCTAAGGTAAACGGGTTTGACTTGGAGCTGATTAGATCCGTCCCCAGTGCATTCAATAAACGAACACGTTTAAAAACCTCTACATGAACATCGGTTCATAACTAAGCGAGTTTCAGCGGATGTTGTAGAAGACGTATCTTAATACCCAATACACATCGTATCGTTTACTAGTGTTGAACGCCACAAGATGGCAGACACGCATGCGCAGAGCGGCGGGTTCTATTAACTGTATTAGGTTTCAACGTTTCTAAATCTATTGTTGTTAGAGTGAAGAAGCAGAGTTTATCTGATTGATAATCAACTTGTAATATCGGAGTTACAAACCTGCTCTGCGTAACGTGACCTCAGGCTTCACAACAGCGTCCATTGGTGTATGTTGTCGCTCGTTCTCCTCTTTCGAACGAGAAAGTTCCTCTTTTTGCTTCGCCGACGCTTTCACCATTTTGGCCATAGACATATATTGACCATTCAGAAAGGTTTATACGGACATACAGGGGGCTTCGATGGCTCCGTGCTGCTGTTTTTACTGAATATTGCTGAACTCAACATTATAGGACCTAGCTGGGACCAGGCGCCATCTTGTTCCAAGTTAGCCAGAAAAAGAACAGTCTCTTCCTGTACGTGGACATGTTTGTACTTCAAAATAAAAGCATTGGAGGGGCCGCTTAGGCATCATCATACAGTCTACGGCTGAACACAAATAGTGACGAAACTCCAGGAACAGCGGATGTAAAATATAGCCCTCTTGCAAATTCTGGCACATTTTAAAACACTTTTATTAGTGTGCATTGTCCCTATTAAATACACCTAAAATGAATAAACAGAAGACAGGTGGTGCAGTAATGGTATAAATGCCTTATTTCAGTCCCTTTTGACCAATATCTAAACAACAACAACAACAACAACAATAATAATAATAATAATAATAATAATAATAATAATAATAATAATAATAATAATAATAATAACGATTTAAATAAATGTAAATTATCACAGTGTGCAGACATAAGGATGTGTGTTTATGAGGCAGCGGGACAAATTGGATTTTGAATCAATGTTTGGGACCTTTAAGATTAAATAGCTGAAAATATATTTCTCACAACCAGATTCCATATGGTTAAATGTACCTTTATTTAAGAAAATAGGAGGGCGAGGGCTTCACAAAAACATAAACTATAGGAACTGTTGTGCGTCATCCAGTGCGGTAGGTGGCGACAAACACATTGAACAAAGGAAAGAGGTGGTGCTTTTTTTTTTAGCAGGGCTTTGGTTGCTACGTCAAACTATTCTACTTCCTGAAAGTAGTTTTTCAGGTTCGACCAGAGATAAGAAGCAAAACATGAATTTCTGGATACAAATTGTTTTTAACTGAGTGAGTTTCGACGGAACGTTGGTGGAACATGATGGCGACGGTTCCCAACGATTCCCGCTGTTCAGTTCAGTTTGAATGTCTCTTTACGCCGCAGTGAGAAGCCACCATAGCTTCTGTAATTCTGGATAAACCTTTATGAATAATCAAAAATGTCTCAAGTCCAAACGGTGAGAGAGTTGGTGAATCAGCGACTAGCCGCGGCTGCCGAAGAGATATTTGGGCTGTTTGAAAGAACCATAGCAGAGTACGAGGAGGAACTCTGTCGTTCAAAAGAGAAGAACGAGCGACAACAGAAACTACTGGACGCTGTTTTGAAGCCTGAAGTCCGGTTACACAGAGCAGGTTAGTTCCTCTAACATTACAAGTCTTATTTCTATCAGATAAATTCAGCTACTTAACTGTAATAACAATAGATTTTCAAACTTTATAACCTCGTTGACCGTTTGTATGCCCCTGCTCTGAGCATGCGCACTCTTGCTGGACTGTTTTTTTTCTAAATCCACTGTAACTCACTTCATTTTAAACAGATTTTCATGAAATTTGGTTTGTTATTCATAAGACAAATTGCAGTTACTGGGAGCTGATGCAATCGGCTCTAAACTGAAACATTAACCTGCTGAACAACCGCAATGCCCTCTGGGATATGTAGGCTCCGATCTATGAACAGGAAATGTCAACTGTAAAATATAAAACATTTCTTTTAGCTTTGATTATGGCAGAGATTTGACTTGCCATCTTTAACGTTTTGGCACATAAGGCTACTGAACCTTTACCTGACCAAATGAAGCAACCCTAGTGTAAGAGCCAGATTGCATGAAGCATAAGAAATTGTTTATTTATATTTGTGCAAGTTTAATGTGTTGTGTTATAATTCATAATAATTTATAGTTCCTATTATTTGCATTTTATGAGTATATTTTCAGCTAAAAGTAATTTTTTAATATTTAATATGTTTAGGCCAAATACTTTTATTTCTGTGAAGATGCTGACACGCGCAGTTTCAGTTTGGAAGACAGCTGCACATAGGCACGGCTGGGAGCATATTATTTCTTTAAACGTGTGATCGTGTGACTTTGTATATTTTTGACCTTTTTTAAGTAAATCTTTAGAACCAGATACAATATCTCAGACTCAGTTACTGTGCCTACAGCTCGATTGTGGTATTAAAATTAGAAGTATACAGACAGAATGCCACTACTACACCTAGATCATAGTGTGTACACTGCCATACAGTCTTGTACAGTAGTAGGCACTAGGCATGATTGGATCATCACTTATTGTTGAAGCCAAATTATTGATTTCAAGATTTATTGTATATTTTGCATTTGTTTATGAATTTTGAGTTGTTTGTTGATTATTTAAATGATTTATTATTAATTACATTTAGGAGAGGGATAGGACGGTGCGTAAAACAAACGCCGCCCCGCAATTGGCATTGGCGAGGGCGGCTTGTAATCTATATCAGCTGTGCCCAGTCGGGGAACTGGGTTCCCAGGTATGCAGTCACACTGCTTTTAGCCACGCAGCAAATTAGCCACGCAGCAAATTAGCCACGCAGCAAATTTGCCACGCAGCAAGTCGGCCAAACATCCATATCGATCGCCAGGTAACGCACCGACCTATTTCTCCTCAAAACTGGTAAGAAAGGAATGCCAAATTGTCTGTTACGCCATAGGAATAAAGAACCTTAAACCCAAAGAAAAGTGTGTGGTCAATGTGGGCGCGTCTAGCAGCGCACTGCCTGGTAACCAATTGGAACACAAAAGTATTGCACTTTTATTCGTCTAAAAGCATGGCTGCTTGTTGCATGGACGGCTCGAAAGCGATCCGACGCTTCTAAAGTAATGCAGAAGAGTGATGTTACGAGCGGCGACTCGAATGTTTATGCGCATTTCCTGATTGTACCAGAGCGCCGTGGCTGCGTCATTACGTCACTGTGAAACGTCATCCAAGTGGGATCAATGGACGTTGTGAAATACGACAAAATAACCTGCCTGTCTCCTAAAAATGCATGTTAAAGCACATCAGGAAATCAAGGGATATTCACAATGCAAATGAGGTGAAATAATAAAAAAAAAGGATTCCACATTGTTGATTCTCCTCTGCTGTGTGTTAATTGAATAAGGAGGATCATGGAGGGATTGCAAAGTTTGGAATGTGACATTGATGTTGCACTGGTTGAACAACTCAATCAGTTAAAAACATCCAGAAAAAATAAACTGGCCTTAACAACCAGAAGACAAAATGAAATAAAGAAATTGATGGAAAATGTTTGCAATGTTGAACTGGTTAAATCCAAAGTGGAAAATGAGTTTGAAAAACTATGTGTGGAATTGATGGAATTAAATGAATCTGTAAAAGCCTTATTGTCTGCTGAGGATGCAGAAAAGGAGCAAAATGAATGGTACAAACCCAAAATGACTGCTTTTTCTGGATTTGTTGAGGAAGCTACAAAATGGATAAAAGGGATAACAAATGAGCAGAGTAAAACTGATGCTGATGAATGCAATGATGATGTAAGACCTCAGGACAGTGTTTCCAACATAACAAGTGTTCGTTCACAAAAATCAACAAAATCTAGCCGCTCCTCTAAAACTTCTTCGGTCATATCTGCAAGGCTCAAATTGGAAAGCAAAAGAGTGGAATTGATGGAACGAGCTTCCAGACTGGAAAGAAGGCAGGAACTTGAAAAGGAGGAAGCGCTTCTCAAAGCCAGGAAAGAGCAATTGGAGTTGGAAACTGAGATTGCAACTAATGCTGCAAAGTTGAACATCATCACTGAGTATGAAGCCTCACACATTGCTCAGCCTCAGTCAATGGACAGGATGAACAAATATTTGGAAAAAGGAGTGGATGAATTTGATGAAGATGCAATTGATGTATATGCACAAGCTGCCTTACTGGTCAATCCAGAATATCATGCCCCACCTCTCGATGTGTACATTCAAAAAGAAATTGAAAAGGACAGTGCAAGTCCTAATTTACAAGTGCATGTGGAACAGAGAGTGAGTACTGTACGTAGGAAAACAACTAAGTTCACTCCAGATGAAGAAACTGTTGCTAATGCTGTCAAAAGACCTGTGCAAGACATAACTCCTCCCATACGACAGCCACAGAAAGACATGAGGGCTGGTGCATTTTGGAAGGCTGAACATAGCATCCAACCTATACAATGTGACCCAATAAAGCAAGAGGGCAAGCAAATATTTTCTAGCCAAGGACATATGGACCTCAACAATCTGGCGAATATCATGCAAAAACAAAACATGATTACGGAAGCTCTAGTCAAACAACAGAGCCTGTCTTTATTACCACCACTCAGCATACCCGTGTTTAAAGGAGATCCACTGGACTATCAGTTTTTCATAAGGGCCTTTGAGCATGGCATTGACGACAGAACTGAGAACAGCAAGGACAGACTCTACTTTCTAGAGCAGTTTACAACTGGCCAACCAAGAGAGCTTGTGCGCAGTTGTCAATATATGCAACCGGACAGAGGATATGCAGAGGCCAAGAGGTTGTTGAAAAAAACACTTTGGAGATGACTACAGGATTGCTACAGCCTACATTGATAAAGCGCTCAGCTGGCCATCTATTAAAGTAGAAGACCCTGAAGCTTTAAAGGGATTTTCTGTGTTTCTTAATGGTTGTTTAAATGCTATGGATACAATGGAGTACATGGAGGAAATGAATCATACCACCAATATGAAAGCTATATTAGCAAAGCTTCCCTACAAGATTAAAGAAAAGTGGAGGGTAAGGGCCTGTAACTTGCAAGACCGGGATGGCAGGAGAGCAAAATTTGCAGATTTGGTGCAGTTTGTGGATAATCAGTCCAGAATTTTGTCTCATCCGATGTACGGAAACTTAAAGGACACCTCCATTACCGAAAGAAGAAGCTCAATGCAACCAATGCCCCGTTCGTATTTGGATAGAGAAAGAAGAAGCAAGAGTGGTTTTGCTACAAGTGTTTCACCAGCAACACATGAAACACGTAATGAGAGTGTGGTCCCTAGTTCATCCTCCAAAGCACCTTCTTGCTTATTTTGTAATGGTGCTCATAGTCTTGATTCATGCTACCTGATTAACAAGAAATCACACCAAGACAAGTTGGAGTTCCTCAAAAAGAAAGGAGTATGCTTTGGGTGTCTGGAACCAGGGCATATGAGCAAAGGATGTAAAAAGAGACTTACCTGTAAAGTATGCTCATTCAAGCACCCCACCACTTTGCATATCACCAACAGAGAAGCAAGCTCCTACAAAGAAAACCAAGAGAAGACAATCACAAGTGCTCTTGTGGAAATAGAAAATGGATGGAATGATATTGGGGCCGGCGCATCTGAATCCATCATGCCTGTAGTCCCTGTGAAAGTTAAAAACAAAAAAGGTAACAAAGTGATTGAAACGTACGCTTTCCTAGATCCAGGCAGTACTGACACCTTTTGTACGGAAGCACTTCTCCAACAGCTTCAGATGACTGGAAGGACCACTGACATACTTCTACGTACAATGAACAAACAACAAGTTGTCAAGACATCGGTTGCCTGTGGTCTAGAAATAAGTGGCCTGGAAAGCGGAACGTTCTTTGAACTTCCAGATACTTACACGCAAAAAGAAATTCCTGTGAAAAAGGAAAGCATTCCTACTGAAATGGATGTGGAACAATGGTCATATTTAAGAGATGTAAAGCTCCCTCAGATTGATGCTGATATTGGCCTGCTGATTGGCAGCAACGTATCGAAGGCCTTGGAACCATGTATGGTTATCAGCAGTCAAGATGATGGACCTTATGCCATTAAAACAGCCTTGGGTTGGACTGTAAATGGACCTCTTAGGAAGACGAGTGTCTCAAAGGTTGGAAAACCCATTGTTATGGCTCACAGGATCTCTGTTGTAAGGATTGAAGAGTTGATGCAACAGCAAATCAAATATGACTTTCCAGAACGTCAGTATGAGGATCGCCTGGAAATGTCACAAGAGGATCACATGTTCATGGAACGCGTCTCCAAGTCCGTCAAATTGGTAGATGGGCATTACAGGATTGGATTGCCATTGAGAAACGGAGACACTGAATTCTACAACAACCGCTCAGTTGCTGTACAAAGAGCCTTAAACTTGAAGAGAAAGTTCTCAAAGAATAACAAGTTCCGTGAGGAATACAAGACGTTTATGGCCAACATGTTGAACAAAGGATTTGCTGTTCCAGTGTCAGCTGAGGAAAAGGCTAAGGCAAGCCAAAGCAAGAGAGTTTGGTATATACCACACCATGGGTGTACCACCCTAAAAAACTCAAACTGAGGGTAGTATTTGATTGTGGTGCTACTTACCGAGGTGCGAGTCTTAATGCCGAGCTTCTCCAAGGTCCAGACTTAACCAGTAGTCTCATTGGCGTGCTCACAAGATTTCGACAGAAACCAATCGCCTTTATGGCCGATATTGAAGCAATGTTTCATCAGATCAAAGTGCCGATGGAAGATGCTGACCTCCTTCGGTTTCTATGGTGGCCTGATGGAAATGTGGAAAAGGAACTGGAAGAGTACAAGATGGTTGTGCACATATTTGGAGCAACATCCTCACCAAGTTGCGCTAACTTTGCTCTGCAGCAGTGTGCAAGGGACAATGTTGGCAAGTTCAAGTCAGAAACCATCACTACAGTGCTCAGAAACTTTTACGTGGATGATTGCCTCAAATCTGTAGAGTGTGAGGAAGAAGCTCTTACACTTGCTAAGGACCTCACATTGTTATGCGCTACAGGAGGCTTTAAGCTCAACAAGTGGGTCAGCAACAGCAGAGCTTTAATACTCTCAATACCAGAGGGGGATCGAGCTAAGGAGGTCAAGGATCTGGATTTTGAACAAGACTCCTTGCCTGTCGAAAGAGCACTAGGTGTACAATGGTGCCTTGAGACAGACTCATTCAGATTCAAGATCCAGCTCCCAGAAAAACCGCTCACTCGGCGTGGAATTCTATCAGTAGTGAGTTCCGTTTATGACCCGCTGGGTATGGTGGCCCCTGTTATCCTCCCTGCTAGACAGATCTTGCAGGAGCTCTGCAGGTTGAAACTTGGATGGGACGAGAGGATTCCTGAAAATCTTGAACAAACATGGTCAAATTGGTTGAGAGACTTGGGCCTTCTATCAGACTACAAGGTTAGAAGATGTCTTAAACCTGATGATTTTGCACACCCAGTCTCATCGCAGCTTCATCACTTTGCTGATGCTAGCGAAAATGGTTATGGCACTGTCTCTTACCTGCGAATGATGAACCAGCACCATCAAGTTCACTGTGCCTTCCTCATGGGAAAAGCTAGAGTTGTTCCCCTGAAACCTGTGACCATCCCCAGAATGGAGCTCACAGCAGCCACTGTAGCTGTACGGATGGATCGCATGATACGAGAGGAGATTGAACTCCCTCTTGAACCATCAGTCTTTTGGACTGACAGCACATCGGTGCTAAAATACATAAAGAACGAAACTTCCAGATTCCACACCTTTGTGGCGAACCGTGTGGCCACTATCAGAGCTGCGTCACAATTGGAGCAATGGAGGTATACAAACAGCAGTCTGAATCCTGCCGATTGTGCTTCCAGAGGTGTCTCAGTCCATAACTTCCTGAAAGCTGAAACTTGGATATCCGGCCCAGAGTTCCTCCGTCACAATGAGTCTGAGTGGCCCAAAGCTCCAGATTTAACTCTCACTGTCGGAGATCCTGAGGTAAAGGTGCTCGCAGTAAATGTTACTGCCATTGAAGGAAACGACACCATCAACAGGATTATCTTGCGGTATTCCAAGTGGCACAATCTCAAAAGGGCTGTCGCCTGGATACTTCGCATTAAGGAGGCACTAAGAATGGCAGTTGCAAAGAAAAAAGGGCTGCTTGGAAATAAAATGGAGGACAAACCTAACGCACAATCTCTGTCAGTGGAAAACCTCCAGGAAGCTGAAGTGGCTATCCTTCAGTTTTGTCAGCAAACATGTTTTGCAGAGGAGATGACTGCTTTAAGCAAAGGAAACATGGTGAAAAGAAGTAGCCATCTACACAAGCTTGCACCAATTCTGCAAGATCATCTGATAAGAGTCGGTGGCAGGTTGAACAGGTCTGCTATGCCGTCAGAAGCCAAGCACCCAGTTATCCTGCCAAAGTACCATCACATAACACAACTCATCATCAGACACATTCATGAGGACCTTGGGCACAGTGGCAGAAGCCATACACTCTCACGTTTGAGGCAGAAGTATTGGATACCTGGAGCTATCTCAGCCATTCGAAAGGTAATCACTAAATGTGTTCCCTGCAGGAAGACAAGTGCCATTAAAGGAGAACAATTCATGGCTGACTTACCAAAGGAAAGAGTTACTCCAGGTGATCCCCCATTTACTAATGTGGGTGTGGATTTCTTTGGACCGTTTGAAATAAAGCGTGGGAGGGCTACTGTAAAGCGATATGGAGTGGTCTTCACATGTTTAAATATCAGAGCCATTCACATAGAGGTTGCACAAACTCTAAACACTGACTCGTGCATCAATGCAATCAGAAGGTTCATCGCAAGGAGAGGCCCAATCCAAGTCATGAGATCAGATAATGGAACCAACCTGGTCAGATCAGAACTTGAACTGCGAGAGGCTGTTCAAAGCCTGAACAACACTCAAATACAAAACACTTTACTCGGTAAAGGCATCCGCTGGTTGTTTAACCCACCTACAGGATCACACCACGGAGGCGTCTGGGAGAGACAAATTAGAACCATCAGACGGATTCTCAGTGCACTCATGCACCAACAAACACTGGACGAAGAAGGTCTCAACACCTTACTTTGTGAAGTGGAAGCCATTATAAATGACAGGCCTATCACCAAAGCCTCAAATGACCCCTTGGATCTAGAGCCACTTACACCAAATCATCTGTTACTGCTCAAAACAAAGCCCTTCTTACCTCCAGGAACGTTCAAGCCGGATGACTGCTACAGCAGGAGGAGATGGCGTCAAGTGCAGTACATGGCAGATTTATTTTGGAAAAGATGGACAAAAGAATACCTACCAGAACTCCAAGAACGTCAGAAGTGGACAAAAACAACAAGAAACTTGGTCAAAGGAGACATTGTGCTCATCATTGATGAAACAGCCCCAAGGAATTCATGGATTATGGGACAAGTCATGGAAACCCTGCCAGATTCCAGAGGACACGTGAGGCAAGTGCAAGTTCGGACCAAGACAAACATCCTCCGCAGGCCCATCACGAAGCTCGCCCTGCTCCTTGATGCTCCAGTTGAAGTCTGATACCCCCCACACACACACAAACACAGACACACACACCCACACAAGCATTTTTGCTCATTGACTTTTTTTCCATGGACAATCTTTTTTGAATTTTTCCCATGACGTTATCGTACGTTGAAGAATCCGTGGATTTTCTATACCTTTAATGAGCTGTTGTTTTTGGAAATTGTATAATGTTAAATAAGAAGAAAGAAGTTTGGCTCCCTTTGTTTAGTTTAAGTAATTGTCATGAAATACATTACAATTAGGGGCCGGAATGTTGAAGCCAAATTATTGATTTCAAGATTTATTGTATATTTTGCATTTGTTTATGAATTTTGAGTTGTTTGTTGATTATTTAAATGATTTATTATTAATTACATTTAGGAGAGGGATAGGACGGTGCGTAAAACAAACGCCGCCCCGCAATTGGCATTGGCGAGGGCGGCTTGTAATCTATATCAGCTGTGCCCAGTCGGGGAACTGGGTTCCCAGGTATGCAGTCACACTGCTTTTAGCCACGCAGCAAATTAGCCACGCAGCAAATTAGCCACGCAGCAAATTTGCCACGCAGCAAGTCGGCCAAACATCCATATCGATCGCCAGGTAACGCACCGACCTATTTCTCCTCAAAACTGGTAAGAAAGGAATGCCAAATTGTCTGTTACGCCATAGGAATAAAGAACCTTAAACCCAAAGAAAAGTGTGTGGTCAATGTGGGCGCGTCTAGCAGCGCACTGCCTGGTAACCAATTGGAACACAAAAGTATTGCACTTTTACTTATTTTCTTACCCTGAAGCCCAGTTCAGACCAAAGATTCACACCCATCACTCTGGAACAGGGTCGTACTATCATCACTATTAAACAGTTCTGCTGTTGATATTTTCTGATTTTGATTTCACCAAACATTTTCTGTCTGCACATGACAATAAATCAGTTGAAATCTATTGGTGGTAATGAAATAAATAAGACTTCAAAATCAACTAAATTCTTCACACAAAACTGGAAAAGGTGGTTCTCTACATGAATAACCAAACCATCCTTACCCTCCAAACTACAAAGTTTGCCTGTGTCTAGTTGCAACGTTCAGTCTTAGTTCATTCTGCTCTCGTCTCTATTTACTTACTATTTACTACTTATTTAGTTAATTTTACTGGGGGGAAAAAAACTACTGCAAAAATACTGAACATGTTTATTTTTGAAAATGCAAAAATACACCAACTTTACTGAAATCCTTACAAAAAAAGTTCTTAAACTTTGAACTCAAATCTGTTCCATTAATTTCCAACAGGAAAACATGCTTGAAGCTGCTGAAGTGGTGCAGTGAAAAACAGGTCAGACCTCCTGAGGGTGTGACACCTGCGTCTTAGTATGTTCGGCATGTGTCATGTGAACAAAGAGTACGCTATTGAAAGAGGTCATTTAAACCGGTTTGTAGACTCAGGGAAATGTCAGAGTAACTAGCCTGTCTTCTTTATTAGAATGTAGAAGAACTACACAAGTTACCAGCCTGTTTTGTTCAATAGGGTCCAAATACTTTGCACAATTTATTCAACCTCCATTCCCCTCAGCTCAGTTCTCTGGGACCCAGTCTGGGTAACACAGAGTCAGGGTAAGGGGAGGAAATGTTTCTCAAAGTAGTTGTATCGTCTCGGATAAACAAATAGCACAGGCAAACAAGATTTCAAATACTTACTTCACTATTCCCAAAGGAACAGCAGTGCTAAAACACACTGTTTATTAAGGAACAGAATAACACATTAATGGTAGATTTGAACAAATCAAAATGATCTTCCACAACACATTGTCTCCAGTCCAGAGTCGGCATTACATGTACTTTATTGTACTTCATTTAGACCGTTGGCCATTCAAGTTTTTAGTTTTGTGGTCCATTGTCTTTTTGCTGCCAATCTCTGGGCTGTCGACCAACCCGTAACAGATTCAAGCAGCAGTTTTTTCTCACCGTGCCCAGGCAAATGTACATTAAGTTATGTTGTTTTAAAGGCATATAATGTCCAGTGAATATTTGTTTATGTTTATACAGACCTTAATGTTTAATACGTTCTGGCTGCGGTTGGTATAAACATGTCCAGCTCAGTGTTCTAGTTTTTGGGTTAGGTTGTACTGTATACTGTGATGATTCCCTTCTAGCCTCTTTCCTGAATATGTAGCATAGCATTGACAATTTTTTTTATATTTTTTTTAAAGGTATTTTTTTGGGCATTTTTATGCTTTATTTGATAGTGCAGAGAGACAGAGGTGAAATGGGGCAGAGAGGGAGGTGACGTGCAGAGAACGACCGCGGGTGGGAATCGAACCCGGGTCTGCTGCTGGGCCCGGCCCGGGAGGGGGACGCCTTACCAACTGAGCTAAAGGCGCCCCCGCATTTACACATTTTTAAACATATGGCTTACACCGTGGTTAGTTACTTACTAGCCTGCCTTTAGAAACATAGAAATTAGGATTTTTATTCCCAAATGGAATTAGGGGGTATGGAGTCCCGCGTTCTGGTGACTGTAAATAGAATAACACAATCTGTTGACTGATTTTTCATCTTTACTAGATCCCTGTGCTGCTATCTTTGGCCGCTACATGTGTTTTCTTTCATGTTACTCAGTGCATGAGTTGACCTGGTCCTACTGTACACTGCCACACAGGTTTGTACAGTAGGCGCTAGGCATGATGGGAGCATCACTTCATCCACCTGTATTCTTACCCTGATGCCCCCATCACTCTGGAACAGGTTCAATCTGGTCTCATCAGACCACACAACCTTTTAACATCGCTTCAGAGTCCAATCTACTATGCTCCCTAGCAAAATTGAAGCATTCTATAAGCCCCACTGATAGTATGCATAGTCCATTCTCTTTGCATTTTGCGTGTGGAAATGCTCCTACTTTTACTCTTAAACATTGCCGGGAGTTCTACTATTCTATTTCAATTTTGGATTCCACCAATTTTTTTTATTTATTTTAGGTGATCTCCCATTATGATCATCAATTGACGGTTCACTCCTATCTATTCTTGTTTTAATAATGCGTTGGACAGTTCTGGACACGATTCTGGTAGTTCCAGCTTCTCTTTAGTAGTTTTCTTTGTTGGATGCAGGCCAATAAATTCACTCCTCTAAAACAGACTTACATATTTTCCAAAACCACATATGTCTTCTGACATGGATTTTAAGGAAAAAGGAAGCTATTCACTACATCAGTTAGGATTAAATAATGTGTTGCCAACTGAAATATATTAAACACTGCAGTTTTTGAGCAATGGAGGGCTCTTGCGTATTTGCTTAGTAAAATCAAGGAGGTAACTTTTTTTTGGCCGGGCAGTGTGTATGTCCGCCAGATGCTTAAAGCAATTCTGAAGCGTTCTGTCCCAGAGGGATGATCCCCCTTCTCCCGGAGAACCAAAGGGGGAATGTTCTCCTGGAGATATTCATTCAATAGATTGGTTGAAGCAGAGGTCCACCTTTGCCCTGCCGAAGGACGCCCAATATGGTCTCCCCCACTTCCGGAAAAAGGCATCCCTTTCTTCCTGTGGAGGCTTTTCCTGAGAGAAAGGGTGCATGTGATTGACAAATACCATTTATACTTAAGTTTACTTGCATGAAATCTGAATGTTTTAGTCACGATTATGCTAAAATATATTTTCCCCAATTATATTTAAAATCACTGGTGAGGGCAAACCTTAAATTTAGTTAATTCCTGTTTATTCCCAAAATTCCTGTTAATTCCCATGGAAAGTTTTCAACTTGGAAAATGTTTGAATTATGCAACCTAAATCAGAGTAAGTGAAATATATGTTTTTAAAAATGTGGCAGTAGTTTAAGCGTTAGCAGAAAGTTACAGTTTTCTAAAAGGTGGATTTTATTATTCTCCACAGATGTCCAGCAGCAGCTGGTGGTGGTTAAAGAAGAGGTTCCCCCTGAGCAGCAGGAGTGGAGCCCCAGTCTGGACCAGGAGGACCCACCAGAGCCCCCACACATTAAAGAGGAACAGGAGGAACTCTGGACCAGTCAGGAGGGAGAGCAGCTTCAAGGGCTGGAGGAGGCTGATATCACCAAGTTCCTATCCACTCCTGTCCCTGTGAAGAGTGAAGATGATGAAGAGAAACCTCAGTCCTCACAGCTTCATCAAAGACAAACTGAACAGAAGGAAAAAGGAGCTGATGGAGAGGACTGTGGAGGACCAGAACCAGCCAGGATCTCGCAACCAGATCTACAAACAAACATTGAATATGAGATAGAAGATTTACCTCCAGATCCACATTTACAAGCTTTGATTCAGGACTCCTCTGAGACTGAAGACAGTGAGGATTATTCTAAGGAGACCAGTGAACCTCAGTCAGGTTTAAAATCTCCAAAAACTGATGAAATCTGTAAAAGTGATATGAGGGAGGCGGAGCCTCATGCCAGCAGCTCCATCGAACAGATGGAAACAGGAGCTGATGGAGAGGACTGTGGAGGACCAGAACCAGCCAGGAACTCACATCCTGAACCAGAATTAGGAACTGTGGCTGAAGACGGCATGGGATATATTCACAGACCATTCAGCTGTTCAGTTTGCAGTGAAACATTTTGCTTTAGGAAACACCTGAAGAAACACATGAAAACTCATCCTGACGGGAAGCCATTCAGCTGCTCGGTCTGTGCAAAAAGGTTTACACATCAGGTAACCTTGACAAGGCATATGTGTATCCACACAGGGGAGAAAAGAGTAAGCTGCAGTGTTTGTGACCAAGGATTCATTTGGCGTTATCAACTAAAACAACACAAATGTCTCCATCCTCAGTCCTCGCAGCTTCATCAAACACAAACTGAAGAGATGGAAACAGGAGCTGATGGAGAGGACTGTGGAGGACCAGAACCAGCCAGGAACTCACATCCAGATCCAGAATTAGGACCTGTGACTGAAGACAATGATGAATATTCCAACATTTCCAAGGAGACCAAACAACCTCAGTCAGGTTTAAAATCTCTAAAAAAGTATGATATCTCTAAAAGTGATATGAGAGAGGCAGAGCCTCCTGCCAGCAGCTCAACTGAACAGATGGAAACAGGAGCTGATGGAGTGGACTGTGGAGGACCGGAACCAGCCAGGAACTCACAGCCAGATCCAGAATCAGGACCTAAGACTGAAGTCCATGGAGAGCCACGGGAACCTCACTCAAGTTTAACTTATCAGAAAAATAATGGAGCCTCTGAAAGTGGTGTGAAGTATAAGAATGGTAAACCATTCAGATGCTCAGCTTGTGGGAAAGTATTTACAAGGAAGGGATTTTTGACACAGCACATGGCCATCCACACAGCAGAGAGAAGATTCATATGCAGCATCTGTGACCAAGGATTCACGTGGGCTCAACAGTTCAAAAAACACACACGTGTCTGTCATCAGTCCTCACAGCTTCACCAAAACCAAACTGAACAGATGGAAACAGGAGCTGATGGAGAGGACTGTGGAGGACCAGAACCAGCCAGGAACTCACATCAAGATCCAGAATTAGGACCTGAGACTGATGAAAGTGATGATGACTGTAAGAAGACTGGTGAACCTCAGTCAGATTTAAAGTCTCTAAAAGTCCCTAAATGTGATAAGGGATATAACACTAATGATAACCATTTCAGCTGTTGTGTTTGTAGTAAAATATTTTCTCGCCGGGCTGCTCTTAAAAACCACATGAAGACTCATCCTAAAGAGAAATCATTTGCCTGTTCTGACTGTGGGAAAAGATTTTGCATAAATGGTACTTTGAAGATACACATGAGAATTCACATGAGGAAGAAACCCTTTTGTTGCTCGGTTTGTCGTAAAAGATTCACACAGAAGGCCCATATGACAGCACACATGGTTACCCACACAGGGGAGAAACTCTTCAGATGTAGATTATGTGAGCAAAGTTTCACTTGGTATACACAGTTAAAAAGACACAAGTGTCGTCGGCCATCAAAACTTCAGCAAAAACAAACTGAGGAGAACAGAGAGGCAGAGCCTGGAGCCAGCAGCTCAACTAAACATATGGAAACAGGAGCTGATGGAGAGGACTGTGGAGGACCCCAACCACCTAAGAACTCACATCCAGATTCACATTTACAACATGAGACCGAAGACAGGAGAGAGACATTAAAAACGAATTCAGCTGTAAACCTGGTGAATAATAATGAATGTGATACTATTGTGAAGCCATTTCGCTGCTTAGAGTGTTGTAAACCATTCAGAAAAATTTCAAATCTGAAGGCACACTTGAGAATTCACAGCGGAGAGAGACCATTCGCTTGCTCTGTTTGTGGTCAAAGATTTACACAGAAGATACATTTGACACGACACATGACCATCCATACCGGCGAGAAACCTTTCAAGTGTTCAATTTGTGGTAAAAGATTTAACCTGACGGGATCTCTGACACGACACATGTCTGTCCACACATGAGAGAAACGATTGCGCTGCAGGATTTGTGAACAACTATGTTTTAAATGTTAATATTCCTTTTAACACATCTCGACTTAACTCGACGTCATTGTAAATGAGGGTCACCCCTCAATTGGTCTCTCGAGGATAAATAAAAGTTAAATGAAATGAAATGAAAAATGACTTCTAAAGGTGCGTTCACACCAAAAGCGATGCATGCAATGACCACGCAACGCTTGATCATATTTTGGTTCATTGTGTCTTTCCCCTCTAAGGCGCCTCTATTCCCTCCCTCCCTTTCCATGATTTCACCATCACTATTCTGTATGTTATTACAGAAGGATGTCCGATTAATGAATTTATGATATTTTGTTCTGAAAACATGGGAGTCCAAATTAATTTTTAAAACCTGTACATAATATGTTTTGATTTATCAAATGAAAAGGGCTGTATCTAAAATTGATTCTGTAAAAATGTTCGACACTTATATGTTGAAAATCTTCTGACCAACATCAGAAAATGAATTATCTTTATCTGGGGATTGCTTCCTGTTCCTGAATTCTTATTTTGTCTGTTTTGTAATATAGTGTTTATTTGATCAGAAATCTAACTTATCAAATGTACATTATAGGGGGCAGAGTATGTTGCCCATCATATTATCATAAAATAAAGTAAAATATCTATTTAATTTTCATACAAAACAGTACAACTAAATTTGTTAATATCTTTCGCAATAGCGCAACGGGCTACCTTCTGTAAATGTAATTGTTTACAATCTGAATACATTTTTTTTTGTACATTCTTTTAAGATTTAAGACTTTTGTTTTGAAGGTTATTTAACATGTTGCCCGGAACCGGATGTTCCTCACTGACCATGTGGCGCTTTACCTGAGTAGAACTAGTGTAACTGAAAAAAACAAACAAAAAAATACGAGTGCAACCGGAAAAGTCCCGTTGTGGTTTTAGTCAGTTTGAGGAGAAAGGGGTTGTGTCCCTTGTGTGAGAATATCAAACGTCCAAATGTTTTTGTAATTTATTATTTTAAAATATTTTACGTCTTTGAGGCTTTTATTTTGAAGTCCAGAAATCTCCACGCACTGGAAGGGATTGTCCTTACTCTGACTAACTTGGAACAAAATGGCGCTGTAAGAGTCAGGCATTTTAGTTCTACAGTTTTCTCTAAAACTGCAGCAAGAATCTATCATAGCCGCTGTATTACTGGATAAACATTACTCAATGGTAGAAATGTCTCAAGTCCAAACGGTGAGAGAGTTGGTGAATCAGCGACTAACTGCGGCCGCTGAAGAGATATTTGGGCTGTTTGAAAGAACCATAGCAGAGTACGAGGAGGAACTCTGTCGTACAAAAGAGAAGAACGAGCGACAACAGAGACAACTGGACGCTGTTTTGAAGCCTGAAGTTCGATTAAACGGAGCAGGTTTGTTCATCTAACATTACAGGTTCATTATTAATAAGAGAAATGCACCTTCTTTAGCTACAATAGATTAAGGAACGTTGAAACCTCTTTGTCCACTGATGCGTCCCAGGTCCGCCATTTTAAGGCGGGCGATAAAGATCTCGAGTGTGATATTGCTTTAATACAGCAGTTGTACAAGTTAAATTCATAATTTGACTTTAAAAATTGATCTTTGATTACCATTTAGGAATTGATGTGTTTTCCACCAACACAAATAGTCTGGCAACAGTAGCGGAGTGCGTTGGTTGTCAAGCAACGTGTAATCATCTTAACGGGAGTGAACTAGTAGTAGCCTAGTCAAGATCAAACATTCAAGAGGTTTTTATTTGTCAGATACTCATACATGATGGGCTGTGGCAGTGAAATGTTTGTGTGACATAGGCTACTCCGAGTCCTTACTACTGTGCGTGCTCAAAATAGAAATAAAATAGGCCTACAATAGAAATAAAAATAGAATAAAATACAACTAGGCCTACGTTTTAACAGAAATATATACACACAAGAAAGATAAAGTATTAAGGGGTCACTGGGGGTGTCCAAACTGTTTTCAATGAAGGCCAAATACTTAAAAATATAGGCTATCAAGGGCCGGGCCAATCACTAGAGGGGAAAAATATCAAGATCAATCGAAATAGCCAAGTCAATTAAATGTTAATTAGCCTAATTATGCTTGATAATTTAATATGCTCAAAGAAGGAAAAAATACATCACAACTTTACATTATTGAGTTTTCATTAATTTTGTAACAAAAAGGGTTGGCAAATGATTTTCAAAACAGCAGCCTCAGATTGCTTCTTAAGTCAGGATAGTGACCCCCCCTCCCCCCTTCACAGCCCTGTATATGATTGATTTGAATATTTTATTATTGTGTCATGCATTAGCATGCCCAGCCCCCAAGGGCTTACAAGACACCATTATAAAACACAGACAGACCAAAAACCAAAAACAGATGCTAAACAATACTAACATTAACAATATAAACCATCCTGACGTTTCATCCAGGCTTTAGTAACAAAAGAGGCTTTAACTTATAAACATTAAAGGTAAACAAACATTCCATCCTGACCTCATCATTACTCCAAAATATTTCAGGCTTTTGAGCAGACACCTTTTTTTCTAAAATGAATTATCTGTGTTTTACTGTGATTTATAGACAGCCCCCATCTGCAACTCCAGGTCTTTACTAAGTTTAACATATTCTGTAAATCATCCTCCGATTCAGCCAGCAGAACAATATCATCCGCGTACAACAGAGTACCCACAGTCAAATCATTCAAATGTATACCTAAATTAGCATTCTTGATTTCAAAAGCCAGGTCATTTATATAAAGAGAAAACAAACTAGGGGACAGGACATCACCCTGTTTAACACCAAAGGGTGTTTTAAACCAGTCAGTTTGGAAATCATTTACCTGAACACATGCAACTGAGGAACTATACAGTGACTTTAGAGCTTGATAGAATTTACCATCCACACCTGCTTTTAAAAGTTTTAAGGCAAGCAGATCTCTATTAACCCAATCAAAAGCCTTTTGGAAATCCACATATTCAAATATTCAAACTAAGGAATTATAGGAATTAACTAAATGGTGGTAATTTAGATGATCTGTCTCATATCCAAACATAAATCTAAACATATACACATTATGTTTTGTCATAGGCAGGCAGACATGCAAAATAATACAATAAAAAGATTTATCTGTAAGTAGAACTTTAGAAAGTTTTGAATGTTTTTATGAACAACCAATCATTTCACTCACTGAACAACAAAAAGATGAATGTTGAGTAAAATATTACTCATCTGTCTGACCACACCCATTAGGTAAATAAAGTTAAATGCCCCCACTTTTTTCTACATACCATATAGTAGAAAGTATGAGATTCGGAATGCAACCATAGACTGCACTTTTGGGAAGGGGGAGGGGGAGGGGAGGTGTCAGATTTCAGATACTGTTGGGAGCAAGCTTCTGCATGCAGCCCCTGCAGCATCCTGAACTGTTACCGGGAGGGGGGAGAGGGGTCGAGAAGACGTTGAGCCCAGGGGTGTGTGTGTTATGTGTCTTCATGTGTGTGTAAGTGTAGGCCTCGGGCTTCCGTCCAGATTGAGTTATAGCCAGCATCCTGAGATGGCCATGTGTTATCTGACCTTCTCTTGTGAAATGGTTACTACTATAAATTATTTGTACTGAGAAGATTTATATCTTCCTAAGGCTAAGATTTTCCCAGATATCTTATCATGTATAGCTGTGACTGTCAGAAATTGAAGTAACTGATTATGTATATTGGATTCCAAGTTGATTATTATAATGGTTATTTCTTATTATATAAAAGCAAAGGTTAATATTACACAATGGATTTCCCTTACACCACCGGACTTATGTTTGTCACTATAAAAGAACATTTTCACAGAAACAAATTCCCCATTTTTTATATTCTTCTCAACGCGGTTAACTGAGGAATGACCGACCAAGAATGTTTTTCACGGGGTACCAGTTATTTGGATGCACAGATTATCAGGGCAGATAACGTTTCCTGTTGTTTTGTCTTATTATAAATGTGATTACATTTTTAGTCTAGTACAGCATGTCGGAATATAGAATTTCCCAGAAAATTTTAAAAGCAAAAGAGTAACTCCCAATTGTTTTGTGCACTGAAGGACAACAAAATTGTTGCACAAGACGCAAGGGAACACTGAGAGATGAAGATTTGCATTATTTAATAAAGTTTCTCTTGTGCTTGCCAACAAAACAGTGCTGCTGGTGTAACACGGCCTGTGTCAGGGCGCCATCTAGTGGTATCATCGCCATACATGCATTACAGGCCTTATACTTCAGAAAGCATTAGATAATTGGTACTTCTAAGGTAACATGGTTCTTTAATTGGACATTTGATAATGTCAGTACCGGAAAATAATCGATGACTTTGCTTAAATACCTTTATCCGTTTTTGAGACAAATGGAGGCTTCAAATTAAAATCTCTTACAATAAAATATTAATATTAAAATCACTATTTTAGCCTCTGTAAACCTGGTCTAAAATAGTAAAAATCAATATAGGATATCAAGTTGGGTGTTTCAATAAGCTTTAAAAAAAATCTGATATTAAATGTTCATAAACATTATAGAAACAAGTTGAGAAAACTGCTTTTTACTGTCTAGGACGTTTGCTAGGACTGAAATAACATAGTTAGAAGGATTTAGTGCGTTTGGGGTGCCAGGGCCTATAAGGGCCAACCGTAAATTAAGAAAATTCCTGTGTAATCCCCGCAAACCCGTTTTGATTGACTTTTATTCCTCTGTCCTCTGCCACCTCTGCTAGAGCTAGGGCTTTTTTTTTTTTTTTTTTTTTTCAGTTTAATTTCAGACATATCACATTTTAAGATTCAAGAAAACTTTATTGGTCCCCGTGGGGCAATTTAAGGGTGGGGGGGGGTCGACCAGATGACCGCTTGACCAGCGACCAGGACATTACATGGAAAAAGGAAAACAACAGGAAAAACAAGGGATAAAAAAGGTTATTCCCAAACCAGGCTCCTCTAAGGGGGACGCGGTGTGGGATTAGGATAACATCGACAAAGGTCCTTCTGTGTTGTTTCCGGACGGTTCTCAAACCTTTTTTTGAGCCGGCGGATGTATTCAAGTAAAGTTGGTTCTCGGCTGGAAGCAAAATATATATATCGGTGATTCTTGAAAAGTGGGACAAAACAGGATGCATTGTTGAAAAAATACAAACCCTATGTTTAGGCAAATTAAATTACATGTATGTATCCAACATATACTAAGCTACTGAGCTAAGGTTTGACACAACCTCCCAGCTTTTGTCCTTTTTATCAAAATTGACTTTTTACCTTGCTTCTCCTTTTTAACATGGGCTTTTTAGCTTGCCATTCCTTATTTTGTGTCAACTCCGTCAGACACCAAAAAACACAAATAAATGTTCCCTCATTTTTATGCTAGACCCATGAGATGTATAGTGATCACAAATATTCACCAAAACTGATAGAGCCACAAAAAAATATTTTCAAAATGTATATGAATATACACGTTTTTGATATCTGACGGTGTTGACAGAGTTTTTCTAGTAGCAGTTCGGTTTTTCTGTTGATGATAGGTGCTAGTATGAACTACTTCAGGAAAATAAAATTATCGAAACATTTCATATAACTTCTTCAGAAATTGTAAGTCGGTGTTGACGTATCATGGTTGTGACGCAGGACTTTCAAGATTTGTAATGTAAAATATTCTAAAACTACAACACTAATCAGAGCCTGTCTGACTCTAATGTACTCTGCACAGATAGCTTGTGACAATAGGTCCTTCACGAAGACAACTGCCCCTCATTTTGCCTGATTTTATTACATTTTAATGATCAGTTTAATTCGTCAGCAATGACCCTGGACACACAAACAAAATGTGTTCACATACACATTTATTCAGACATATAAGCTCTGCTATTTCATTTCAGTTTTGTATTCAACCATGTACCAAACCAGATACATTGTTGTTTGACCCTTGATTTTGCTGTTTGCAAGTGAAAACCAACCTGCTTTGAAAATGCCCGACTGATCTCTTTATTAAAAACACTTGGGTTTTTTGATAAAAGAATTTCTTTAACACAGACATTCTATTCTTAATCCCTAATAACATCTACAAATTTAAATATTTTAATTTTTAAAGATAACAGCAGTTCCATTTTGTCCCAGCATTTTGTCGCGGTTCTCAAGAATCACTGATATATTTTTGTGAACCATGACACCATGGGGCGACTGTGGCTCAGGTGGTAGAGCGGGTTGGCCAATGATCCAAGGATTAGCAGTTCGATTCCCGCCCTGCCACCTGTGTCATGGTTGTTGTGTCTTTGGGCAAGACACTTCACCCACCTTGCCTCGTGTGAATGTGTATGACTGCTGTATGTTTAAGGTGGTGATCGGAGGGGCCGTTGGCGTGGAATGGCAGCCACGCTTGCGTCAGTCTGCCCCAGGGCAGGTGTGGCTACTATCCCAGTTTACCACCACCGGTATGACTGTGTGTGAATGAATGGAACCTGGAACCCTGTAAAGCGCTTTGAGTCCGTAGGGAATAAGGCGCTATATAAATCCAATCCATTATTACCATCAAGGGCCGTGTTTAGGCTGTGAAGACGAATTACAAAATGTAGGAGATGAAGGTAGCAACAATGTCCAGGGCAGCAGAAAATAAAAAAACTTGCTGTGTACTAGGGCCCGACCGATATTGATTTTTGAGTGCCGATGCCGATGCCGATTATTTTCTGAGAAAGATTACGATAACGATTAAATCGGCCGATTTTTTATTTTTTTTAATCCCATAAATATATATTGAAAAAATTTACTTTTTTGAACCCTTAAATATATATAAATACTTGTTACCGTCAATAGGGGTACAGGAACTTTTTATTTATTGAAATATGCATTATCTAAAAAAAAATAAAGTGTTACAAATATGTCTAAAGTGACATGACGCATTTTTAAACGTAGACATTAAGCATTTTATGTAACTGCACCCAACCCTCTGGAACTCCCTCCCTCCAAACATCAGCATCTCAGACTAAATAAACTAATTCAAAAGTCAACTCAAAACTCACCTCTTTAAGAAAGCATAATTACACCGGACTCCACTCCAAACCTTATCTTTAATTTGTCTGTATTTTGTTTCCTTTTTCTATAAGTATGATTTTCTATATGTTTGTTGTAAAGTGTCTTTGAATGACCTCCAATAAAGCACTATATAAATTCTATATAATAACTATAGTAATATCAACTACTATTAACAGTCAAGAGATGACCAATGACTCTGCTATTGGTGTCAGGGGGAACTGTCAAGTGTGAATTAATCCAATGTATTACAACACCCCTGCTGCTGCTGTTAATATGCTATAAGGCTACCTCCAGGGCAGCAATGCATCTCACTCAACATGATTGCTGAAAAAAAAAAAAAAAAAAAAAAAAAAAAATCGGCAAAAAATCGGTGGCCATTTTGCCGATGCCGATTTTTCGGAGATGTGCTATAATCGGCCGATTAAATCGGCCGGCCGATATATCGGTCGGGCCCTACTGTGTACTGCCAATTGGATATAGTATGTACCAGTATATATGGTATGATGACAGACATTAGTTAGGAACCAAGCGCACTGTTTAAGTGATTGTTGTATGACTATAGAGCGACATATTTTAACAAAAATAACATTTCTTCTGCTAAGGAAAATACAGTTTCTAAAACTTATATTTCATTACTCTCCACAGACTTCCAACAGCAGCTAGTGAGTAAAGAAGAGGTTCCCCCTGAGCAGCAGGAGTGGAGCCCCAGTCTGGACCAGGAGGACCCACCAGAGCCCCCACACATTAAAGAGGAACAGGAGGAACTCTGGACCAGTCAGGAGGGAGAGGAGCTTCAAGGGCTGGAGGAGGCTGATATCACCAAGTTCCTATTCACTCTTGTCCCTGTGAAGAGTGAATATGATGAAGAGAAACCTCAGTCCTCACAGCTTCATCAAAGACAAACTGAACAGATGGAAACAGGAGCTGATGGAGAGGACTGTGGAGGACCAGAACCAGCCAGGAACTCACATCCAGATCCAGAAACAAACATTGAATATGAGTATGAGTATGGAGACTCACATTCAGATCCAGAATTAGCACCTGCAACCGAAGTGAATGAGTCTATAAATGATCAAATAAGTAATCCTAATGAGAACACATTCAAGTGCCCTGAGTGTGGGAACACATTCAGTACAGGAAGTAATCTGAATAGACACATGATAATTCACAAGAGAGAGAAACGATCCACACGTTCACACCCTAAGTCTAAAGACACTTCTGAGACCAAAGACAGTGATGATTGGTCTAAGCAAAACAGAGAACGCCAGTCAGGTTTAAAGTCTCTGAAAAAGGATGAAGTCCCTAAAACATGCTTGAGACGTAAATCTAAAAAATTGAGGAAAAAAATTGCCACGCACAAGGGGGAGTATAGATTCAGCTGCAGTGTTTGTAGTAGAAAAGTTTTCTCAAAGGCACATTTGCAAGAACACATGGCCATCCACACAGGGCTGAAGAGCAACATCTGCACAGTTTGTGACCAAAAATTCACTTGGCGTAATCAACTTAGAAGGCACACATTAGTTTGTCCTCAGTCCTCACAGCTTCATCAAAACCAAACTGAGCAGGACAGAGAGGCCGAGCCTGGAGCCAGCAGCTCAACTGAACAGACGGAAACAGGAGCTGATGGAGAGGACTGTGGAGGACCAGAACCAGCCAGGAACTCACATCCAGATCCACATTTACAACCTGAGACTGAAGACTCCTCTGAGACTGAAGACAGTGATGATTATTCTAAGAAGACCACAGAACCTCAGTCAGGTTTAAAATCTCTGAACAGTAGCTCTTACTTGGGCTTCAACACAGGACAGAAACAATTCAGCTGCTCAGTTTGTGGTAGAAGATTTCAATGGAAGACTTCGTTAACACGACACATGTCCGACCACAAAGGGGAGAAAAGATTCACTTTAGAGAGACATGTCCAAAAACGAAAATGTGATGGTCTAGATTCTTCACAACCTAATTCAAACCAAACTAGGGAAAACACAAAGGCAGAGCCTGGAGCCAGCAGCTCGACTAAACAGATGGAAACAGGAGCTGATGGAGAGGACTGTGGAGGACCAGAACCAGCCAGGAACTCACATCCAGATCCACATTTACAACCTGAGACTGAACACTCCTGTGAAACTGAAGACAGTGATGATGACTACATCTAAACAACAAAAGTCTAAGTGCTCTCATCAACAAGCACAGAGATGCAGACTCTCCCTGCCAGTGTCCTAAATCCCATCTTTCCTCCACTCAGAATGAAGAGCAAAACCTTACTGGCTGCTGTAATAGCAATACTTTGATTTATACTGTATATGTTCAGTTATTTCAATGTAAGTAGGTTGGCAGAATGTAGTGGTGGTTTCAATGCTGAACCAAGTGGACAGCATCCCATGAATCTTACAAATCAAATGTACATTATTGAAGGCAAAGTCAGTCGCGTGTGAATGTTTATTTTTTTTATGTCAATAAACATAGTTAACAAGTTGTTTCATGATTAATGCTGTTTTATTCCCAAAAATCAAGAAAATGATTGTCAGTATGTGTGCTAATAGTGTGTTACTGACCACCAAATTAAAAGTATAAATTTAATTTCAGCCATATTAATTTTGCATGTAGACGGAAGGTTGGACATGAGCCGGTCAGCCATAACTAGTGAGCTTGTCTTGTTCTTAAAAGAATATAAGGCAACAAAATAACTAAAAGTTACTCGACTGAGGGTGCTTGGTGGTTAGAGCATCCCCCTAGAAGCTCAGTCCTCTTCACAGCAGACCCGATTCGAATCTGACCCGTGGTCAGTTCTCTGCATGTCATTCGATAAGATCAAATAAGAGAAAATTAATCATTAGAAAACAGCTGGAATTGAACCAGACAGGAAAAGATAAGTTTAATCAAATCTAGGAGGTTAAAGAGGGTAACAAACTGTAGAAATGTGACAATTCTAGTGGATTGCACGTTTACATTTAGAGCTATATATTTAAAAGTATTGAATATTTATATGCTTTATAAGAGGCTAATACCAAAATGAGAACAGAAGAGCTTTTATAAGTAATGCTCCTTGAATGGCTGTCTGTCTTTGCCACTCAAAAAACCTTCGGGGCTTTTACTTTGAAGGCGAGAACATTTCTACGCACGGGAAGTGACTGACTAAATGTACACAAGATGGCGTCTGATCATAGCGATGCTCGCTGTGACCAGCTGTGATGCTTCGTGGCCTCTGTATGTCTGGATAAACGCTTCTGAATGGTGACATGTCTAAAGTAGAAATGGTGAGAGCGTTGGTGAATCAGCGCCTAGCTGCGGCTGCTGAAGAGATATTTGGGCTGTTTGAAAGAACCATAGCAGAGTACGAGGAGGAACTCTGTCGTTCAAAAGAGAAGAACGAGCGACAACAGAAACTACTGGACGCTGTTTTGAAGCCTGATGTCCGGTCACATAGCGCAGGTTTGTTCCTCCAACAGTACAATATCATTGTTATTCATAGAAATTCAGCAACTTCAATGTTACAACGATGGATTTCGAACATTTGAAACTTGAGTGTCCGTTGATTCATCTCTCCGCTATGCGCCTGCGCGTCCGCCATTAATGGGTCTCTAGTAAACGATATGATGTGCATCCATCCACTGTGCTCATTTACATTCACACCATTGTTCTTCAAATCATTATTCCTCTGTTATTATTATTCTGTAGGTTTCTTTGGGTCACTGTAACAACTTCAAATGTTCATATACCTAAACCATTCATCCACTTACGCTTCAGGACATAATGGGAAAACTTTCAGCTTTTTTGCTACTACAGCGGTTTCGTCCCGTTTCCTCTGAAAACATGTGTACGGAGTGAAGATGTCAGATAAATTGTGTCTGAACGGGTTCTTTTTTTTTAAACCAGAAACGGGAAAACTGTCACGTTTTCCACTGTGTAAAGTGCCTCTGTTTGGCTGTGAACCAGGTTTTGTTGTTGTTGTAACTCAACCTGGTGCGTGATGGAATGCAGCCGTCTTCACAGAAGCTGATGTGTGACGTCACAGCCTCTGTGTATTCCTCCAGACTATTGGTGGCAGTCCTGAAAGCATCCCAGTCAAATCAAATCAAATCAGTTTTATTTTTTATAGCCCAATATCACAAATAGACATTTGCCTCAGTGGGCTTTACATTCCATACAGTATGACACCCTGCCCTTACACCCTTAGCTCTGTACAGTCTAACCATGCCTGCAGGTTCCACACCTCTGTACTTGTCTACTGCCTTGACGTCCTCACAACAGGTTTGCAGAGCTTTAGTTTCTGCCTGTATGAAGGAATCAGGTGGACCATGACGTGGTCGGAGAGGCACAGTGCAGCGCGGGGGACAGCGTGATATGCACCGCTGACTGTGGTGTAGCAGTGATCCAGAATATTCTTCTCTCTGGTCGGGCATTTAATGAACTGTTTGAATGTGGGTAGTTCATGGCTGAGGTAGGGCTGGGCGATATGACCAAAATCTCTTATTCCGTTATAGGTCATTTCATATCCCGATAACGATATATTTCACGATATTTTCTGTAAATTAACGTAATAAAAATGTAATAGAAATGACACATTCAAATAAGGCCTTTCTCTTATTACATTTTGAATTATACACTGGACAAATAAAAAGTATTTACAGCTTTTGGATTATTTTTTCTCAAATTTTCAAGCATGCAGCAAAGTAGAAAATGCTCATGTTATCTGACCGTCCAACTTAATACTGTAGGCCTACTTACAACCTTAGTATTTTAGTCTGCAATAGCGCACTGTTCTCTACAACTTGTAATTTAGTGTATTTTTCTTTCTTTCTCTAAAATATCATAATTTCCAATTCAGTGCAAATAGCCCTCAATGTAAATGTTTTGGGAGTCCTTCCTCCACGGTTTATTTCAGACTGTGTGGACTCACACTGTACGCCTGTGGTTGCTATGACACTGCTGCAGGTGAGGCTCCAGTCGCCCTTCGTAGCAAAAATTAAAGTTAAAATGAACGACTGGGGGCTGTCACTAACGTTCATGAAGCTTTTGGTGTGAGCGTAGCTATTGGAAATGATAAGCTTTCTTTTCTTTTCTGTTCTATCACCGAGGAGTAGTCCCACACGGAAGACATGGTGCAGTGACGGAAGTGCAGCAGGGCTAGCAAGCGCTGCTTTCCTGTGTGTGCGCTTCAAATTAAAAGTCAATTCGCATTTCTCAAGTTAAATGCTTTTAATGTGAAGTGCAGCTGTAGGAATTGTAGCTGGAATTAACAGTAACTTATCTACGAGCTACATCAATAGTTTGTGTCGTAAAGAGTGTGATTTGTGACACAACGAAATAAACGATATTGCATAAAATGAAACGATAGACGTTTATGTTTCGCCAGACGATATATCTCGTCATATCGCACAGCCCTAGGCTGATGTTACCTTTTGTTAAAGTCACCAAGCACAATCACCAAAGAGTCCGGGTTAGTACGCTCCACACTCAGTATTTATTTGGCTAGCATGCGCTGAGCCTCCTGCACGTTAGCATGTGGTGGGATGTAAACACCGACCAGAATTAATGAGTGAAACTCAGGGGGGAGTAGTAGTGTTGTTTTTGTCAACGAAATATATGACAAAATATCGTCGTCAACGAACATTTATCACGTGACAGAGACGAGACGCAACGTAAATGGTGGTCATGTGACGAAGACTATAATCAAATATATAATGCTTTATTGTTGACTAATAAAAACGGGACTAAATGTGTGAATAAGACTTCAACAGGACTTTTAAACTGCATGTAAACACCTTTATCCGATTTACTTCGCACACAAATCGGCACGTGGCTCATAACCACTTGTTGAAAGGGCTACAGCGCCACCTAGCATAGTGGAGACAGCCATGCATTGGACATTTATCCGATTTCTTAAAGGCCATGTATACTCAGACAAGTGACACGGTCCGTTCGAGTGTCTAGTTCGATATACAGTATGTCTTAATCCAATCTAGTTGTGCCATGGAAACGCACTGACTGTCACATCATTACTTTAGCCATTGTTCAGATACCTCCACCCTTAGTTTTGCCGGAAAGTTCTGTTTCGCGATCCGCTCTGAGGAGTTGGAAGCTTGCCAGCTGCTAGTCCGCCCATATCAGATAGAACGATTTGATTGGTAAGGCAGAATTTTCCAACAAAGTTGATGCGCTCCAATGGATCGTGCCTGGGCCAACACTCTGAGCAAATTTAAATTGGCCAGTGGCAGGTCTGGATTTCCAGGCTAATGGAACAGCCCTCTAACAAAGAAAATGTGACGGAATCATTTTCTACCGGACCGTATGTTTGCTATCTGATCTTATCAGATAGCAAACTGTCCTCTTCTTATCGGCAGGTCTGAATTTCCAGGCTACTGTTCCATTTCTTCATATAAAAACAACTAATGCAAAAATGTTCCTCGACTAGAACATGTGATCACACATCTCAGCTGAACCCGTTTGAACTTTTCAATTATTTTGCAAAAGGTAAAGATAACCTATAGATAGATAGTTGATGAGAGATGTATTCTTGACCTTTGAGCTCAAGCCTACAATTAGGTGTATATGCTGTTTTCAGTTTTTTCTTACAGTCTGTGAATGTTTCCTGTTTCCTGCAGACATCCAGCAGCTGGTGGTGGTTAAAGAAGAGGTTCCCCTGAGCAGCAGGAGTGGAGCCCCAGTCTGGACCAGGAGGACCCACCAGAGCCCCCGCACATTAAAGAGGAACAGGAGGAACTCTGGACCAGTCAGGAGGGAGAGCAGCTTCAAGGGCTGGAGGAGGCTGATATCACCAAGTTCCTATTCACTCCTGTCCCTGTGAAGAGTGAAGATGATGAAGAGAAACCTCAGTCCTCACAGCTTCATCAAAGACAAACTGAACAGATGGAAACAGGAGCTGATGGAGAGGACTGTGGAGGACCAGAACCAGCCAGGAACTCACATCCAGATCTACATTTACAACCTGAGACTGAATACAGTGAGGAGTGGAATTACACCACTGAACATGAGTCAAGTGTAAATTTAAGCAAGAAATCATTCAGCTACTCTAAGTGTGGTTTTACAAAAGCAGAAAGTCAGAAGTGTTTCGGCCCTCAGTCCTCACAGCTTCATCAACAAGACGAGACTGAAGACTCTTCTGACACTGAAGACAGTGATGATTGGTCTGATGATATCAGAGAACCTCCGTCAGGTCCAAAGTCTCTGAATAATAATGAAGTCTCTAAAAGTGGTGTCAGATGTAATACAGAAGAAAATCCACTCAGCTGCTCACTTTGTGGTAAAGCATATAAAGAGAAGATAAATTTGAGACAACACATGGCTGTCCACACAGGAGAGAAAAGATTCAGCTGCTCTGTATGTGAGAAGGGTTTTAAACGGAAAGGAGATATGAAAGAACACATGGCTGTGCATACAGGGGAGAAAAGATTCAGCTGTTCTGTTTGTGACCAAAGATTCACTTGGCGTCAGCAACTAGCAAAACACAAGCTTGTCTGTCATCAGTCCTCACAGCTTCACAAAACTGAACAGAACAGAGAGGCAGAGCCTGGAGCCAGCAGCTCAACTGAACAGATGGAAACAGGAGCTGATGGAGAGGACTGTGGAGGACCAGAACCAGCCAGGAACTCACATCCAGATACACATTTACAACCTGAGACTGAAGACAGTGAGGACTGGAATGATACCACTGAACATGAGTCAAGTATAAATTTAAGCAAGAAACCATTCAGCTGCTCTAAGTGTGGTTCTACACAAGCACAAAACCACAAGTGTGTCAGTCCTCAGTCCTCACAGCTTCATCAACAAGACAAGACTGAAGACTCTTCTGACACTGAACACAGTAATGATTGGTCTAAGGAGATCAGAGAACCTCCGTCAGGTTCAAAATCTCTGAAAAATAATGAAGTCTCTAAAAGTGGTGTCAGATGTAATACCGAAGAAAATCCACTCAGCTTTTCACTTTGTGGTAAAGCATTTAGAGGGAAGAAAACATTGAAACGACACGTGGCTGTCCACACAGGGGAGAAAAGGTTCAGCTGCTCTGTATGTGAGAAGGGCTTTAAACGGAAACAAACTTTAACACTACACATGGCCATCCACACAGGACAGAAACCTTTCAAGTGCTCAGTTTGTGAAAAAGCATTTACACGGAAGGGAAGTTTGACTTTACACATGGCGATACACAGAGGGGAGAAAAGATTCTGCTGCAGTGTTTGTGACCAAAGATTCACTTGGCGTTATCAACTAGCAAAACACAAGTGTGTCAGTCCTCAGTCCTCACAGCTTCATCAACAGGACAAGACTGAAGACTCTTCTGACATTGAACACAATGATGATTGGTCTGAGGATAACAGAGAACCTCTGTCAGATTCAAAGTCTCTGAACAATAATGAAGTCTCTAAAAGTGGTGTCAGATGTAATACCAAAGGAAATCCACTCAGCTGCTCAATTTGTGGTAAAGCATTTAGACATAAGGGAAATTTGAGACAACACATGGCTGTCCACACAGGGGAGAAAAGATTCAGCTGCTCTGTATGTGAGAAACGTTTTAAACAGAAAGGAGATATGAAAGAACACATGGCTGTGCATACAGGGGAGAAAAGATTCAGCTGTTCTGTTTGTGACCAAAGATTCACTTGGCGTCAGCAACTAGCAAAACACAAGCGTGTATGTCCTCAGTCCTCACAGCTTCACAAAACTGAGCAGAACAGAGAGGCAGAGCCTGGAGCCAGCAGCTCAACTGAACAGATGGAAACAGGAGCTGATGGAGAGGACTGTGGAGGACCAGAACCAGCCAGGAACTCACATCCAGATACACATTTACAACCTGAGACTGAAGACAGTGAGGACTGGAATGATACCACTGAACATGAGTCAAGTATAAATTTAAGCAAGAAACCATTCAGCTGCTCTAAGTGTGGTTCTACACAAGCACAAAACCACAAGTGTGTCAGTCCTCAGTCCTCACAGCTTCATCAACAAGACAAGACTGAAGACTCTTCTGACACTGAACACAGTAATGATTGGTCTAAGGAGATCAGAGAACCTCCGTCAGGTTCAAAATCTCTGAAAAATAATGAAGTCTCTAAAAGTGGTGTCAGATGTAATACCGAAGAAAATCCACTCAGCTTTTCACTTTGTGGTAAAGCATTTAGAGGGAAGAAAACATTGAAACGACACGTGGCTGTCCACACAGGGGAGAAAAGGTTCAGCTGCTCTGTATGTGAGAAGGGCTTTAAACGGAAACAAACTTTAACACTACACATGGCCATCCACACAGGACAGAAACCTTTCAAGTGCTCAGTTTGTGAAAAAGCATTTACACGGAAGGGAAGTTTGACTTTACACATGGCGATACACAGAGGGGAGAAAAGATTCTGCTGCAGTGTTTGTGACCAAAGATTCACTTGGCCTTATCAACTAGCAAAACACAAGTGTGTCAGTCCTCAGTCCTCACAGCTTCATCAACAGGACAAGACTGAAGACTCTTCTGACATTGAACACAATGATGATTGGTCTGAGGATAACAGAGAACCTCTGTCAGATTCAAAGTCTCTGAACAATAATGAAGTCTCTAAAAGTGGTGTCAGATGTAATACCAAAGGAAATCCACTCAGCTGCTCAATTTGTGGTAAAGCATTTAGACATAAGGGAAATTTGAGACAACACATGGCTGTCCACACAGGGGAGAAAAGATTCAGCTGCTCTGTATGTGAGAAACGTTTTAAACAGAAAGGAGATATGAAAGAACACATGGCTGTGCATACAGGGGAGAAAAGATTCAGCTGTTCTGTTTGTGACCAAAGATTCACTTGGCGTCAACAACTAGCAAAACACAAGCTTGTCTGTCATCAGTCCTCACAGCTTCACAAAACTGAGCAGAACAGAGAGGCAGAGCCTGGAGCCAGCATCTCAACTGAACAGATGGAAACAGGAGCTGATGGAGAGGACTGTGGAGGACCAGAACCAGCCAGGAACTCACATCCAGATCCAGAATTAGGACCTTAGACTGAAGACAGTGAGGACTGGAATGACACCACTGAACATGAGTCAAGTGTAAATTGAATCAAGAAACCGGCTACTTTACGTGTGGTTCTACAGAAGCAGAAAGTCAGAAGAAAATCCACTCAGCTGCTCACTTTGTGGTAAAGCATTTAAAGGGACGAACAACTTGAGACAACACATGGCTGTCCACACAGGGGAGAAAAAAGGCGTCTCTAAAGGCGAGGGAATGTTTGGCATTTGGCTTGAATGCCCATCCTCAGCTAGTAACCCAGTAAAAAGGGAAATGAAACAAGAGGCAGAAAAGATTCAGCTGCTCTGTATGTGAGAAACGTTTTAAACGGAAAAGACAAATTAAAGTACACATGGCCGTGCATACAGAGGAGAAACAATTCAGCTGCTCTCTATGTGAGAGAAGTTTTAAACAGAATAGCCATTTAACACGACACATGGTCATCCACACAGGAGAGAAACCTTTCCAGTGCTCAGTTTGTGCTAAAGGATTTAAAGAGAAGGAAAGTTTGAAACGACACATGGAGAATCATTCAGCTGAGAAACCTTTCCAGTGCTCAGTTTGTAAAAAAGCATATACACGGAAGGGATATTTGACTTTACACATGGCGAACCACAGAGGGGAGAAAATATATTGCTGCAGTGTTTGTGACCAAAGATTCACTTGGCCTTTTCAACTAGCAAAACACAAGTGTGTCTGCCCTCAGTCCTCACAGCTTCATCAAACTGAGCAGAACAGAAAGGCAGAGCCAGCAGCTCAACTGAACAGATGGAAACAGGAGCTGATGGAGAGGACTGTGGAGGACCAGAACCAGCCAGGATCTCACATCCAGATCTCTAAATGAATCACTTCTCTTCATCATCACCTTAGTGTCACATTGTGGAGCTGTGAACTCTTTCTGAAGGAACAGTGATGCTTGAAGTAGAGATGCCTTTGCCAGTTGGTTTCACTAATGACTGCCTAAATGTTCAAACTGTTGTAATGATAAAGGCTCAGCTACACCAAGTGTTTCTTCGCTGAAATATTTAGTTTAATTTCAGCAGTGTGTTGGTGAGTCCTTAAAGCTGCATTGAAGCCAAAATAAAGAACAATTTAATCTAGTCAGAGCCATTTCCAGCAAGATCTTATAATTCCTCTGTTTTCAATTATTCCAATGTAAATAATTTGGCAGCACATAGTGTTAGTTTTGGTGCTAGAACAGGCACACAGCATCACCTGATTTCACATCTCAGGAACCTCTTCATGAAGGCAGGTGTGTTCAAAGACAATCTGTGGAAGACGCCGAAGGAATTCAGTCTTAAAACAACGGGACTTGGTTATTTAGTTTGGTGTTGATTCAGTTTTGTTTGATTTATTTTGCTTTATTACACACTGATTTTGATTTCATTGTAGTCAGGAATCTCACAAATCAAATGTATATTAAAATTTACAATGATGCATTTCCTTAAAAGTAACAAGCAGGGAACTCACATCCAGATCCACATGTACAACTTGAACTGAAGACAGAAGACAGTGATGATGATTTAACTAGAAAGCAAAAGCCAGTCTCAGTTCAATGCTCTGGAAAAATAATGAAGTGCTCTCAGTGACATGAATATCATTCTGAGGAAGTTTGATGAAACATTTAGCTTCATTTCAAGTCTTAATGTTCACAACAAAATCCACCCAGGAGAAAAACTAGTATACAGCATACACATACTGTATGCACATAAAGTACTGACATCTCGGAATATATAAATATAAAATGTACAGTAAAAACATATGAGAGAATTTGTGCAAATATTCTAATTCAAAAAAGATGCTTTGTACGATTGTTCAGAGTAATTAAGATAAAAAATGTGCACTGAGATACAGATTGAGACCTCTGTGGATGTATGCCTGAGGATAGAGGGGGTGGTCTACACTACAGTACAGACAGTGCAGCCCCCTGAAGCAGATTGGGGTTTGTGATATTGGCTGTGTAAATAAAGTTGACGACTCAAACAAACTGGTGGTGTGCCTTGGTCTCAATAAAATGCTTATAATTTGACATAATATATTAAAGGTGCAGTGTGTAATATGACATCACAAGAAAGTTATAGAAAATGGGCAACGCTCCCTGTGTAACCCCACCCATTTTGAATAATAAAAGAAGCTACAGTGGTCTTCAAGGACAAGAACAATTCTAAATTCTAAAAATCCATACAAACGCTTCCAAAATGGCGGTGCCAATGCCTTGGTCCAAGGTATGGAGAAATATGTAATATATGAGACTCTTTCTAAGGGAAAAAAATATATTCTAAAAATGTTTTTCAGCTATTATGCACTAAATTAAACGTGCTTATGGATATTATAATTATTTTCTACAAAGTCTGCTAGGAAATAAAACTCAAAATTCTACACATTACGGTTTAAGAATATTGATTGTATTTGATCTAAAAAAACATACTTAGTACGGTAGATGTTAGTCTTATAAATAATGTATTTTTTAATTAGTGTCACTGCCTTTTGTAAATCATTTATTTTTTTTGTCTGTTATGTATAGGTCCACGAAATATTTTACATTGTGCAGGTTCTGCCTCGTCGCACCCTTTGGGCTTTTATTCTGAAGTCCAGAAAAGTACATGCAACGGAAGTGACTGTCCTTACTCTGACTAACTTGAAACAAGATGGCGACTAGTCACAAGCGGCCCGCTGTTGACTTCTACAATTTCCTCTAAAAGCAGGCAGCATATGCTATCATAGCCTCTGTATGTCTTAATAAACCTTTCTGGTTAAAATGTCTAAAGTCCAAATGGTGAGAACGTTGGTGAATCAGCGACTAGCTGCGGCTGTTGAAGAGATATTTGGGCTGTTTGAAAGAACCATAGCAGAGTACGAGGAGGAACTCTGTCTGTCGAAAGAGAAGAACGAGCGACAACAGAAACTACTGGACGCTGTTTTGAAGCCTGAAGTCCGGTTACACAGAGCAGGTTTGTTCCTCCAACATTACAATATCAAAATGTATCAAATACATTCATTTTAAAGTCTTTCAATGGCGTCCACGCTGTGTCTCTCCAGCCAACACTATCCAAACACGTAGCTCCTTCAAAGTAATTCTCAGAATCGGCTTTATATGTTAACATACAAGGAATACGTTTTTGTTGCTGTCCGTTACTTTCATAGAAATAGAAAGAGAACAAATATTGACAACAAAGGTAAAACAAAATAGAAAATTACAATTCTTTAGAATTAGAAATAGTTGAAAACGTTTAATATACGAAAGTGTGTGTTTTAATGCAGCATGTGTGTGTATGTATAGTGACGTCCAAAAGTCTGAAAGTAATATTTTCATGTGACCCTTGAAATAGATCCAAAGTTTGAAGATTAAGCAGTATGTTTGGTAACTATGTGCTGGGAGTGTAGGAGGGAACAATGGCTAAAACAATACTACAGCCATATATATATATTTCCTGTGTTTACTTATTTTCATGGTCAGGAGCAGTAGAAGTTAATAAGGATTAGAAATGCAATTTCTGAAGTTATTGGGTGTGAATGCTGATGCTGAAAAGCCGATGCTAAACTGCATAGTTGAAAGTTATCTTTGGGATTGAAGAGTTGAAAGATGTTGAAATGTTAATAGTTTCTGACTGAAAATATGAAATGTGAAAAAAAGTTGAATGCATAATGATGCAGAAAACTTACCTTTTTGGATCTGGTTATCTTTAAAACGTTTGAAAAATACATGAGTATAGAAGTAAATACAAAATTTAAACATTCAGATCAGAGTATGAAGAATATAATGATGTTTCAAAGTTGAAAGATGCATGGAATATAAAAAGTTGGGAAGTATTCAATTATTATGAAGACAAAACTAATGAAGTTGAATGTCATAGAAAATGCTTAAAAGTGTGAAATTGTCTTATAATGACCAGAGTCTTGTGATCAGGCAAACATTCCACCTGTTGCTAGTGGGTTCAGATAGGTCATTTCATCCAACATTTCCCCTCAAACTGCAGCCTCTAACTCCCAAACTGTCAGTCTAGTTGACAAAATACATTTTCCGTGTTACAGTAGCATAATAAACTAATGAAGATACAGTGTAAACATTGTGTTTGTATTGTGAACAATGTCAAAAGTGTGGTCCTGTGTGCCTTTCTCCAGAAATATCAGGTCTCTTATTTTCATCTATGCAGCCCTAATAATAGTGAATAGTCAAATATCTGTATTTAACAGGGGGATGTGATTCGGCTGATACAAATTACATTCCGGAACAGCACTACAAAAGAATGAAAGATATCAAATTTGAATGATTGCAGAAATGTCATGACTGATCTGAACTTTTCCATGTTAAAGTATGTGGAGCTAGTCAGGTTTCTCTTTCAGCATTCACACCGATAACATTTATTTGTTATGTTTCCTGCAGACATCCAGCAGCTGGTGGTGGTTAAAGAAGAGGTTCCCCCTGAGCAGCAGGAGTGGAGCCCCAGTCTGGACCAGGAGGACCCACCAGAGCCCCCACACATTAAAGAGGAACAGGAGGAACTCTGGACTAGTCAGGAGGGAGAGCAGCTTCAAGGGCTGGAGGAGGCTGATATCACCAAGTTCCTATTCACTCCTGTCCCTGTGAAGAGTGAAGATGATGAAGAGAAACCTCACTCCTCACAGCTTCATCAAAGACAAACTGAACAGATGGAAACAGGAGCTGATGGAGAGGACTGTGGAGGACCAGAACCAGCCAGGAACTCACATCCTGATACACATTTACAACCTGAGACTGAAGACAGTGAGGACTGGAATGATACCACTGAACATGAGTCAAGTGTAAATCTAAGCAAGAAATTATTCAGCTACTCAAAGCGTGGTTCTACAAAAGCAGAAAGTCACAAGTGTGTCAGTCCTCAGTCCTCACAGCTTCATCAAAAAGACGAGACTGAAGACTCTTCTGACACTGAACACAGTGATGATTGGTCTAAGGATATCAGAGAACCTCCATCAGGTTCGAAGTCTTTGAAAAATAATGAAGTCTCTCCAAGTGGTGTCAGATGTAATACCAAAGGAAATCCACTCAGCTGCTCACTTTGTGGTAAAGCATTTAAAGGGAAGATAAATTTGAGACAACACATGGCTGTCCACACAGGAGAGAAAAGGTTCAGCTGCTCTGTATGTGAGAAACGTTTTAAACGGAAAATAGAAATTAAATTACACATGGCCGTGCATACAGGGGAAAGACCTTTCCAGTGCTCAGTTTGTGGTAAAAGATTCACACAGAAGGGATGTTTGAAACGACACATGGTTGTCCACACAGGGGAGAAACGATTCAGCTGCTCTTTATGTAAGAAACGTTTTAAACGGAAAGGAGACATAAAAGTACACATGGTTGTGCATACAGGGGAAAGACCTTTCCAGTGCTCAGTTTGTGAAAAAGGATTTACACAGAAGGGACATTTGACAAATCACATGACAGTCCACACGGGGAACAAAAGATTCAGATGCTCTGTATGTGAAAAACGTTTTAAACGGAAAGGAAATATGAAGGTACACATGGCTGTGCATACAGGGGAAAGACCTTTCCAGTGCTCAGTTTGTGATAAAACATTTACACAGAAGGGATATTTGACTGTCCACATGGCGAAACACAGAGGGGAGAAAAGATTCTGCTGCAGTGTTTGTGACCAAAGATTCACTTGGCGTTATCAACTCACAAAACACAAGAGTTTCTGTCCTCAGTCCTCACAGCTTCATCAAACTGAGCAGAACAGAGAGGCAGAGCCTGGAGCCAGCAGCTCAACTGAACAGATGGAAACAGGAGCTGATGGAGAGGACTGTGGAGGACCAGAACCAGCCAGGAACTCACATCCAGATCTCTAAATGAATCCTTTCTCTTCATCATCACCTTAGTGTCACATTTAGGGCTGCAACTAACGATTATTTCGATATTCGATTAATCTGTCGATTATTTTCTCGATTAATCGATTATTAATCGATTAGTGTTTTGGCCCGTAAAATGTCAGAAAATGGTAAGAAATTTTGATACATTTTCCAAAGGCCATGTTGACATCCTCAAATGTATTGTTATATCCAAAACACACAGATATTTCAGTTTACTGTCATAATAGGAGTAAAGAAACCAGAAAATATTCACATTTGAGACGCTGAATTCAGAGAATTTGGTCATTTTTTATTAAAAAATTACATGAAACGATTAATCAATTCTCAAAATAGTTGGCGATTATTTTAATAATCGATTAATAATCGATTTGTCAATTAATCGTTGCAGCTCTAGTCACATTGTGGAGCTGTGAACTATTTTTGAAGGAACAGAGATGCTTGAAGTAGAGATGCCTTTGCCAGTTGGTTTCACTAATGACTGCCTAAATGTTCAAACTGTTGTAATGATAAAGGCTCAGCTACACCAAGTGTTTCTTCGCTGAAAAATTTAGTTACATTTCAGCTCAAAATCCACCAGTGTGTTGGTCAGTCCTCAAAGCTGCATTGAAGCCAAAATAAGGAACAAGTTGATGTAGTTAGAGCCATTTCCAGCAAGGTATTTTAATTCCTTTGTTTTCAATTATTCCAATGTAAGTAGTTTGGTAGCACATAGTGGTAGTTTTGGTTCTAGAACAAGCACACAGCATCACCTGACTTCACATCTCAGGAACCTCTTCATGAAGGCAGGTGTGTTCAAAGGCAATCTGTGGAAGACGCCGAAGGAATTCAGTCTTAAAACAACGTGGACTCGGTTATTTAGTTTGGTGTTGATCTCAGTTTTGTTTGATTTATTTTGCTTTATTACACACTGATTTTGATTTCATTGTAAGTCAGGAATCTCACAAATCAAATGTATATTAAAAGTTTACAGTGATGCATTTTCCTTAAAAGTAACAAGCAGGAACTCACATCCAGATCCACAGTACAACTTGAGACTGAAGACAGTGATGATGATTTAACCTAGAAAGCAAAAGCCAGTCTCAGTTCAAACGCTCTGAAAAAATAATAAAGTCCCTCTCAGTGACATGAATATCATTCTGAGGAAGTTTGATGAAACATTTGGCTTCATTTCAAGTCTTAATGTTCACGACAAAATCCACCCAGGAGAAAAACTAGTATACAGCATACACATACTGTATGCACATCAGTACTGACATCTCGGAATATATAAATATAAAATTTACAGTAAAAATATATGAGAGAATTTGTGCAATATTCTAATTAAAAAAATATGCTTTGTACAATTGTTCAGAGTAATCAAGATAAAAAATGTGCACTGAGATACAGATTGAGACCTCTGTGGATGTATGCCTGAGGATAGAGGGGTGGTCTACACTACAGTACAGACAGTGCAGCCCCCTGAAGCAGATTGGGTTTGTGATATTGGGCTGTGTAAATAAAGTTGAAGACTCAAACAAACTGATGGTGTGCCTTGTCTCAATAGAATGTTACAATTTGACATAATATATTTAAAGGTGCAGTGTGTAATATGACATCATCAAGAAAGTTCTAGAATGCAACGGTCCCTGAGTAACCCCACCCATTTTGAATAATAACAGACGCGACAGTGGTCTTCAAGGACAAGAACAATTCAAAATTCTAGACAATGCACCTGATGACATTCCAACCATGACGCTTCCAACATGGCGGTGCCAATGCCTTGGTCCAAGGTATGGAGAAATATGTACATATATGAGACTCTGTCTAAGGGAAAAAAAATATTCTAAAAATGTTTTTCAGCTATTATGCACTAAATTAAACGTGCTTATGGATATTATAATTATTTTCTACAAAGTCTGCTAGGAAAATAAAACTCAAAATTCTACACACTGCAGGTTTAAGAATATTGATTGTAGTTTATCTAAAAAACATACTTAGTACGGTAGATGTTAGTCTTATAAATAATGTATTTTTTAATTAGTGTCACTGCCTTTTGTAAATAATTAGTGTGAATGCTGGAGCTTCCAGCATTCACACTATTGTTATCCTAATCTTTATTATTAGTGTGAATGCTGGAGCTTCCAGCATTCACACTATTGTTATCCTAATCTTTATTAGTGTGAATGCTGGAGCTTCCAGCATTCACACTATTGTTATCCAAATCTTTATTAGTGTGAATGCTGGAGCTTCCAGCATTCACACTATTGTTATCCTAATCTTTATTATTCCACTTCTTCTTCCGTACGTTTTTTGGACCTTCATACCTCCTTCAAATCTTCAGCTATTTCAACCATACAAATACCAGAATGTTCAGCTCTTTAAGGACATGATGGGTCACCTTTCAGCTTTTTTCTACCTTTTAAAATATTTAAAATATTCAGCTTTTTAACAAATTATTTTAACATTGAAGCGGATAGGAGCAGCATTCCAAACCGCTAAAACTTCCTCTGCTTTGAAATGTATCTCCTCCGGCATATTTTCAGCTACAGACTCCATTCAAACGTTAAACAATTCACAAGAATTACAGCTATTAAATTCTTTGACAACTTTTTAAAATCTTAAACAGTCTTTAAACAAACATAGTTTTAGTTTTAAGCTTTTTTCAACCTCTTTCTAAATTTATAATGGGATCCGGATGGGACGGAATGTTCAGAGGCAGAGTGGGGGAACCAACTGTTACAGTGTAGAACTGTTGTAAAAATACACCAAAACCTTCCACATAACTGCCTCTCACTCCCACAAATTAAACCCTACGTAGATAATTTTTTACATCAAAATGTAGGGCATATTCTGCCGGTCGCATAGATGTGACTACTGAAGCAATTGGACCTACACAATGGGAGTTTTGGGCTTCCAAGCTAAATGGTGTCCAACCAACTGCCGCCTTGATAACTGAGACATGACATTTCTGGAGAGAGGCAGACTGTACCACACCTTTAAAATGCTCTGGTTCTTATATTCTTCACATTACAGACATAATCTTCACACTGTGTCTTCATCAGATTCTTCTGGTTCTAACAATAAAATAATTTTTGTCAGTTAGACTCACGGTCGGTCAGTTAGAGGCAGCGGTTTGAGGCGACGTTTTGGATGAAATTACCTCTCTGAGGCCTCTAAAAGGTGGGATTTCTGCCTGATCACAGACCCTCAATAAGACATACACTCTGCCCATTAAAGGGCAATTTCACTTTTTTTCTTGATTATTTTTTTCTTTTTTCCGCTTTATTAGACAGTTCTGAGAGGCACAGTTGAAATGGGCAAACACTCTGCTCTTTGAAGGCCTATTTCATACATCTTTTTTTTTTCATGTCTTTCAATTATAATTTTATCTAGACATTTTAAATATTCAACATCATTCCTCTAAGAGTTAAACAATTCACTACTGTTCATACTTAAAACTGTTTCTTACTTTTCCACATCTTCATACTCCTTTAGCTGATTCATATACATTCAAGCCATCAAGGTAGTTTAGCTCCAAGTCTATTCAATTACTATTTCATAGTTTTAAGATTTTTATCCATGTCTTTCAACTTCTTCATAATTTCAGCAAGAAATGTTATTCAAACCTCTATATATTCAACTTTTCAACTCCTTTTAAACTTATTTTACACAATTATGACCTTCATAAACTTCAACAACTTTATAAACCTTTATAGACCTTTTTCAAATCTTCATACTCAGCTATCCAGTTTAGCGTAAGCTGTTTCAGCATTCACACGCATTTTCAGCAGGAAATGCATTTTCTAGTTAGTGTGAATGCTGGAGCATTCACACTATTGTTATTCAAATCTTTATTATTATTTTTACTTTTTCCGTACGTTTTTTGGACCTTCATACCTCCTTCAAATCTTCAGCTATTTTAACCATTCAAATACCAAAATGTTCAGCTCTTTAAGGACATGGTGGGTCACCTTTCAGCTTTTTTCTACCTTTTCAAATATTTCAATATTCAGCTTTTTAACAAATTATTTTAACATTGAAGCGGATAGGAGCAGCATTCCCAACCGCTAAAACTTCCTCTGCTTTGAAACCTATCTCCTCCCGCATTTTTTCAGCTAGAGACTCCATTCAAACTTTTAAACAATTCACATTAATTACAGCTATTAAATTCTTTGACAACTTTTTAAAATCTTCAACTGTCTTTGAACAAACACAGTTTTAGTTTTAAGCTTTTTTCAACCTCTTTCTAAATTTATAATGGGATCCGGATGGAACGGAATGTTCAGAGGCAGAGTTGGGGAACCAACTGTTACAGTGTAGAACTGTTGTAAAAATACACCAAAACCTTCCACATAACTGCCTCTCACTCCCACAAATTAAACCCTACGTGGATAATTTGTACATCAAAATGTAGGACATATTCTGCCGGTCGCATAGATGTGACTACTGAAGCAATCGGACCTACACAATGGAAGTTTTGGGCTTCCAAGCTAAATGGTGTCCAACCAACTGCCGCCTTGATAACTGAGACATGACATTTCTGGAGAAAGGCAGACTGTACCACACCTTTAAAAGGCTCTGGTTCTCATATTCTTCACATTACAGGCACAATCTTCACACTGTGTCTTCATCAGATTCTTCTGGTTCTAACAATAAAATATTTTGTCAGTTAGACTCACGGTCCGTCAGTTAGAGGCAGCGGTTTGAGGTGACATTTTGGATGAAATTACCTCTCTGAGGCCTCTAAAAGGTGGGATTTCTGCCTGATCGCAGACCCTCAATAAGACATAGACTCACCTTGGTGACTCACTCTGCCCATTAAAGGGCAATTTCACTTTTTTTCTTGATTTTTTTCTTTCTTTTTTCCGCTTTATTAGACAGTTCGGAGAGGCACAGTTGAAATGGGGCAAACACTCTGGTCTTTGAAGGCCTATTTCACACATAATTTTTTTTTTCATGTCTTTCAATTATAATTTTACCTAGAAATTTTTAAATATTCAACATCATTCCTATAAGAGTTAAACAATTCACTACTGTTCATACTTAAGACTGTTTCCACATCTTCATACTCCTTTAGCTGATTCATATACATTCAAGCCATCAAGGTAGTTTAGCTCCAAGTCTATTCAATTGCTATTTCATAGTTTTAAGATTTTTATCCATGTCTTTCAACTTCTTCATAATTTCAGCAATAAATGTTATTCAAACCTCTATATATTCAACTTTTCAACTCCTTTTAAACTTTTTTTTACACAATTATGACCTTTATAAACTTCAACAACTTTATAAACCTTTATAGACCTTTTTCAAATCTTCATACTCAGCTATCCAGTTTAGCGTAAGCTGTTTCAGCATTCACACGCATTTTCAGCAGGAAATGCATTTTCTAGTTCCACTTCTTCTTCCGTACGTTTTTTGGACCTTCATACCTCCTTCAAATCTTCAGCTATTTTAACCATAAAAATACCAGAATGTTCAGCTCTTTAAGGACATGATGGGTCACCTTTCAGCTTTTTTCTACCTTTTAAACTTTTTTAAATATTCAGCTTTTTAACCAACTTTTTAACACTGAAGCGGATGGGAGCAGCCTCCAAACCCTTCAAAACTGTAACTCCTTCAAATTTTCAGCTATTTAAACCATTCAATAATCACAATGTGCAGCTCCTTCAGCACATTATTAAACACATTCAACATGTTTCTACCTTTTAAACTATTTCAAATATTCAGCTTTTTAACAAATTATTTTAACATTGAAGCGGATAGGAACAGCATTCCAAACCGCTAAAACTTCCTCCGCTTTGAAATGTATCTCCTCCGGCATTTTTTCAGCTACAGACTCCATTCAAACGTTAAACAATTCACAAGAATTACAGCTATTCAATTCTTTGACAACTTGTTAAAATCTTAAACAGTCTTTAAACAAACATAGTTTTAGTTTTAAGCTTTTTTCAACCTCTTTCTAAATTTATAATGGGATCCGGAGGGGACGGAATGTTCAGAGGCAGAGTGGGGGAACCAACTGTTACAGTGTAGAACTGTTGTAAAAATACACCAAAACCTTCCATATAACTGCCTCTCACTCCTAAAATTTAAACCCTACATTGATAATTTTTACATCAAAATGTAGGACATATTCTGCCGGTCGCATAGATGTGACTACTGAAGCAATCGGACCTACACAATGGGAGTTTTGGGCTTCCAAGCTAAATGGTGTCCAACCAACTGCCGCCTTGATAACTGAGACATGACATTTCTGGAGAGAGGCAGACTGTACCACACCTTTAAAATGCTCTGGTTCTCATATTCTTCACATTACAGACACAATCTTCACACTGTGTCTTCATCAGATTCTTCTGGTTCTAACAATAAAATAATTTTGTCAGTTAGACTCACGGTCGGTCAGTTAGAGGCAGCGGTTTGAGGCGACGTTTTGGATGAAATTTACCTCTCTGAGGCCTCTAAAAGGTGGGATTTCTGCCTGATCACAGACCCTCAATAAGACATACACTCTGCCCATTAAAGGGCAATTTCACTTTTTTTTCTTGATTATTTTTTTCTTTTTTCCGCTTTATTAGACAGTTCTGAGAGGCACAGTTGAAATGGAGCAAACACTCTGCTCTTTGAAGGCCTATTTCATACATCTTTTTTTTTCTTCATGTCTTTCAATTATAATTTTATCTAGACATTTTTAAATATTCAACATCATTCCTCTCTAAGAGTTAAACAATTCACTACTGTTCATACTTAAAACTGTTTCTTACTTTTCCACATCTTCATACTCCTTTAGCTGATTCATATACATTCAAGCCATCAAGGTAGTTTAGCTCCAAGTCTATTCAATTACTATTTCATAGTTTTAAGATTTTTATCCATGTCTTTCAACTTCTTCATAATTTCAGCAAGAAATGTTATTCAAACCTCTATATATTCAACTTTTCAACTCCTTTTAAACTTATTTTACACAATTATGACCTTCATAAACTTCAACAACTCTATAAACCTTTATAGACCTTTTTCAAATCTTCATACTCAGCTATCCAGTTTAGCGTAAGCTGTTTCAGCATTCACACGCATTTTCAGCAGGAAATGCATTTTCTAGTTATTCCACTTCTTCTTCCGTACGTTTTTTGGACCTTCATACCTCCTTCAAATCTTCAGCTATTTCAACCATACAAATACCAAAATGTTCAGCTCTTTAAGGACATGATGGGTCACCTTTCAGCTTTTTTCTACCTTTTAAACTATTTAAAATATTCAGCTTTTTAACAAATTATTTTAACATTGAAGCGGATAGGAGCAGCATTCCAAACCGCTAAAACTTCCTCCGCTTTGAAATGTATCTCCTCCGGCATTTTTTCAGCTAGAGACTCCATTCAAACGTTAAACAATTCACAAGAATTACAGCTATTCAATTCTTTGACAACTTTTTAAAATCTTAAACAGTCTTTAAACAAACATAGTTTTAGTTTTAAGCTTTTTTCAACCTCATTCTAAATTTATAATGGGATCCGGATGGGACGGAATGTTCAGAGGCAGAGTGGGGGAACCAACTGTTACAGTGTAGAACTGTTGTAAAAATACACCAAAACCTTCCACATAACTGCCTCTCACTCCCACAAATTAAACCCTACACGGATAATTTTTACATCGAAATGTAGGACATATTCTGCCGGTCGCATAGATGTGACTACTGAAGCAATCGGACCTACACAATGGAAGTTTTGGGCTTCCAAGCTAAATGGTGTCCAACCAACTGCCGCCTTGATAACTGAGACATGACATTTCTGGAGAAAGGCAGACTGTACCACACCTTTAAAATGCTCTGGTTCTCATATTCTTCACATTACAGACATAATCTTCACACTGTGTCTTCATCAGATTCTTCTGGTTCGAAAAATAAAATAATTTTGTCAGTTAGACTCACGGTCCGTCAGTTAGAGGCAGCGGTTTGAGGTGACGTTTTGGATGAAATTACCTCTCTGAGGCCTCTAAAAGGTGGGATTTCTGCCTGATCACAGACCCTCAATAAGACATACACTCACCTTGGTGACTCACTCTGCCCATTAAAGGGCAATTTCACTTTTTTTTCTTGATTATTTTTTTCTTTTTTCCGCTTTATTAGACAGTTCGGAGAGGCACAGTTGAAATGGGGCAAACACTCTGCTCTTTGAAGGCCTATTTCACACATCATTTTTTTTTTCAAGTCTTTCAATTATAATTGTATCTAGACATTTTTAAATATTCAACATCATTCCTATAAGAGTTAAACAATTCACTACTGTTCATACTTAAGACTGTTTCCACATCTTCATACTCCTTTAGCTGATTCATATACATTCAAGCCATCAAGGTAGTTTAGCTCCAAGTCTATTCAATTACTATTTCATAGTTTTAAGATTTTTATCCATGTCTTTCAACTTCTTCATAATTTCAGCAAGAAATGTTATTCAAACCTCTATATATTCAACTTTTCAACTCCTTTTAAACTTATTTTACACAATTATGACCTTTATAAACTTCAACAACTTTATAAACCTTTATAGACCTTTTTCAAATCTTCATACTCAGCTATCCAGTTTAGCGTAAGCTGTTTCAGCATTCACACGCATTTTCAGCAGGAAATGCATTTTCTAGTTCCACTTTTCTTCCGTACGTTTTTTGGACCTTCATACCTCCTTCAAATCTTCAGCTATTTCAACCATACAAATACCAGAATGTTCAGCTCTTTAAGGACATGATGGGTCACCTTTCAGCTTTTTTCTACCTTTTAAACTATTTAAAATATTCAGCTTTTTAACAAATTATTTTAACATTGAAGCGGATAGGAGCAGCATTCCAAACCGCTAAAACTTCCTCTGCTTTGAAATGTATCTCCTCCGGCATATTTTCAGCTACAGACTCCATTCAAACGTTAAACAATTCACAAGACTTACAGCTCTTCAATTCTTTGACAACTTTTTAAAATCTTAAACAGTCTTTAAACAAACATAGTTTTAGTTTTAAGCTTTTTTCAACCTCTTTCTAAATTTATAATGGGATCCGGATGGGACGGAATGTTCAGAGGCAGAGTGGGGGAACCAACTGTTACAGTGTAGAACTGTTGTAAAAATACACCAAAACCTTCCACATAACTGCCTCTCACTCCCACAAATTAAACCCTACGTGGATAATTTGTACATCAAAATGTAGGACATATTCTGCCGGTCGCATAGATTATCAATGAAGTCAAGTTGGCTAGCACATAGTGGTAGTTTTGGGCTAGTCCAAGCTAAAGTCGTTCACACTACTGGCCTCTTCATAACTGTGATCATGACATTTTGGAAACGGCCAAGAAGTTCACCTTTAAACATCTCTGGTTATTTCAGTTTGGTGTTGACTTCTAGGCAGCATTTCATGTGATTTATCATTCTTTTTCAACTATTAATGATTTCATTAGTCAGGATCTCACAAATCAAATGTATATTAAAGTTACAGTGGCATTTTTAAAGTAACAATGCATGAACTCACATCCAGATCACTGTACAAGTGGACTTTGAGCCAAGACTGACAGACCATGATAATTAATAGAAAGCAACCATCCATTGTGCACACATCTGAAACATAATAAAGTCGCCAGAATGTTCATTTAAAGTTTTGATGAACATTTGCTTTCTTTTTTCAATCTTAATTTACATCAAGATCACAGATGAAAAATAGGATACCACTCACTACTGTTGCAAAAAGGGTCTAATTCAACAATAAATTATTTCGAAAATTATAGAGATTTTCAATTTATAATTTAAAAATATCTTGTACAATTTTTAGATATCAAGATCAAAATTGCCTGATAAGAGTTGAAACATATCCTACGATGAGGGGTTACATACATAAGACAGTGTTTCTTTAATTCTGTTAAATGTTGACACTCAAATCAAACTTTTCTTTCTCAATATGTAAATTTGACTAATATTAAGGTGAGTGTGTAATATACATCAAGAATTATAGTAGCTTTTGAACTCCAATTTGAATCAATACAAATTTGAAGTGTTTAAGACAGAACCAATTCAATTTATCAACGCTTCCTTCAATTTCAAGCATGAGAAATATGTATATATAACCTCTATATATTCAAATTTTCAGCTATTATTAAAAACTTTATATTTATAATTATTTTTACAAAGTTCTAGAACGTAAAACCAAAATTTAGACCTTTTTAAATCATTGATTACTCTGATCTAAAACATTTAGCGAAAGCTGTTAGCTTTAAATAATGCATTTTTAATAGGACACTGCCTTTTGTATATGTATTTTGTTTTGTCTGTTATGTATAGGCCTACGAAATATTTTACATGTTCAGGTTCTGCCTCATCGCACCCTTTGGGCTTTTATTCTGAAGTCCAGAAAAGTACATGCAACGGAAGTGACTGTCCTTACTCTGACTAACTTGAAACAAGATGGCGACTAGTCACAACGCGCCCTGTACCGCAATTTCCTCTAAAAGCAGGCAGCATATGCTTCATTGCCTCTGTATGTCTTAATAAACCTTTCTGGTTAAAATGTCTAAAGTCCAAATGGTGAGAAACGTTGGTGAATCAGCGACTAGCTGTGGCCGTGAAGAGATATTTGGGCTGTTTGAAAGAACCATAGCAGGGTACGAGGAGGAACTCTGTCTGTCGAAAGATAAGAACGAGCGACAACAGAAACTACTGGACGCTGTTTTGAAGCCTGAAGTCCGGTTACACAGAGCAGGTTTGTTCCTCCAACATTACAATATCAAAATGTATCAAATACATTTCATTTTAAAGTCTTTCAATGGCGTCCACGCTGTGTCTCTCCAGCCAACACTATCCAAACACGTAGCTCCTTCAAAGTAATTCTCAGAATCGGCTTTATATGTTAACATACAAGGAATAACGTTTTTGTTGCTGTCCGTTACTTTCATAGAAATAGAAAGAGAACAAATATTGACAACAAAGGTAAAACAAAATAGAAAATTACAATTCTTTAGAATTAGGAAATAGTTGAAAACGTTTAATATACGAAAGTGTGTGTTTTAATGCAGCGTGTGTGTGTGTAAAGTGAGGTCCAAAAGTCTGAAAGTAATATTTTCATGTGACCCTTGAAATAGATCCAAAGTTTGAAGATTAAGCAGTATGTTTGGTAACTATGTGCTGGGAGTGTAGGAGGGAACAATGGCTAAAACAATACTACAGCCATATATATATTCCTGTGTTTACTTCTTTTCATGGTCAGTGAGCAGTAGAAGTTAATAAGGATTAGAAATGCAATTTCTGAAGTTATTGCTGGTGTGAATGCTGATGCTGAAAAGCGATGCTAAACTGCATAGTTGAAAGTTATCTGTGGGATTGAAGAGTTGAAAGATGTTGAAATGTGAATAGTTTCTGACTGAAAATATGAAATGTGAAAAAAAGTTGAATCATAAGTGCTAGAAAAGCTTACCTTTACTGACTGTGTTACCTTAAAAGTATTGAATTACTGAGTTATGAATGAAGAATTAATATATGAGAATTGTGTGTTCAAAAGTTGAAAGATGCATGGAAATAAAAAGTTGGGAAGTATTCAATTATTTGAAGACGAAACTAATGAAGTTGAATGTCATAGAAAATGCTTAAAAGTGTGAAATTGTCTTATAATGACCAGAGTAAGTCATTCAGCTCAGTGTGTGTATTAAAGAGGGCCTGTGATCAGGCAAAATTCCACCTGTTGCTAGTGGGTTCAGATAGGTCATTTCATCCAACATTTCCCCTCAAACTGCAGCCTCTAACTCCCAAACTGTCAGTCTAGTTGACAAAATACATTTTCCGTTACTAGCATAATAAACTAATGAAGATACAGTGTAAACATTGTGTTTGTATTGTGAACAATGTCAAAAGTGTGGTCCTGTGTGCCTTTCTCCAGAAATATCAGGTCTCTTATTTTCATCTATGCAGCTCTAATAATAGTGAATAGTCAAATATCTGTATTTAACAGGGAGATGTGATTCGGCTGATACAAATTACATTCCGGAATAGCACTACAAAAGAATGAAAGATATCAAATTTGAATGATAGCAGAAATGTCATGATTGATCTGAACTTTTCCATGTTAAAGTATGTGGAGCTAGTCAGGTTTCTCTTTCAGCATTCACACCAATAACATTTATCTGTTATGTTTCCTACAGACATCCAGCAGCTGGTGGTGGTTAAAGAAGAGGTTCCCCCTGAGCAGCAGGAGTGGAGCCCCAGTCTGGACCAGGAGGACCCACCAGAGCCCCCACACATTAAAGAGGAACAGGAGGAACTCTGGACCAGTCAGGAGGGAGAGCAGCTTCAAGGGCTGGAGGAGGCTGATATCACCAAGTTCCTATTCACTCCTGTCCCTGTGAAGAGTGAAGATGATGAAGAGAAACCTCACTCCTCACAGCTTCATCAAAGACAAACTGAACAGATGGAAAGAGGAGCTGATGGAGAGGACTGTGGAGGACCAGAACCAGCCAGGAACTCACATCCAGATACACATTTACAACCTGAGACTGAAGACAGTGAGGACTGGAATTACACCACTGAACATGAGTCAAGTGTACATTTAGGCAAGATTGGTTCTACACAAGCAGAAAGTCACAAGTGTGTCAGTCCTCAGTCCTCACAGCTTCATCAACAAGACAAGACTGAAGACTCTTCTGACACTGAACACAGTGATGAATGGTCGACGGACATCAGAGAACCTCCGACAGGTTCAAAGTCTCTGAAAAATAATGAAGTCTCTCCAAGTGGTGTCAGATGTAATACAGAAGAAAATCCACTCAGCTGCTCACTTTGCGGTAAAGCATTTACAAGGGAGAGTTATTTGAGACAACACATGGCTGTCCACACAGGGGAGAAAAGGTTCAGCTGCTCTGTATGTGAGAAACGTTTTAAACGGAAAAGAGAAATTAAATTACACATGGCCGTGCATACAGGGGAAAGACCTTTCCAGTGCTCAGTTTGTGGTAAAAGATTCAGACAGAAGGGATGTTTGAAACGACACATGGTTGTCCACACAGGGGAGAAACGATTCAGCTGCTCTGTATGTGAGAGAAGTTTTAAACGGAATAACCATTTAACACGACACATGGTCACCCACACAGGAGAGAAACCTTTCAAGTGCTCAGTTTGTGAAAAAGCATTTACAGAGAAGGGTTATTTGACTGTCCACATGGCGAACCACAGAGGGGAGAAAAGATTCTTCTGCAGTGTTTGTGACCAAAGATTCACCTGGCCTTTTCAAATAGCAAAACACAAGCTTGTCTGTCCTCAGTCCTCACAGCTTCAACAAACTGAGCAGAACAGAGAGGCAGAGCCTGGAGCCAGCAGCTCAACTGAACAGATGGAAACAGGAGCTGATGGAGAGGACTGTGGAGGACCAGAACCAGCCAGGACCTCACATCCAGATCTCTAAATGAATCACTTCTCATCATCACCTTAGTGTCACATTGTGGAGCTGTGAACTCTTTCTGAAGGAACAGTGATGCTTGAAGTAGAGATGCCTTTGCCAGTTGGTTTCACTAATGACTGCCAACATTTTCAAACTGTTGTAATGATAAAGGCTCAGCTACACCAAGGGTTTTTTGTCGAAAGATTTAGTTTAATTTCCGCTCAATATCCACGAGTGTGTTGGTGAGTCCCCTAAAGTGCATTGAAGCCAAAATAAAGAACATGTTGATGTAGTTAGAGCCTTTTCTAGCAAGGTATTTTAATTCCTTTGCATTAAATTATTCCAACTAGTGTAGTGCCCTTAGGAAGCAGGTATGAGCTTATGCATGCTTAAATGTAACCTGTATATGAAAGTGGGACACAGAAACAGATGTAGCCTACACATAGGCAGTGTCACACAGTCATTGAAAAGGCTGTTGTATCGCTTTTCAATGTCACTTTTGGTCTTTCTGTTATACCGGTAAGCTGGATGGATGCAACTTTAGCAAGAAGAATTGATTATGTGTTTTCCAACTACAGAAGAAGTTTAAAAGGTAAGAGTTTGGATTCTGTGTGTGAGTCACGTTTACTGTAAGTAGCATCACTCTCGTGGTACTGTTTAACTTTACATTGAGTGTATTACATTGAAAATAGCGTAAAGTCTTTAACAGTAAAGCGGACAGGTTTGAGGTGTAGGTGATGTCTATGGAAAGGTTTAAGAACGTTTTGTTCTAGATGTTATCCCGGCAATCACTCTTGAGGGTGAACATGGAATGAGGAAGTAACAGGCGGTGACTGCTGGGTCCTGTTTGTTAATGTAAGTTTTGGTCGCACCAGCCAATCAAATCAGAGGGAGGCGGGTTTTACTCTGTGATTACTTCATGCCCGTTCTCACTTACTCTCTCATCTTACAAAACAATTGCACATTAAAAGTATACAGTGATGCCTTTTTTTCAATAAATATAACTGACCATTTGTTTCATTGTATTGTTACTGTTTTATTCTCAAACCTCATAAACATAACTGTCATGATGTGGGCTAGGTGTGTAAGTGACCGCCAAATTAAAAGCCTTTAGAAAATGTACTTTATTTCTAACCTTTAATACAGTCTGTGTAAAAAGAATAGATAAGCCTGTTTTTAACACTTAGTCATAAACCCACTGTCCACGAGCTGCTCAGCAGAAAACAGCCTCTGGTGTTACTAATAGTATCTTTATAAATGTTTTTAATGTGTTTTACTTTATAAACCTAAATTACATTATTGCTTCATCAAACAATAGACGGGTTCCTCCAGTAAATGTACTCAATCCCCTGCTGAAGATCACTGTAAATTAAACGTTTTTTTCATGATTTTTTTTTTACGTTTGACTTTAACTTTTGTGATTTTATTTTGAAGTCTATAAACCATATTCCCCCCGGAACCGGATGTTCTTTCCTCACCATGTGACACTTTACCAGAATTGAAACCGCGAGTTGTCCCGTAGTTGTGTAGGCTACAGTCGGACTGCTCGAGGAAAAAAACAATGTGAAAATGTCTAAAATGGATATGGCGAGAGCGTTGGTGAATCAGCGACTAACTGCGGCTGCTGAGGAGATATTTGGGCTGTTTGAAAGAACCATAGCAGAGTACGAGGAGGAACTCTGTCGTTCAAAAGAGAAGAACGAGCGACAACAGAAACTACTGGACGCTGTTTTGAATTCTGAAGTCCGGTCACATAGAGCAGGTTTGTTTCTCCAACATAACAAGATCATTACTATTCATAGAAATTCAGCAACTTGACTGTAACGATAGACGATATTATTATTATTAGATTATTGGGTCTAGTAAACGATTTATTTGTGTCACTGTAACAACTTGAAATGTTCATATACGTAAACCATTCATCCACTAAAATGTTCGGCTCTTCAGGACATAATGGGAACCCTTTTAACTTTTCTCTTTAAAGCTTGTTAAAATTACTGATTGAAACAATGGGATCATCCTATACATGCTCTTAAACTGCCTCCCCTTGAAATGCAGTTCTAAAGGCACATGGTGGGACTGACTGTGGCCACTACAACTAGTCTTTGGTCAGCAAAGGTTTTGAAAAGGGTCTAAGTCTTAGTGTGTGTCCAGTAGGCTGATTTCAATGATCTATATCTATATTTGAAGCGTAACATGTGAATCAGAATCAGAAAAGATTTATTGCCAAGGAGGGTTTTACACCAACAAGGAATTTGTATTGGTGAATTAAGCAATAATAATAATAAATAATAATAATTCATTTTATTTGAGGGTGCCTTTCATAGCACCCAAGGTCACCTTACAGGGCAGAGTTAAAAAACAAAATAAACAATAATACCAAACAAGAACAAGACACATTTAAACAATGTACACAAGTGGGGTGAAATGGGAAATAGTCAATGATTAGATGGAATATGTCAGTTTAAAAATATGTGTTTTTTTAGACAGGACTTAAAAGTGGAAAGAGTGTCAGAGTTACGGATGTCAGATGGGAGGGCGTTCCAGGGGTGGGGGGGCAGATCGGCTGAATGCCCTGGACCCCATGGTGACCAGGCAGGGGGGGGGGGGGGTACAGTTAGTTGAATGGAACAGGAAGACCGGAGAGTGCGGGTTGGTGTGTAGGAGTTCACAGATGTATGGAGGGGCGAGGTTGTGGAGGGCCTTGAAGGTGAGGAGCAGAATCTTGAAATGGATGCAGGTTTTGACCGGGAGCCACTGAAGCTGCTGAAGTACAGGAGTGATGTGATTGATGGAGGGGGTTCTGGTGATGGTGCGAGCGGCAGAGTTCTGGACCAGTTGAAGCCTACGGATGGACTTGAGGGGGAGACCGAAGAGGAGGGAGTTACATTAGTCGATGCGGGAAGTGACCAGGGTGTGAACAAGGATGGCTGTGCTATGGGGTGTGAGGGATGGGCGGGGGCGGTTGATGTTGCGTTGGTGGTAATAGGCAGACCTGGTGATGTTATTGATGTGTGCTTGGAATGATAATGTGCTGTCGAGGATGGGGTAGACTGAGGTGTTGATTTGGTGCCAATAGCTCACGACGGGCTGTGAAATGTGCTCATTATACCACAGGAACGTTACCTGTGGTTCTGTCTCTTGAAGAGCTTGTTGACGTCCCTCTCATGCAGGCAGAGAGTTGTTACTGTGGTACAGGAGGGGAGAGACCCAGAGGTGTGAGATGTAAAGGCCCAGGTTTCTGCAGAGCTGAGAGGGGGGGGGGCTGGCTAGATGGTGAGAGGGTGTCGCGGGGGATGGTGTCAGGGCTGTCCCTTTATATTTCAAAGCGACAGTAGAACTCGTTCAGCTCATTAGCAAGTCTAAGGTTATTGAGTTATTGGGGGGGGGGGGGGGTTTAGGTTTGTAGTTTGTAATCTGTCTGCGCTCTTTCCAGACAGAACCAGAGTCGTTAACTGATGACTGGTGTTGGAGTTTCTCATAGTACTGTTGTTTGGCTTTTCTCACCGCCTTGCTGAAGCTGTACTTCAACATCTTTTTCATCATTTTTCAAACCCCCACACTTCACATGCATACAACATAACTGGAGTAACCAACTTGTCAAAAAGATCCAGTGTGACATCTACGGATAGCTGAAGCTTTCTACATTTATTGAATAAAGCAAACATTACGCGCAATGCTATGCAGTTCCTCAAGAGCAATTTTAAATCCAGCCATTGTAACTCATGATGACACCAAGATATCTAAAACAATGTACAGTCTCTAGACTTTGACCGTTTCACACAAACTGTAGTTTACTAGTATCCACTCTTCTAAAACCAAAAACTGTAACTTTAGTTTTATCGTTAGTAACTTTTAATTTACATTTCTCACAGAAGTCACATATGATTTATAGCTTTCTGTAACCCTCTCTTATTTGTGGACATGATAATAGTATCGTCAGCAGTATTGTCTAACACAGCATCATCAAAAGTAATGGGCTCACAACCTTTTTGTAATAGATAATCCTCTAAGTCATTAATGAAGAGGGCAAACAGCAGTGGTGATAAGTTTTCACCCTGTCTAACTCCTGTTAAACTTGCAAAAAAACTCAGATTTAGCCCCATTAACATATGCACAGGATTTTATATTTTTATACATATTGATAACTACATTAAGGGATTTACCCTGGATGCCTATTTTTAAGAGCTTATGCCAGAGTGCATCTCTCCAGACTGTATCAAATGCCTTACTATAATCAATGAAACAGCAAAATAAACTTTTCTTTTTAAAGCAGTACAAATCAATAATTTGTTTTAGTAAAAAGATATGATCAACGCTCAACGGTCCAGTAGTTATTTCTGAATCTTGCCTGGTTCTCCCTCAGGGTATAATTCTCTTCACAACATTTACATAGACTTTCATTCAATACATTTGTAAATAATTTACCTAGACAACTCACAATTGTGATTCCTCGATAGTTATCACAGTCTCCCATATCCCCTTTCTTTTATTGGCACGATTAGACCAAGCACCCAGTCCTTGGGGATAACACCTGAGTCCAAAATCTTATTAAACAAGAGGACATATAAAGGCATAAAAATAGTTGAGGTGCTTTTAATGTATTCGTTTAGCACTGTATCTATGCCTGCAGCTTTTTCTGGTTTTAATTTTTGAATAGCCTCATTAATTTCCTGCTCAGTGAAACACACTTTCAGAACACTACTGTCTATTATATGTCCGTCACTTTCAAGTTCTTGGAGCTCATTTGTAGGTACAACTAATGCTAAAAGTTTCCTCGACCAGAACATGTTATCACAAATCTCAGCTGAACCTGTTTGAATTTTTCATTTATTTTGTAAAAGGTAAAGATAACCTATAGATAGATATTTGATCAGAGATGTATTCTTGACCATTGAACTCAAGCCTACAATGAGGTGTATGTGCTGGTTTCTGTTTTTTCTTACTGTCTGTGAATGTTTCCTACAGACATCCAGCAGCTGTTGGTGGTTAAAGAAGAGGTTCCCCCTGAGCAGCAGGAGTGGAGCCCCAGTCTGGACCAGGAGGACCCACCAGAGCCCCACACATTAAAGAGGAACAGGAGGAACTCTGGACCAGTCAGGAGGGAGAGCAGCTTCAAGGGCTGGAGGAGGCTGATGTCACCAAGTTCCTGTTCACTCCTGTCCCTGTGGAGAGTGAAGATGATGAGAAAACTCAGTCATCACAGCTTCATCAAAGACAAACTGAACAGAAGTGTGTCAGTCCTCGGTCCTCACAGCTTTCTAGAGGGAAGAAAACATTGAAACTACACTTGGCTGTCCACACAGGGGAGAAAAGATTCAGCTGCTCTGTATGTGAGAAACGTTTTAAACAGAAACAACATTTAACACTACACATGGCGAACCACAGAGGGGAGAAAAGATTCTGCTGCAGTGTTTGTGACCAAAGATTCACTTGGCCTTATCAACTAAGAAAACACAAGCTTGTCTGTCATCAGTCCTCACAGCTTCAACAAACTGAGCAGAACAGAGAGGCAGAGCCTGGAGCCAGCAGCTCAACTGAACAGATGGAAACAGGAGCTGATGGAGAGGACTGTGGAGGACCAGAACCAGACAGGACCTCACATCCAGATACACATTTACAACCTGAGACTGAAGACAGTGAGGACTGGAATGACACCATTGAACATGGGTCAAGTGTACATTTAGGCAAGTGTGTCAGTCCTCAGTCCTCACAGCTTCAACAACAGGACAAGACTGAAGACTCTTCTGACACTGAACACAGTGATGATTGGTCTAAAGATATCAGAGAACCTCCAGCAGGTCCAAAGTCTCTGAAAAATAATGAAGTCTCTAAAAGTGGTGTCAGATGTAATACAGAAAAAAATCCTCTCAGCTGCTCACTTTGTGGTAAAGCATTTAGAGGGAAGGGAAATTTGAGACATCACATGGCTGTCCACTGGGAGAAACGATTCAGCTGCTCTGTATGTGAGAAAAGGTTTAACCGGAAAGAACATTTAACACGACACGTGGCCATCCACACAGGACAGAAACCTTTCAAGTGCTCAGTTTGTGAAAAAGCATTTACACGGAAGGGAAATTTGACTTTACACATGGCTCTCCACTCAGGGGAGAAAAGGTTCAGCTGCTCTGTATGTGAGAAAGGTTTTAAACGCAAAGCATATTTAACACAACACATGGCCATCCACACAGGACAGAAACCTTTCAAGTGCTCAGTTTGTGAAAAATCATTTAAAGGGAAGATTAATTTGAGACAACACATGTTCGTCCATTCAGATGAGAAAAGATTCAGCTGTTCTGTTTGTGATCAAAGATTCACTTGGCCTTTTCAACTAAGAAGACACAAGCTTGTCTGTCCTCAGTCCTCACAGCTTCACAAAACAGAGCAGAACAGAGAGGCAGAGCCTGGAACGAGCAGCTCAACTCAACAGATGGAAACAGGAGCTGATGGAGAGGACTATGGAGGACCAGAACCAGCCAGGAACTCACATCCAGATCCACATTTACAACCTGTGACTGAAGACAGTGAGGACTGGAATGATACCACTGAACATGAGTCAAGTGTACATTTAAGCAAGAAACCATTCGGCTACTCTATGTGTGGTTCTACACAAGCACAAAACCACAAGTGTGTCGGTCCTCAGTCCTCACAGCTTCATCAACGAGACAAGACTGAAGACTCTTCTGACACTGAAGACAGTGATGAATGGTCTAAAGATATCAGAGAACCTCCGTCAGGCTCAAAGTGTCTGAAAAATAATGACGTCTCTAAAAGTGGTGTCAGATGTAAAACCAATGAGAACCCACTCAGCTGCTCACTTTGTGGTAAAGCATTTAGACAGAAGAAAACATTGAAACGACACATGGCTGTGCACAGAGGGGAGAAAAGATTCAGTTGCTCTGTATGTGAGAAACGTTTTAAACAGAAACGAGATATGAAAGAACACATGGCTGTGCATACCGGAGAGAAAAGATTCAGCTGTTCTGTTTGTAACCAAAGATTCACTTGGCGTCATCAACTAGCAAAACACAAGCGTGTCTGTCCTCAGTCCTCACAGCTTCATCCAACTGAGCAGAACAGAGAGGCAGAGCCTGGAGCCAGCAGCTCAACTGAACAGATGGAAACAGGAGCTGATGGAGAGGACTGTGGAGGACTCAGGTCTCTGAATAATAATGAAGTCTCTACAAGTGGTGTCGGATGTGTTACAGAAGAAAATCCACTCAAGTGCTCACTTTCTGGTAAAGCACTTAAATGGTAGATACATTTGAGACAAGACATGGCTGTCCACACAGAGAAGAAAAGATTCAGCTGTTCTGTATGTGAGAGAAGTTTTAACCGGAAAGAACATTTAACAAGACACATGGCTGTGCATACCGGGGACGAAGCTTTCCAGTGCTCAGTTTGTGCTAAAGGATTTACACATAAGGGAAGTTTGAAACTCCACATGGTCATCCATTCAGCTGAGAAACCTTTCCAGTGCTCAGTTTGTGAAAGAGCATTTAAAAGGAAGGCATATTTGACTTTACACATGGCGAACCACCAGTTGCGTTTCTAGGTGTAAAAAACAGGTGGGGCTCACAACAAAGAGGGGGGTCTGGAGTTCTCCCCCCCCCAGGAAAAATGGGAGCTTCAAAGACACTTTTTCTCGCATTCTGGCGATTTTATTAACACAAAATGAGTTGTTCACATCATGGCAAGACGTGGATAGTTGGCACAGCCTGACAGCCAATGAAATTGCAGCACTATCCCCTGCTGCTAAAGTACATCTTAAAGGTTAAAATGACAACCTGCAGTAATATGGTGTATGGGGAACTTGGGCGGTATCCACTCTGTGTTACAGTTAAAAAAAGAATAATTGGATATTGGGGGAGACTGTTAGAAAGTAAAGAAAGTAAACTTAGTAAAATCATGTACAATCAGCTACACAGCTTGCATAGCGGTGTGTAAATATGAGAGAATTTGTGCAATATTCTAATTCAAAAAAGATGTTTTGTGCAATTGTTCAGAGTAATTATGATATAAAAAATGTGCACTGAGATACAGATTGAGACCACTGTGGATGTATGCCTGAGGATAGAGGGGGTGGTCTACACTACAGTACAGACAGTGCAGCCCCCTGAAGCAGATTGGGGTTTGTGATATTGGCCTGTGTAAATAAAGTTGAAGACTCAAACAAACTGATGGTGTGCCTTGTCTCAATAGAATGTTACAATTTGACATAATATATTTAAAGGTGCAGTGTGTAATATGACATCATCAAGAAAGTTCTAGAATGCAACGCTCCCTGGGTAACCCCACCCATTTTGAATAATAACAGACGCGACAGTGGTCTTCAAGGACAAGAACAATTCTAAATTCTAGACAATGCACCTGATGACATTCCAACCATGACGCTTCCAACATGGCGGTGCCAATGCCTTGGTCCAAGGTATGGAGAAATATGTACATATATGAGACCCTTTCTAAGGGAAAAAAAATATTCTAAAAATGTTTTTCAGCTATTATGCACTAAATTAAACGTACTTATGGATGTTATAATTATTTTCTACAAAGTCTGCTAGGAAATAAAACTCAAAATTCTACACACTGCAGGTTTAAGAATATTGAAATATTTTTACATGTTCAGGTTCTGCCTCGTCGCACCCTTTGGGCTTTTATTCTGAAGTCCAGAAAAGTACATGCAACGGAAGTGACTGTCCCTACTCTGACAAACTTGAAACAAGATGGCGACTAGTCACAACGCGGCCCGCTGTTGACTTCTGCAATTTCCTCTAAAAGCAGGCAGCATATGCTATCATAGCCTCTGTATGTCTTAATAAACCTTTCTGGTTAAAATGTCTAAAGTCCAAATGGTGAGAACGTTGGTGAATCAGCGACTAGCTGCAGCTGTTGAAGAGATATTTGGGCTGTTTGAAAGAACCATAGCAGAGTACGAGGAGGAACTCTGTCGTTCAAAAGAGAAGAACAGGCGACAACAGAAACTACTGGACGCTGTTTTGAAGCCTGAAGTCCGGTTACACAGAGCAGGTTTGTTCCTCCAACATTACAATATCAAAATGTATCAAATACATTCATTTTAAAGTCTTTCAATGGCGTCCACGCTGTCTCTCCAGCCAACACTATCCAAACACGTAGCTCCTTCAAAGTAATTCTCAGAATCGGCTTTATATGTTAACATACAAGGAATAGCGTTTTTGTTGCTGTCCGTTACTTTCATAGAAATAGAAAGAGAACAAATATTGACAACAAAGGTAAAACAAAATAGAAAATTACAATTCTTTAGAATTGGAAATAGTTGAAAACGTTTAATATACGAAAGTGTGTGTTTTAATGCAGCGTGTGTGTGTGTAAAGTGAGGTCCAAAAGTCTGAAAGTAATATTTTCATGTGACCCTTGAAATAGATCCAAAGTTTGAAGATTAAGCAGTATGTTTGGTAACTATGTGCTGGGAGTGTAGGAGGGAACAATGGCTAAAACAATACTACAGCCATATATATATTCCTGTGTTTACTTCTTTTCATGGTGAATGTGAATAGTTTCTGACTGAAAATATGAAATGTGAAATAAAAGTTGAATCATAAGTGCAGAAAAGCTTACCTTTTGACTGGTTACCTAAAAGTTGAATGAGTATTCATTTCATTTCATTTTCCTTTATTTAACCTCGAAAGATCAATTGAGGGGTAACCCTCTTTTACAATGACGTTGAGTTTGTACAGATACACAATATACAATGAGAATACATAACACGTTTACACACACAGACACACACACACACACACACACACACACACACAACACACACAGACAACAACAATTTAAAACATTCAGATCAAGAGTATGAAGAATATATATGAATGTGTTTCAAAAGTTGAAAGATGCATGGAATATAAAAAGTTGGGAAGTATTCAATTATTATGAAGACGAAACTAATGAAGTTGAATGTCATAGAAAATGCTTAAAAGTGTGAAATTGTCTTATAATGACCAGAGTAAGTCATTCAGCTCAGTGTGTGTATTAAAGAGGGCCTGTGATCAGGCAAACATTCCACCTGTTGCTAGTGGGTTCAGATAGGTCATTTCATCCAACATTTCCCCTCAAACTGCAGCCTCTAACTCCCAAACTGTCAGTCTAGTTGACAAAATACATTTTCCGTTAGTAGCATAATAAACTAATGAAGATACAGTGTAAACATTGTGTCTGTATTGTGAACAATGTTAAAAGTGTGGTCCTGTGTGCCTTTCTGCAGAAATATCAGGCCTCTTATTTTAATCTATGCAGCTCTAATAATAGTGAATAGTCAAATATCTGTATTTAACAGGGAGATGTGATTCGGCTGATACAAATTACATTCCGGAATAGCACTACAAAAGAATGAAAGATATCAAATTTGAATGATAGCAGAAATGTCATGACTGATCTGAACTTTTCCATGTTAAAGTATGTGGAGCTAGTCAGGTTTCTCTTTCAGCATTCACACCGATAACATTTATTTGTTATGTTTCCTGCAGACATCCAGCAGCTGGTGGTGGTTAAAGAAGAGGTTCCCCCTGAGCAGCAGGAGTGGAGCCCCAGTCTGGACCAGGAGGACCCACCAGAGCCCCCACACATTAAAGAGGAAGAGGAGGAACTCTGGACCAGTCAGGAGGGAGAGCAGCTTCAAGGGCTGGAGGAGGCTGTTGTCAACAAGTTCCTATTCACTCCTGTCCCTGTGAAGAGTGAAGATGCTGAAGAGAAACCTCAGTCCTCACAGCTTCATCAAAGACAAACTGAAGAGATGGAAACAGGAGCTGATGGAGAGGACTGTGGAGGACCAGAACCAGCCAGGAACTCACATCCAGATCCACATTTACAACCTGAGATTGAAGACCGTGAGGACTGGAATGATACCACTGAATATGAGTCAAGTGTAAATCTAAGCAAGAAATTATTCAGCTACTCAAAGTGTGGTTCTACAAAAGCAGAAAGTCACAAGTGTGTCGGCCCTCAGTCCTCACAGCTTCATCAAAAAGACGAGACTGAAGACTCATCTGACACTGAACACAGTGATGATTGGTCTGAGGATATCAGAGAACCTCCGTCAGATTCAAAGTCTCTGAACAATAATGAAGTCTCTAAAAGTGGTGTCAGATGTAATACAGAAAAAAATCCACTCAGCTGCTCACTTTGCGGTAAAGCATTTAAAGGGAAGAGAAATTTGAGACAACACATGGCTCTCCACACAGGGGAGAAAAGGTTCAGCTGCTCTGTATGTGAGAAAGGTTTTAAACGCAAAGCATATTTAACACAACACATGGCCACCCACACAGGAGAGAAACCTTTCAAGTGCTCCGTTTGTGAAAAAGCATTTACACAGAAAGGTTTGTTTTTACACATGGCTGTCCACACAGAGGAGAAAAGATTCAGCTGCTCATTATGTGAGAAAGGTTTTAAACGCAAAGAACTTCTAACACGACACATGGCCATCATCCACACAGGACAGACACCTTTCAAGTGCTCCGTTTGTGAAAAAGGATTTATGCAGGAAGCATGTTTGACTGACCACATGGTTGTCCACACAGGGGAGAAAAGGTTCAGCTGTTCTGTATGTGAGAAACGTTTTAAATGGAAAGGAGAAATTAAAGTACACATGGCCATCCACACAGGAGAGAAACCTTTCAAGTGCTCAGTTTGTGAAAAAGCATTTAGAAAGAAATCATATTTGACTGTCCACATGGCGAACCACACAGGGGAGAAAAGATTCTGCTGCAGTGTTTGTGACCAAAGATTCACTTGGCATTGTCAACTAAGAAGACACAAGCTTGTCTGTCCTCAGTCCTCACAGCTTCATCAAACTGAGCAGAACAGAGAGGCAGAGCCTGGAACCAGCAGCTCAACTGAACAGATGGAAACATGAGCTGATGGAGAGGACTGTGGAGGACCAGAACCAGCCAGGACCTCACATCCAGATCTCTAATGGTGTATTCACACATGCCGTGTTTATTTCGGTTGAAACAAACTCAGGTGCACTTCCACCTTCAGTGCGCATCTTTCAGGCAGGTGTGAATACAGCAATCGTACTCGGGGGCGGACCAAACAAGCGCTCCGAGACCCAGCTGAAGACGTGGTCTTCCATACGCACTCTGCTGCAGTTCGTTTGTGGTGTGAATTTGTCCGGACTCGATCCGACCCAAATGCAGGAAGCAACGTGCCTTTTCTTTTTTAATAAATTGTCGTCAGCTTCACATTATGGGAAAGTGTTGCTGTCACCATTGTTAGGACGATAAGTTGTGTTTTGACCGGGAGCCCAGAACAATATATTACATTTGATCGAGAGGACTCGTAAAACAGATGAAGGAGAGGGGATCATCTCCCGCACAGTGCCAACAGATTCACGCTGCGCAAGAAGTGTGTGTTTTTATTTTGCTTCCCATGTACGGGACCGCCAGTAATACTATCCCCGTGTCAGTTCGGAGCTGAACTGCACCGAACTGACACTCAGCTGATACACAAGCCCCTTTTACACAGAGATTGTGGCATATTGACAGAACAACATCACTCCAAAATGCCGGCTTTGCTTGCTTCTGTGTATATTATTTACGCATCAAGTAGCTCCTTTTACACAGCGCTCCGGAATGAAAGAGGTGCTTGCAAACAGCGTCAGGTGTGACGTAAACATTTAGCGCCGCGCCGGTCAGCTGCTTTACAACAACAACACTGTCCGGTGAATCGAGAGCAGAAGTGCTGGAGCTTGCAGTAAGAGGGCCGTATTTTACTGTCCCCACGATCTGTCAGTTGATCTCGCTACGCGCTGAGTCCAACATCACTGGGACTGTTAACCAAACTGACTAAATCAATCCGCTTCACCTCTGTGTCTGTGTGTGTGTGTGTGTGTGTGTGTGTGTGTGTGTGTGTGTGTGTAATAGGTTGCAGCCTGGCTTAGCCTAGCCTAGCTTTCCCATTGTACAACTTCCCCTGGGCAGAAATAGACTCATACACTCTGCAAAATGAAGCGCAGGGGTTTGGATTGAGCAGCGGACCTTATGATCAGATAGATTATACGCCGTTCCTTTTATTTGGTGGTTTTTACGGGACATCAGGCCGCCGTGATTAATGTTAAACACACGTCCTTCAACTGCTAACATGGTCGCATGTTTAGAACGTAGGCTATGGAACGTCAAACGCCCCCCTGTTCCGCAACAACAAGCTGGAGCATTTAAACAGAGAGGCGGAACTGATTGTGTCGGGAATCTTACTACCCCCCGAGGTAGTAAAATTCCCGGAACAATTTCTCGCACCTTTCTTCCCCCGTTCCGCAACGGTCGCATTTAAACAGCAGGGCGGAGGGCCGAAAGGCCGGCATATTCCCGGCTTTCACTGGCTGTGTAAAAGGGGCTACAGTTTAATCAGCTGAGTGTCTGCATGAGCCTATTCTTCTCGCAAGCCGCACATCCAGCAGCAAAAATACAGTATAGTGCTTCATATTATTTATAACCATATGAAACAACAATAATCTGATTTTTTTCTTCTTTATTTATAGGCTAGATGTAGGCATTTTTATTATTTTTAACCCCATATTATATCAATAATAGCCTAAAATTCACAGTTTTTACTTCGTTCTACCTGCTTCTCTCCACCCCAGAATGTCTGTCCAATGAATGAATGACCTCAGATCACGTGTGGTTTAGGCTTCGTAATGCTGGTTCACTTACAAAAGGGGCAATATGAAAGTGGACCACACCAAACAAAAAAAATCTAAACTCTATTTGGTCTGAACCAAAACAAGTGAACTAGCGGACCACAGACAGACGCTTCTTGCTTTATAGAAAGATAGATTTGGGTAATTTGGCAGCACATAGTGGTAGTTTTGGTGCTAGAACAGGCACACAGCATCACCTGACTTCACATCTCAGGAACCTCTTCATGAAGGCAGGTGTGTTCAAAGACATTCTGTGGAGGAAGATGCTGAAGGAATTCAGTCTTCAACTACCATAGGTTTTGTTATTCTGTTTGGTGTCAATCTTTGTTTTGTTTGATTAATTTTGTTTTATTACACACTGATTTTGATTTCATTGTAAATCATGAATCTTACAAATACAATGTACATTAAAAGTATACAGTGATGCCTTTTCTTTTCAATAAACATAAGTGACAATTTGTTTCATTGTATTGTTACTGTTTTATTCACAAACCTCATGAACATAACTGTTAGGTTGTGGGCTAGGTGTGTTAGTGACTGCCAAGTTAAAAGCCTTTAGAACAATTTTACTTTATTTTATATCTTTTATATACAGTCTGTGTAAAAAAAATAGAAAAGCTGTTTTTAACAGGTACTCATAAAACCACTGTCCAGGAGCTGCTCAGCAGAAAGCAGTCCCTGGTTTTTCTAGTAGTATCTGTACAAATGTATCTATTATCTAATGTTTTTTACTTAGGAAACCATCAAACTTAATTATACCATTTCCTCAACAAAAAAAATGTACTCTGTTACAATCCCCTGCTGAACATCACTGTAAATTAAACGTTTCTTTATAGCTTTGGTGATTTTATTTTGAAGTCTATAAACCATATTTCCCCGGAACCGGATATTCTTTCCTCACCATGTGGCACTTTACCAGAATTGAAACCGCGAGTTGTCCCGTAGTTGTGTAGCTTCTGTACAGTCGGACGGCTCGAGGAGAATACATTGGTGTGATTGTGTGAAAATGTCGTAGGCCTACGAAATATTTTACATGTGCAGGTTCTGCCTCAGCGCACCCTTTGGGCTTTTATTCTGAAGTCCAGAAAAGTACATGCAACGGAAGTGACTGTCCTTAGTCTGACTAACTTGAAACAAGATGGCGACTAGTCACAACGCGGCCCGCTGTTGACTTCTGCAATTTCCTCTAAAAGCAGGCAGCATATGCTTTCATAGCCTCTACGTCTGGATAAACCTTTCTGGTTAAAATGTCTAAAGTCCAAATGGCGAGAGCGTTTGTGAATCAGCGACTAACTGCGGCTGCTGAAGAGATATTTGGGCTGTTTGAAAGAACCATAGCAGAGTACGAGGAGGAACTCTGTCGTTCAAAAGAGAAGAACGAGCGACAACAGAAACTACTGGACGCTGTTTTGAAGCCTGAAGTCCGGTTACACAGAGCAGGTTTGTTCCTCCAACATTACAAGATCAAAATGAATCATAGAAATTCGTCAACTTGACTGTAACATCGATTTAGAAAATGTGAAACTTCAGTGACTCTGCGCATGCGCGTCCGCCATTCTTGGGCAGTCAAGACCATAGACATTATAAAGGATTATAATGTCTATGGTCAAGACTAGTAAACGATATGATATGATATTCATCCACTGTGCTCGCTTACATTCACACCATTGTTCTTCAAATCATTATTCCTCTTTCATTATTATTCTGTGGGTTTATTTGTGTCACTGTAACAACTTCAAATGTTCATATACGTAAACAATTCATCCACTAAAATGTTCAGCTCTTCAGGACATAATGGAAAACCTTTCAGCTTTTCTCTTTTAAGCGTTTTAAACAACTTGTTAAACAACTTTTAACATTGAAACCAGTTGGAGCATGCTGTACATTTTCTTAAACTGCCTCACCTTAAAATGCTGTTCGTAATGCATACTTTCAGCTTCAAACTTTAAACAAGGCACAATACCTTACCTTTTATTTTTCATATCTTTAAGTTTCCTGAAAAGTCACAATTGCTAATATCATTCAAATTCAGGGCTGTACGCTTATTTTTTTAGGTGGTAGCACTGGTGCTAGCAAGCAAAAAAATTCAGTAGCACAAAAATAAATTCGGTAGCACACAAAGTATGATCGAAAACTTGCATAACCTTAACCCTTGCATTTCGCTCTAATTACCTTTGAGCATGTCATCTTGGTCTCGTTTGAGATTCTCAATTAATATTATATCCTAGTGTGTGCAGTAATAATTGTAGAAAAATGAATAGGGGTGCACTGATTGCAATTTAGACAAAATAATCTAACCTGCCAATTGCAATTTTTTGCTGATTTAGAATTATATTTCCCCATAAAAATAATATTTCTTTTTTGTATACATATAATTATTATATTGATAATAATAATTTTTTTTAGAAAATGTCCTTCTGTTAATTAAAACCAAACTTTAAAACATTAAACATAGCCTATTAAATAAATAAGTATACATATTGGTACAATTTAGGATAAATTAAAAAGGTTGTTGTGAATATGTTGGGAGTAGTTCTTCAGTGGCTTATTTCAAACTTTGTTTAAATAGACTACTGTTGACTTTTTTCTGCAGCTGAATGAGTTGCCTTTCAAGCTAGCTAACTACCTGAAGCGCTAACTTCCTGTTCTTACCGGCTTCAAAATAAAAGTCAACTCATGTTTGGCTACTAACAGGCTTTTAATGTGAATGCGAACAGGAAATGTTGTTTGCACACGCGCTAACTTAACCGCGTTAATGTTAAGAGCCGTCTTTTTTCCGGTTATTACCGATGGTGAAGTTTTTAGACGCTACAAGCACAGATCCCGAGCAAACATCTTTCACCAGCCAAAGTGGAGGGTGGACTCAATAACTTACTCACCTAAGACTACATTTAGGCTACCCGCTTGGAGAATGTAGAGCCCTCCAAGCAGTGGTGTGCATCTCTCCTTTGTGTCTCAAAGAGAAAGCATCTTTATCAAGCTATCGCACTAGTGCTAGTGGAATTGTTTTCATCATCGCACGTGATCAATTTCAGTAGCAAATGCGATCAAAACTGTCGCACTGTACAGCCCTGCAAATTCTATTCATATTTCATGCATCTCTGAATTTTCAATCCAATTCATATTCATAATCATTCAACTTTCAGCAATCCAGTTAATCGTCAGCTTTTCAGCATCCAGCATTCACACACATTTTCGGCAAGAAATGGATTCTCAAGTTAATTTGTCACTTGGTGTGTTAGGTTAATAGAAGATCCGGTCAGTTCACCCAAACACCCCGAGACACTATTTATTTAATGATAAATCTCGAAACAGTTCAAATAAAATGTATTTACTTTGTGAAGATTTCAATTGATTTAAAACTATTTTAAATGGCAGAGGGTGTAATTTTGTGGATTACGATCTACAAAATAAAGAACATGTTGATTACGATTTACAGCTCATGCAAATCAAAAATCCAGGATCTCAAAATATTACAATATTCCATAAGGCTAATCAAAAAAAAATATTTATAGTACAGAAATATGAAGCCTTTTGAGAATAATGTTCATTTATACACTCAATACAGTCGGGGATCTTATTTAGCATGAATTACTGCATTAATGTGAAATGTCATGGAGGCTATCAGCCTGTGGCACTGCTGAGGTGTTATGAAGGCCCAGGTTGCTTTGATAGTGGCCAAAACAACAACACTTTCTCAGAGGGACCAGCCCGCTCCCAACTACGTTTTTGGTCAAGAAGCAGCAGATGACACCACAAATCATCACATATCCAAATTATGCATTTCATTTGGAAATCAAGGTACCAGAGTCTGGAGGAAGAGTGAAGAGCACAAAATCAAATTAGCTTGAACTGGTTGGCTGACCATGGTGTTACATTTAGTGATGATTTGAGGTATCATCATGTCATCTGCTGCTGTTGGTCCACTGTGTTTTATCAAGTCCAAATCAACCAAGCTGTCTACCTGGAAGTTTTAGAGCACTTCATGCTTCACTCTGCTGACAAGCTTTATGGAGATGCTGATTTTTTATTTTATTCAAGCAAGACTTGGGACCTGCTTGCAGTGTCAAAACCACTAGTAAGTGGTTGGCTGACCGTGGTACTTTGTAGCTTGGGTGATTTGAAGCCAATTTACTAACGTGATTCTTGCTTATCTGGGTTTGTACCTTCATGGTTGAATGCACTTATTGGAATAAAAATGTTGATGAAAGCTAAAAGTGTCAGCAAAATGTATTGTTATATGTAAAACCCCCCACAACATGGTAGGAGATGTAACGTGTATTTCAATCTTATCCACAGATGTCGAGCAGCTGGTGGTGGTAAAAGTTGCTCTGGAAAACAATGAAGTGGAATGTGATGCTGTAAAAACATCAGTTGGCCCCTGTGAATGTGCTACAAGCTCTGACCACAAGGGGAAAATGCAGCAACGCAAGGGAACCCAAACAGAATGGAGCCCCAATCTGGACCAGGAGGACCCACCAGAGCCCCCACACATTAAAGAGGAACAGGAGGAACTCTGGACCAGTCAGGAGGGAGAGCAGCTTCAAGGGCTGGAGGAGGCTGATATCACCAAGTTCCTATTCACTCCTGTCCTTGTGAAGAGTGAAGATGATGAAGAGAGAAACCTCAGTCCTCACAGCTTCATCAAAGACAAACTGAACAGATGGAAACAGGAGCTGATAGAGAGGACTGTGGAGGACCAGAACCAGCCAGGAACTCACATCAGGATACACAAGCAAACATTGAATATGAGATAGAAGACTCACATCCAGATCCAGAATTAGGACCTGTGACTGAAGACAATGCAGAGACCAAAGAACCCCAGGCAGGTTTAAAGTCTCTGAAAATCAATGAAGTCTTTAAAAGTGACGTGAGAGGAAACACGGAAAATAAACCTTTCAGCTGCTCTGACTGTGGAAGAAGATTCCGTTTAGAATGTAATCTAACGAGACATGTGAAAACTCACACAGGCAACAAAGCATTCTGTTGCTCCATTTGTGGTCAAAGCTTTAGCGTCACGAAAAGATTGAAAGTCCACATGAGAATTCATACAGGATACAAACCATTCAGCTGCTCAGTTTGTGGTAGAACATTTAACCATAAGGGAAGTCTGAAACTACACTTGGCCATCCACACAGCTGAGAGACCATTTCGCTGTTCGGTTTGTGGTAACGGATTTAGACAGAAGGGAAATTTAAGGCGACACATGGTCATCCACACACAGGAGAAAAAATTCCACTGCATCGTTTGTGACCAAAGATTCGCTTGGGATGTTCAACTAAAAAGACACCAGTGTGTTTGTCCTCAGTCCACACAGCTTCATCAAAACCAAACTGAACAGAGCTGATGGAGAGGACTGTAGAGGACCATACCCAGCCAGGAACTCACATCCTGAACCAGAATTAGGACCTGTGACTGAAGACAATGGAGAAACCCAGGAACCACACTCAAGTTTAACTTTTCAGAAGAATAAGGAAGCCTCTGAAAGTGGTGTGACATAGAGTGGTAAACCATTCAGCTGCTCAGCTTGTGGTTAAAGATAGAGGCAAGTCAAGCCTGACAAACTGTGCACAAGACGACCAACTCCCCACTGTGAAGCTCAACCAGAAGATTCAACATTTCCTTTATTATCATTTCACTGATTATTTCCTCATAGAATAAAACTAAATGCTGTTTCTCACCATGCTGAAAATATATCGCATCAAGACCTGTACATGTTTTTGATTTTGATTTAAAAAGGATGTTTCCACAGTAATTTCATTTTAAATCGAGTCTGAAGACTTTTTTGTTTCCATTTTAACCTGCAATTTTCATTTTATTTGCTTCTTTTATTAAATCGAGTTTTCATTTTTTTTTTTTTTTTTTTTTTTTTTTTTTTTTTGCTTCTTTTATTCGCTTTTAAATGTTTTATAATGTGTTTTATGTATTCTAATATTGCCCCCTGTAAAGCACTTTGAGTGGCCTTGTGTCTGAATTGTGCTATATAAATAAACTTGCCTTGCCTTGCCTAGAAACTGAAATATTTTACCTCTGGCTGTAAGTAATCTAGATTTTTGATTTTTGAAGAGATGCAAATGTACAGATAATCAGTTGGATATTGACAAATGTGTCAGATCCGAATAGACAATCTACAATGTGTGCATGTGTCCCTCTCACCTCACACATTATCTCTCTTTGGAGACACACAGTTTGTTTGGAAAACTTTTTTGTTTCATTAAAGAAAGAAAAAAAAAACCACTTGTTTGAGGTTTAGTCACTTTTTGCCTCTTTAATCAATATTTATTTGTCACACTTTTTCTGTTATCGGTACGCCTAAGGTTACCATCTCCAGGACCAGTAACATGGAGGGCGGCCTTGTGTTTTTTGTTGGTCCTGTTGATCATAGAGCCCTCGCAAATTAGTTTTATTTGGACCTGCTCTATATGAAATGATAACTCCTACTGGCGCCATATGTGCAAGATTGACTTGCTGATTCATGGGGGATTTTCAATATGACACTGTTGGGTTTGTGCATCAATCATTGACATATTTCTTGCCCTTTTCACCTTTACACCACACAGAGTAAACACTGAGTCAAATGCACAAGATCCAGCGGGGAAAAAACAACTACGAATGAGACACAGCTGTCGGGTCCAATACAACATTATTATTATCTGGGTTATGGCTACAAGTTAAGCCCTTTGGCTGTGTTCCAATCTCCATACTTTCTGCTATTTAGTAGAAAAATATTTAGGATGTCCCAATTCTTTTGGTCGATTTAGTATTCTTAAAAATACCCAGATGTCTACTAGCCTGGTCCTACCAGACCATCGTACTTCATTTCATTTGTACAGAAGGTCTGGCAGTGCTGTAATTGGCAAACGTTCACTCACTTGGAGGCGGGTGTCTGTTGAAGTTTAAAACTATTGGATCTACCCAGTGTCACTCTGGATCTGCCAACCAATCGCATAACGTTTGGGGCTTGACCGGAGAAAACCTAAGAATATACTGCAGACCCAGACTGACTACTGCAGGGAAAAGGAAATTTGAGGGGAAGTAGGTAGGCGGGCGGAGCCAGGCTAGATGTCTACTAGTTCGGGCCGAGATATTTAGTGTTGAAAACAGCATGCTATTTGTGCGATTCTGACCCACAATCTGGTACGAACCTGAAGTGATGTCACATCGATGGAGCCTCCGTATGAAAACAACCGGTGATGCGACAGATATAAAAGCATGCAGCAAGATCAAGGCGCAATGTTATGATGAAATAAATAAGCAAAAGTATGTCCCAATTGTAGCGTACTGCATCCTAACTAGATTCTTTTTATGGACAGATGTGGTATGTAGAATAAAAAAAAATAATTAATGAGATTTGGAACGCAGGGTTATAGTGATAGATAAAATGATAATCATGGAGATGACCAACTATAATGTGTGCATGTGTCCCTCTCACCTCACCCAGTATCTCTCTTTGGAGACTGACAGTTTGGAAAACTTGGTGTGAAAACAATTTAATGGATACGAAAAAACACAGACCACTTGTTTGAGGTTCAAAGTCACTTTTTGTCTCTTTACTGAATAATTCTTTGTCACACATTTTTTTTTACGCCAACAGGTCAACGCCCTCGCCTTCGTTACAGAAAGCTGCAGAAAAAAGAAGAAAAAAAAATAGTTATGCCTCATATCACACATCCACAACACAGCGAAAGATTGGGGAGAAATAAAAAGAGACTTACTATTCATAGGTTAATGTTTGAGTAGAATGAACATTTTGGTTTTATACTATGAGCTACTGGCAACATTTCTACCAAACTCACACCAAGACTATTGTCATATTAGAACATTTCCATTAAGTAATGTAGAGATTGAAATATTGAAGAAAAATCCAGGCTGGTCTCTTCATTTTTTTTCCGGAGCTGTAGTATGACTATAATCTATTTTTGCTGCTACTATAAAGTGTAAAAAAAGAGAATACACGTCTAAAGGTGAATCACCGTTCTTGGGGTCGTAGATGAAGTTTGGTTCCCCGGAGAACCCGAGGCAGCTCGCCTGCTGCTTGAAACGTTCCAGGTCCGAGTCCTTCAGGGTCGACTCTCTGGCTAGAAACAGAAAACAAAACAAAACAAAACAAAACAGGGATGAACGTTTTAGGATTTAAAATGAGCAATAATACATATCTGACTGGTAGTAGGATGGCCTAGACTAGAGGAAAGAGTGTCCTCCTAGTAAACCATGAGGTCTCAGGGTCAAACCTTTGGCTAGAAACAGAAAAAAAATGAAAGCTAAAAGATAAACAATTTGATCCTCCAACGCTGGCATTGTGGATTGGGGAACTGTTGAGCTGTATTGGACTTGACAGGTTGACTTATTGCAAAGGGCAAGCGGAAGGAACTTGTCAAGCTCTGGGAGCCATACGCGAACATGAGATAAATGTACTTTTTTTTGTTTCTTTATTATATATATATATATATATATATATATATATATATATATATATATATATTGTGGTTTGTGTCCTTGTTGTGATGGTGCAGGTGTTTGTTTGTGTGTGTTATAAAAAAGACAAAATGTCAATAAATATATTGTGAAAAAAAAAAGAGTAAACAATTTAAGATAAAAGCAAATAAACAGAAACAGTTCAAGTGTGCAAAAATGTGAGGGAGGGGGAAAAATAATAAGCCTTTTGAAGACCGGTCGCAGATATTTACATAGCTGCTGCTATAATAAACACTAAGGAGTTTGTCAGGGCTGGTCAGGTTAAAAAAGGCAGAACTCTCGAATAAAAGTACCGGCACACTCAGATAAAGGACCACTGTCCAGTTTAAGTTTGCTCAAATGAATAGAACTCATATAAGTGATAATTAGATAACTACCTCCTATATAGCCATGGATCCTCAAACAACATTTAGGGATATAACATGAGTATTTATCGATATGTGACTGGTGGTTCTTTCTTACATAGCAGATAGAGAGCGTGTACAGAGAGATCCCCATCCTTTACGTCTACGTCAAAGTGCATCAACTCGAGTAACTTGGAAATGTCATGTTCTTTGTTGGTGCTCTTGATGTTGTAGACAGTACAGCCCTCGCAGCTCGGCAGCAGTTGAAACATTGATGTGACGTTGGCAACTGAGGATGAGAACAAAGTTAGAAACATGGGTAACACTTTACAATAAGAGGACATTAATGTACTGTTAGTGAGACCTTAGTTGTGTAATTTATCGTAGGTAGTGTTATGTTGTTTTAGATTTGTCAAGCATATCAAAAAAGATCACCAGTATCTAGTAGATAATCCAGGACACTCATCATCCCAATGACAACAGTGAATGACGAAGCGATTTTGTAGTGGTGTCACAACAGCTGGACCCTCTGACTAACAGAACAAAAATATATTGTCTCACATTAAAAACTTACGAGTCTGTATCACTGTGTCGCCGGTGATAGTTGCGTTGATTTTTGAGGCCAAACACGTCCCATTTCTGTGAAGAAAGACAGTAAAAAAAGCTGAGTTAATTATGTGACATTTATTTTCTAAGATTATCTTTAGCTTTTATTAGACAGTTTGAAGAGACAGAGATGAAATGGGGCAGAGAGGAGAATGACATGCAGAGGACGACCCGGGCTGGATTCTACAGGATATCATCAGAATGTTTTGTTCGTATATCACCTGAATCAACCCAATTTAAACAAAAAATGTAGGGAGGAGAACATTTCCTTATAACATAAAATCCACCTGTTCTCTGAATAGTTAGGCTGCAGTTGATGTAGTGAAGCATCTTATTTAGGACAAGACAAGGACAAGGCAAGAATGAACAAAAGCGGGCCCAGCAGCAGACCCGGGTTCGATTCCAGCCCGCGGTCGTTCTCTGCATGTCACTCCCCTCTCTGCCCCATTTCACCTCTGTCTCTCTGCACTATCAATAAAGCATAAAAATGCCCAAAAATATCTTTGAAAAAAAAGAATGAACAAAAGCTGGAAGTTCCTCGGAGCAACTTTATCAGATCAACTCACATCTTGTTCTCCTGAGCCATGACAAGTGTTTTGGTGTCGGATTCTGATTGACTGATTTGAACCCAGGAGCTTTCAGTCAGCTTCAGAATGGCGTTGTATACGTCGTTGTTAGTGTAGCCCACGAGAAAGTTCCCCCTGCCGAGCATCTGCACACAAACATGAAGTCAGTTAGTTACACAAATGTACAGCTCCTGGAAAAAAAATTAAGAGACCAGTCTGGATTTTTCTTAAATCTTCATCTCTACATTACTCATTGAAAATGCTCTTAATGATGAAAAATATATTGGAATTGGGTATAAATGTTGTTTATATTATAAAACCAAAATGTTCATTCTACTCAAACATACACTGAACATTTGGAGTGGTCTCTTAATTTTTTCCAGAGCTGTTTTTCACTTATTGAAGTAACGCCGAATATTTTAAAAGGTGTAGTCAGTGATTCTGTAGAAAGCTTGTTGTTGTCAAAATCATTTTTTTGTCAAACTGAATTTCTCCTCACAATATGCTAACTGTCCGTACTGAGTGTGCACTGAAAAAAAAGTTAGTGTTAATACACTCGGTAAACTGACATCCTACAGTTCACTTTAAAAAAAACTCAATACATTCATATCAGTTGGTCAGTTTAAATCCTTAGTACTATACTACGTATACTATATTATACTGTATGTGTTGTTCTTCACTCTCAACATCATCTTAGTACAAAATATACAACTCTGGAAATAATGAAGAGACAGCTCCAAATGTTCAATGTCTCTTGTTTTACTATTTATAGGCATATGTTTGAGTAGAATGAACATTTTGGTTTTATAATATAAACTACTGACAAAATTTCTACCAAATTCCAACACATTTTTTGTCATTAAGAGCATTTCCATTACTGTAAGTAATTTAGAGATGAAGATTTAAGAAATATCCAGACTGGTCTCCTACATTTTTCCGGAGCTGTATATTTTTATATTTATATATTTTTCATTCCATTTAACTTTTATTTATCCTCGAGAGACCAATTGAGGGGTGACCCTCATTTACAATGATGTCGAGTTCAACAAATTCAAAGGAAAAACAACAATACATAAACAATATTCAATGCAAAAACATCAAATACACAACAACAGGTGAAGAGAAAAAAAACAATTGAAACATTAGTGGTGAAGAGTGGCAGCAATTAAAATTAAATGGGTGAAAGTATAATATAGCCTAATTAAAACAGTTACAGGTAGAGTTCAATGCAAATGTTCTACCCCAAAGACCCAGGCATTAATCAGAGAAGGACTCACCACGTTATGGTCGTCCAGGGACTGAGGCCTGATGAGCGGTTCACATTCCTCCGGTGTGAGGGCCCAGCTGCTCACAACCAGCCCCAGGACTACCAGGTAACAGCCGGTGGTCCACATGTTCATGATGCCAACAACTGGAAGAATATCAACTCAAGTTACTTTATTTGTTACATTTTGTTTGCAGTAGAGTTCACATACATACATATATACATACACACACACACACACACACACACACACACACACACAACACACACACACACACACACACACACACACAACACACACACACACTCACACAAAAGCACATAGAAGCACATGGAGTCACATATCATACAACATCCAACTTAAGACAGTGGAAAATTAAAAGGAAATGGCAAATTAAAAAAGCGAATTCAATTTAAAATTCAAATTAAAAAAGTTAGAGGTCCTTACAGGTTAAGATATAACAGACAAAGAAGAAGAAGCCTTTCCACACAGATCTGCTCCTAACACTGTGTCCTTCAGCCTTTATAGGAGAGGTTCGGTTTTCACATTGTTTGCACGAAATTGATTTTTTTAACGTGTCCCCATTTCACCGTGTTATTTCAGTGGGCTAGAGTTGAGTAAATTGGGATGGTTAGCCGCCAACCAGTCAAAACAAACCACCTCCCACCCTGGGGAACTGCCCAAGATGGTTCATGTAGAGTCAGCACAAATTAAAGAGTTTGATGTAGACCTGCTCTATATGAAAAGATAACTGCTGTTGGCAACATATACAGTACTGCTCTGGAAAGAAAATGAAGAGACCACTCCAAATGTTCAGTGTCTCTCGTTTTACTATTTATAGGCATATGTTTGAGTAGAATGAACATTTTGGTTTTATAATAGAAATTACTGTCAACATTTCTACGAAATTCCAATAAATTTTTTGTCATTATGAGCATTTTCAATAAGTTATGTCGAGATGAAGATTTAAGAAAAATCCAGACTGGTCTCTTCATTTTTTCCGGAGCTGTATGTAAGATTGACTTAAAGGTGGAGTCACTGATTTCTGGAGAACGCTTGTTGTTAAAATCAAAACATATCTCCTCATGATCCGCTTCCTGTCAGTACCATACTGTGTGTGAGCTGAAAAAGAAATCCAGTGTTAACACCACTCAGCCTAGGCTCTGTAAACGGGTATGTAAACCAAAGGGTTCACCATACAGTCATATGAAAAAGTTTGGGACCCCCTTCTAATTTTGGGGATTTTTGTTCATCATTAGCTGGGATTTCAAAGAAGCAAATTCCTTTTCATATATGACATACCTTAGGGAAACAGAAGCAATTCAGCAGTGTCATTTTGTTTATTGGAATAATAGAAAATGTGCAATAGGCATCATAACAAAATTTGACTGGTGCATAAATTTGGGCACCCCAAAAGAAAAATGACATCAGTACTTAGTTGAGCCTCCTTGTGCAACTTGCATTTAGGCACCTAAAATACCTTTTCTCATGATTAAACAAATAATTGAAAGTTGAAATTAAATACATTTCAACAAGTGTGTCACTGTCTGTATGCACCTTTAACTGCTGGTTCATAAGGGATTTCATGATGACACGCATCTGTTTTTGCATCAATCATTGACTGATTTATTGCAGTTTGCCCCCTTACGCCACATAAAGTAAACAATGAGTGAACAACACACAACTGCCTAAATCCAGCTACACAGAACTGTGAGTAAAGTGCGATTAAGCATGCTTCTGTTGGTATGGTCCGATGTGTGGTGTGTTTGATAAACATGTGATTTGTGTTGTGATTGTAGCGGGCTGGGCCGGTGGGTTCGGGCTCGGGAGGCGCTTGTTGACGCCAGTTCCCTGCAAACTTACTGCAAGGAAGGTACGAGATGTTTTAGGAGTTATAATGTATTTTATATTCAAGGAATTACTTTTTTAGGATGCACTAATGTTGTGTTTTGTTTGTTTGTTGGCAGAGATGCTATGTCACTGTTTTCCCTGTCCATATAATACAAATTAAAGGAGTATATGATGTACACTTGACTTGCCTTTATTACTACTATAGATTCTTAAAGTCCGGGTGTTACACTATTGAGACACAGATGTACTTTCCAACACAGCATTAATATTATCTGGGTAACGGCTCCGAAAATCCTAAATCATGATTAATTAAGACAAGACAAGTAGGCCTACTCTTGAGGGTTGAGAATTTTTGTAAAATTTTTCCTCAATATTGTAATGAAAGACTTACAGTTGTTAAATGTGCTCCGAGGAACTTTTAAATATTTCTGAAACAGTCTCATTTTTCCTCAGATGATTATAAATTGCATGTAACAGCAAACGAGACCATTAGTGCAAAGAATGCTTTTTGTATATAGTTTTACTTAATGCCTTTGTCATGGGTATATGCTCACCCAGGAACAACAGCTGACCTAGTTAAAACACTATAGGCCTACTGCTTGGGCTGCTAGGATCACAAACTGGAAGTTCCTAGTAGCACCTTTAAGGCATAGATAGACTGAAAGATTGGGTTGAAAAAACAAATTTTTACTACACTTTACTTATTTACAAAACACTGGATTAATCAAGGATATAAAATGAATGTAACAATATACACTAGATGGCAATAATGCTCGCAACTTGCCATTAAACAGAAGAAGAAGAGTGTAACGGAAGTTGTATTTCTTTTTATGGGCCTTGAATCCAGCTCGTGAACTGCTGAAGTGGAGTTACGTTGCTATCTGAGCCTTTAAATATACATTCTAATGCGTAGTTTTGTGTGAAAAATGTCCAGATTTCAGGAGCTGGAAGATTTTTTTTGGACGGCGGCTGCCCACTGCGGCTCGCTCCGGATATAAAGAGAAGAAAGACCGCCAAAGAAACCTGCTAGATGTGCTTTTAATCCCGGAGAAAAAGCTAAGGAGAGCGGATAAGTGTTTATTTAAAGTAACTATGTGTTGTGTTGACGTTTGGGTTATTCTATAAACACGCCGTAAGTAACTGTAACTGGTAATAGAAAAGTTCGTTGAGTAGCCTAATTAACTTTTCATGAAGCGTGCAGCACTAAGAAATCGTCTCGTTTCCTTCGACATGGTTCACTGTAAACATCCGGTCGGCTAGTCCTACTGCCGAAAATAAGCAGCAGGTCCTGCGCGCGCGCGTGTGTGTTTGTGTGTGGTCAAACACAAATTTTTATCATTAAACTTTATTTAAAAACAATAGCCTATAGGCCTATAAAACAAATAGCCTATAGAGACGTATTAGGCCTACAATAAAAATAAAAAAAAAATAGGCCTACATGACACGTTTACAGTAGGCTACATTTGTAATTTGTTCTAGTATTTCAGAGTATCAATTAAATGATTACAGTAAAATAATAGTACATCATGGCATGTGTTTAAACTAGTTGAAGGGGACTTTCGCCATTTTCCTCATCACTGCAGACTACTCGTTTACTGTTACCATGGAATTCCAATAAATTAAAATAGTGTCGGTTGCTATGTGGAAGTGGCCGAGTGCGGACGTAACCTAGCAACACAGCGCGACTCGTAGACACCAAAATGATTTTAATGGAGTGAGTGTGGGGGAAACGCGTTGCTGTGATTAAGTTTAAAATGTCTCAAGTCCAAATAATGAGAGTGTTGGTGAACCAGCGATTAACCGCGGCTGCTGAAGAGATATTTGGGCTGTTTGAAAGAACCATAGCAGAGTACGAGGAGGAACTCTGTCGTTCAAAAGAGAAGAACGAGCGACAACAGAAACTACTGGACGCTGTTTTGAAGCCTGAAGTCCGGTTACACAGAGCAGGTTTGTAGGCTACTGTTCATTGTTTTGAGAATCTGATTTGGCAGTAAACCTCATTATACTGGTGTTAATCATTACATTTAAATATATGTGGACTACTTATGGGTGCACTAACTTTGAGTGTGTCAGAGAAGTGAACATTGTCTAATATATTCTCATTATTGAATAAGCAAACTTACCTCACAGGAAAATGTGATGCCTGGAATACTGTTTGAAGTTAGAAAGCTTCCTGAAAAGTTTCACAGTTGTTGATTACAGCAGCAGGGCCCACAGTTTGGTTAACACACATGTTCTAGTCTTATGTTAGGTTTCAGGTTCATCAACATTATTTAGTTTTCATTTTTAATGATAGAATTATTCAATACTAGGAATTACATGCAGAGAAAATATGTTTTGTAAACTAACTGCAGGCTCAGTGAATGTAAACAAACCCCTTTCCTCTGAAACTGTATAGTGCACCTTTAAAGATAACATGTTTAATATATATGAGGGACAAAATGTGGATCAGTCCATTTCCACTTTCAAATGATCTCTGGGGTTTTTTCCCCAGGGCTATGGGAAATTGTTATGGTAATGTTTTTACTATATATTTTTTAACACTTTCTGAATTAAAAGACTGATTATGGAAATCAATCAGCCAGTTTACAGAGCCTAGGCTTTCTATTAACAATGGATTATTCTTTCCTTGATTTTGAGAAGAATTGTTCTCCAAAATCACTGACTCCACCTTTACGTCACATGTTTAGCTTTACCTTTCCTGATGCCTTACAATGTGTTTAATATGGTCTTCTTCTATTTGTATAGGTACACATACAACTAGTTCTCTCTTTTTTTTCAATAAATTATTTTAATTACATTTTCTTTTTTATACAAACACACAAATATTTATAACCCCAACCCACCCCACAACCCAAACAACTAGTTCTTTGTTATCATCTTTTATTATATCATTTTCATATTTTTATCTGTTGGAAAAGATTACTCTGCTGACTTGATAGGCACTTATGAGTGAAATGTATGATTATTGTTTATTATTATTATTATTATTATTATTATTATTATTATTATTATTATTATTATTATTATTATTATTATTATTATTATTATTATTATTATTATTATTATTATTGTTATTATTATTATTATTATTATTATTATTAATTATTATTATTATTATTATTATTATTATTATTATTATTATTATTATTATTATTATTATTATTATTAATAATAATAATAACTTAATACGTATCTTCGCTGGGTAAGGTAACATAGTACATTCCGTTTGAGATCGAGACATGAACAGACAAACAGTGACTCTCATACTGTATATACAATATATACAATATACAATATAACACAATATATAAACACAGTAGTGACATAAGTGAAGATAAAATAGAATAAAAAATAAAATAAAATATATTACAAATTGTGTTTTATTGTGATGATATCCCTCCTGACTGCACCTTGGCTAAGAAAATGATGATTATTTAAAATAATAATAATAATAATAATAATAATAATAATAATAATAATAAATAATAATAATAATAATTTGCACAAGCATGTGGCACTTTGTAGCTTGGGTGATTTGAAGCCAATTTACTAACGTGATTCTTGCTTTTCTGGGTTTGTACCTACATGGTTGAATGCACTTATTGGAATAAAACTTTTGATAAAAAAGTGAAAAAACCTTTGCAAAATGTAATGTTAAATGTAAAGAAAAATGCAAAACTCTCCACAACATGACAGGATATGTAACGTGTATTTCAATGTTATCCACAGATGTCCAGCAGCTGGTGGTGGTAAAAGTTGCTCTGGAAAACAATGAAGTGGAATGTGATGCTGTAAAAACATCAGTTGGCGCCTCTGAATGTGCTACAAGCTCTGACCACAAGGGACAAATGCAGCAACGCAAGGGAACCCAAACAGAATGGAGCCCCAGTCTGGACCAGGAGGACCCACCAGAGCCCCCACACATTAAAGAGGAACAGGAGGAACTCTGGACCAGTCAGGAGGGAGAGCAGCTTCAAGGGCTGGAGGAGGCTGATATCACCAAGTTCCTATTCACTCCTGTCCCTGTGAAGAGTGAAGATGATGAAGAGAAACCTCAGTCCTCACAGCTTCATCAAAGACAAACTGAACAGATGGAAACAGGAGCTGATGGAGAGGACTGTGGAGGACCAGAACCAGCCAGGAACTCACATCCAGATTCACGTTTAAGGCCTCGACAAGTCTGCTTATATGATAGTGGATGTAAAACGAATGAACAACAACCAAGCTGTTCAGTTTGTGGCAAAATGGTTATTCACCAGTCATCTCTTCAAAATCACATGCTGAAAACTCATACTAAAAATGAATCGTTTGGCTGTTCTGAGTGTGGGAAAGTATTTAGCATAAAGGGGCGTCTGAAGGTACACATGAGAATCCACACAGGAGAGAAACCATACAGCTGTGACGTTTGTGGTGAAAGGTTTACATACAAGGAAACACTGGCAACACACTGACCAAACACACAAGGGAGAAAAAGTGCTCGGTGTGTGGTAAAAGCTTTAGAAATTTGACAAGACACATGATGAGTCATACAGCAGAGAAACCATTCAGCTGCTCAACTTGTGGGAAAAGATTCACTGCGAGGAAATCTTGGAGACTACACAAGGCCATGCACACAGGGGAAAAGATTCTGCTGCAGAGTTTGTGACCAAAGATTCACTTGGCCTAGTCAACTCATAAAACACAAGTGTATCGGTCCTCAGTCCTCACAGCTTCATCAAAACCAAACTGAGGAGAACAGGGAGCCTCAGTCTAGTTTAACCTTTGAGAAAAATGATGAAGCCTCTGAAAGTGGTGTGAAACCATTCAGCTGCTCAGTTTGTGGTAAAAGATTTACAAGGAAGGAAAATTCAAAAAAGCACATGATGGTCGTACACACACACGAGAACAAATTTCACAATGTTTCTGACCAAAGATTCGCTTCGGATAGTCAACTAAGAAGACACAAATGTATTGGTCCTCAGTCCTCTCAGCTTCTTCAAATACAAACTGAACCGATGGAAACAGGAGCTGATGGAGAGGACTGTGGAGGACCAGAACCAGCCAGGAACCCACATCCAGATCCAGAATTTGGACCTGTGAGTGAAGATGGGACTGAGGACTCCTCTGAGACTGATGACAGTAGTGACTGGGAGGAGAACAGTGAGTCTCAGTCAGCTTCAAACTCCCTGCAAAGCTATGAGAAATATCTGAATGAAGTGGGATTTAATGCTGTAAAAACATCTGTTAGCTTCTCTGAATGTGCTACAAGCTCTGGCTACCTACAAGGGATGCACACAGAAATACAAGGACATCCATACAGGAGAGAAACCATTTAGCTGCTCAGTTTGTGGCAACAGACACAACCTGGATTCATATTCATATCATTTAATATTTATTTATTGTCCACCTGGGTTGAAATTTGTCTTTTTTGTTCAACCGAACTGGACTTAAAAAAAAATGCAATAAAATTGTTCAAAAGATTTAACAAACATTACATTTCAACAAACAAGAAAGACAGAAATAAAATGTTAAAAATGTCACAGTCAAAGGTTTGCACATGGTTTTTTAAATGTATTTTGAGTAGCAAGAATGGCTCTATAAGAAGCTGCAGAGCATGCACTGTTGATTCAAAACTGTAATCATTTAGCTTAGTTTTTATTTCTTCCTTTGGTATTAAATTATTTAAAACGTATTTAAAATGTAAATTTTTTCAAATATCTTTAATCTACTTTTTAATCAACTTGACTACTTCTGTACAACAATATCGTTTTTATTTTAAAATGTGATTTCCAAATATAAATGACTTCACTTGAATCTCAATCAGATCATTTATTTCTATCCTATTTTAATGGACTCTCCTGGTCTAGAATCGAGTTCTTTGTTAAATTTAAAACATGAATAGTTTTATGTTAAACTTCTCAGACTGTATTTGGTGTTATTTCAGTTGAATCACAAGTCTTAAGACAAACTGATTTGACAGTTCAACAGATGAGGTGTTACGTTGCAGTTTATATACAGCACTCTTAATGCCATGAGTGTATTGAAAGATATATTGGTTGTTGTTAATATTCTTCAAGTGTGAATCTTTTACCTGGAACTTGTGTGTAGATATATAAAGATCATAATAAATACATAAAAATCGAATTAATTTTGTATGTAGCATTGCAAGAATAATTGCTGTGTTTCGTTGCTTTTACTATTTTGAAAACAGTCGATCCAATAAATACTCAAAGACTGAGTTTGTCTTTTCGGAAAGATCAGTTGGATTTGATCAGATTAAAGATTTTAATTTTTGTACATTCTGTGATACAAAGTATTTACCGTGATGTGCGGTGAGGTCAGTGAGTGGGTGCTCTGCCTACCCAGACCGCACGTCACTGAGTATTTATAAAAACACAATGGGTGTGTTCAAAAAGTCCTACTAACGTCCACTCATACTAAAAGCCCTACTAACGTCCTACTCATACTAAAAGCCCTACTAACGTCCTATTCATACTAAAAGCCCTACTAACGTCCTACTCATACTAAAAGCCCTACTAACGTCCTACTCAAACAAAAGCCCTACTAACGTCCTACTCATACTAAAAGCCTACTAACGTCCTACTCATACTAAAAGCCCTACAAACGTCCTACTCATACTAAAAGCCCTACTAACGTCCTACTCATACTAAAAGCCCTACTAACGTCCCACTCATACTAAAAGCCCTACTAACGTCCTACTCATACTCACTTTTATGTCAATTTGAGTATGTTGTGGTTGTGTATTCGAGTTTGTGTAGGCAAGAAATGCCTGGATGAGTACTTACTTCCGGGAATATTTTTTGTATGGAAAATAAAAACTTACACTTATGACTTTTGCTTGCAAATAACTTTATGTTTTCATGTCATTTACAAATATTTACATGAATCGATATACAAAACATTTCAGATCCCTTAGAGTAGTTTTTTTTAAACAACGTAAAACGCTTAATTCTTATGCCGCATTTCTCCTCACGATCCGCTACCTGTCTGTACGCTACTGAGATATTCACTGATTTTGACAAAAAGTGATTTTGACAACAGGCGTTCTCTAGAATCACCGACTCCACCTTTAAACAAGTGGTTTTAGACTCCACTTGAAATTTATTTTTTAAGTATATAACTTGTGTTTAAAGTAAATACATTTTAAAATGGACTTGACTCCAAAAGTGTCAGGACTTGTTGGCCAATCTTGTGAAATTCTCTCTCTCTCTCTCTCTCTCTCTCTCTCTCTCTCTCTCTCTCTCTCTCTCTCCTCCTCTCCTCTCTCTCTCTCTCTCTCTCTCTCTCTCTCTCTCTCTCTCCTCTCTCTCTCTCTCTCTCTCTCTCTCTCTCCCTCCCTCCCTCACTGCTGCGGCCCCTCCTTGTTAATCACGTTTTTAAACAGCGTAAGCAGCGGCCTCTGACTCTGCTGTTCGTCCCAGCTCTTCATAAATCCCCCGTAGCGCTTGCTCGCGGGCGGGCCGCCCCACCGGAAGTGTTTCATCTTGTACGTTCCGTCTTTCTTCTCGTGATCGTTGTCGTCCGAAAGATGCTCCACTTCCGGCTCGTCTTCCTGGTCCTTCAAAATAAATTAATATAAAAATCAATTTCTATTTATTATACAGCTTCGGAAAAAATAAGAGACCACTCCAAATGTTCAGTGTCTCTTGTTTTATTCTTTAGAGGCATATGTTTGAGTAGAATGAACATTTTGGTTTTATAATATAAACTACTGACAACATTTCTACCAAATTCCAATACATTTGTTTTCATTAAAGAGCATTTTCAATAAATTACGTAGAGATGAAGATTGAAGAAAAATCCAGACTGGTCTCTTAATTTTTTCCAGGGGCTGTATAGCAAATTTTTTTCAGAAATAGCCATTTCCTCAGTGGGCTTCACAATCCATAGGCTATACAGTATGACACCCTACGCCCTTACACCCTTAACTCGACTGAGGTAGAACGCCCACACAAAAAAAATTATAAAGCTTATAACAACTTAAAGCAAACATGGCAACGCTCGTCATCATGTGTTTACTTCTCTCTCTCTCTCTCTCTCTCTCTTTTTTTTTTTTTTTAAATCTTTATTGAATCTTTACGATACGATACAAAAACAACACACAACAAGCCATTCATATACAGCTCCGGAAAAAAACAAGAGACCAGTTTGGATTTTTCTTCAATCTTCATCTCTACATTACTTATTGAAAATGCTCTAAATGACGAAAACATTATTGTGAATTTGGTAGAAATATCAGTAGTGTATAGAATAAAACCAAAATGTTCATTCTACTCAAAACATATGCCTATAAATAGTAAAACGAGAGACACGAACATTTGGAGTGGTCTCTTAATTTTTCCAGAGTTGTATATCATGTATTTTACCTTCTCTTCCTCCTCGCTCACTATCAAGTCGCTTGGCAGTTCGCGCCGTCGCATCTCTCCCGGGAAAACCTCGGCGGATTCTTCTTCTACTCCGTTAGAAGTGTAGACTTTGATGGGCCGGCGTTTCCTGCCCACAGGCTTCCCCCAGCGGAAATGTTCCATGGAGTAGGAGCGCTTGGTTTGCTGCTGCTGGGAGGAGGAGGAGGAGGAGGAGGAGGCGGGAGGAGACAGCAGGGAGAGCGGGGAAGCGGGGTGTCACCGGTCAGCTCCGCGCGACACAGCAAGATGCAATCCTACAGGAAGAGAGAGAGAGAGAGAGAGAGAGAGAGAGAGAGAGAGAGAGAGAGAGAGAGAGAGAGAGAGAGAGAGAGAGAGAGAGAGAGAGAGAGAGTATAGCCAAAGGGAAGAAAAAAAATAGAGGACGTTTTTTAATTAAAAAAAAAAAATTGAAAAAATATTTTAAAAATGTTATAGAAAAAAAAATTATAAAAAAAATAATATTTTTTTCTATTATGCATTTTGATAATAAAGTCGAAATGGTGTCTTTATTCCTAAAGAGCATATTGAAAATAATAGATAAATAAATAAAATTCATCCTCGTATTTTTTTTCTTCCCTGTGGCCCTAATAGTTTGTGTGTGTGTGTGTGTGTGTGTGCGCGCTACCATCAGGCTGCTCTCCGAGTTTCCCTCCTGACAGCTCGGATGTTCAAAGCATTGAGTGGCGGACCCGTTGGCCACGCCCACCACCGCCACGGCAACCAATAGCCACACAGGACACATTATCCTATCGGCAAATCACAGACAGCAACACATGCGTTATTATAATATATACATACACAGTAAATATCCTTTATTTATTCACAAAGACATTAGTATTATATATATATATTAATTTTTTCCGGAGCTGTATATATATATATATATACAGCTCCGGAAAAAATTAAGAGACCAGTCTGGATTTTTCATAAATCTTCATCTATACATTACTTAATGAAAATAATGCTCTTAATGACAGAAAATGTATTGGAATTTTGTAGAAATGTCTTCAGTAGTTTATGTTATAAAACCAAAATGTTCATTCTACTCAAACATATGCCTATAAATAGTAAAACGAGAGACACTGAACATTAGGAGTGGTCTCTTATTTTTTTTCCAGAGCTGTATATGTTAATCCTTTATTTATTATTCATCTATCTTTTCCAATGATGCCCTGATAACAGCGCAATCCCAAAATTACAGTTGGCTACATATAAATGATATGTTCATAAAACTATATTGTCCCCCTCTGCAACAGTACAATGGTGACTTCTGCTACAGCCACGTTTCCCCCAAACTCCTTATAGTGACTGATGGCCATCTCCGTAAGGTAACACACTAACTATGCAGAAGTACCACATACAACCACACTTCAACAATACTATTGAACTATTCATCTTAAAATAAAAAATAAATAAAAAATTAGTGCCCAAAGTTTTTACCGAACAGATTTTGGTTACAGCCCTTTTTTTCATTTTATAAATCAGAAAATACTTTTAACCGTAAAAGAAAAAAAGAGTTGGTTAAACAAACACCTAAATGTTCATTCTGGACCTTTTGATTTATCCTAGTATGAAAGAAGACATGTTATGGAAGCAAATTTGCCAAAAATCTCAAGATTGAGCTACACTTGTAATTTTTTTTTTTTTTTGCCTGAAAATGATACACATAACACATACACATACAAAAACTGAAAGCTACATTGGTAATTAATTAAGTACCAGCCTGTTAAACATGTTTTTTTCAAGGATTTAGACATTTTAAATACAAAAAAATAATAAAATGTTAAATAAATTAACAAATAAAATAAATATATATATATACAACATATAATTAAGATACTTACCACTTGTCCTGTCTCAGTTTGTGTGATGTCGTTTCTGGTCGTCGGTTCGTTGGTTTTCTCTCTTGCTCCACTTTTGTCCCTTGAGCCGAAAAAAGACGGTTTTATATGTTGTCAGCCAAGGACATACACACAGACACACCCACACACACACACACACTCAAACACACACACATGCACACACACACACACACACACACACACACTCACACACACACACACACACACTAACACAGATGAGGACGTCATTCTTAAGCAATCAATTAAATATCAACCCCTACTTCGACCCACCCCCCCCCCCCACACACACACACACACACACACACACACACACACACACAAACACATGCACGCTCACACACACACACACACACACACACACACACACACACACACACACACACACACACACACACACACACACACACACACACACACACACACACAACACACACACCTGATAGATTTATATAATATTCAGCCTATGATAGAACTATAAGCTGAAATTCTTTTTTTTTAAATTGAAAAGCCCCGTTTGGACAAGCTGTTGTTCCTGGGTGAGTGTATATCCATGACAAAGGCTTTAAGAAAAACTATATAAAAATAGCATTCTTTGCACTGATGGTCTCGTTTGCTGTTACATGTCATTTATAATCATCAGAGGAAAAAATTTAACTGTTTCAGAAATATTTAAAAGTTCCTCGTAGCTACTTTAAATGAGTTAAAAAAACTAAAAACGCAAAAAATGAATGCATTTTCAATTAACTTAATGTAAAAACAACAAAACCGTCCAAAAATTAAGTCTTCCACGGCAGATGGAATGAAAACACACCCTAACCCTGACCCATCCAACACCTTTACAGACGGGGCTTTAAATGTCAGGCGACATATAAGGCGGATTAACACCGGAATGTAATGTTGTCAGAGGGGATTCGGACCGGTGGGTCAGAGTCTTCAGTTACACACACACACACACACACACACACACACACACACACACACACACACACACACACACACACACACACACACACACACACACACACACACACACACACACACACACACACACACACACACACACACACACCTGTTGCAGCACCTTTCCATTGTCTGAGCCCAATGTGTGACTAAGGCTTGTGCCAGCTGCCTGTAGGATGGTTTGAATTTGAATTTTGAATTTTTTATTTTATTTCAGACATATCAAAAAAAATACAAAACTAAATGAAAAGCATAAAAATACAAAAAACAAAATGTATGTTTAAATGACTTCACAAAAAGAAAAAAAAAGAAAAAAAATTATCTGTATTCATGTGATATGCCTGAAAAGGAGCAGGAAGAAGTATTCACTTATTTAATCCTAGCCCTTTTCCATAGTAAAAAATAAATAAAAATATTTATTATATTCGCTGGTTGGATCAAAAGCGGTGATTTCTAGATGGTGCCGGGGATGTGTCTGTCCCCCTCAATATTTAGAATAGAATAGAATAGAATAGAATAGAATAGAATAGAATAGAATAGAATAGAATATGTTTATTGCTATTTGCACAGGAACAAGACAGTAAAGGTGCATTGGGATTCTTGTGCGAATCTCCCTAAGTCATCTTCCTCAATAAAAACATTTGTATATATATAAAATAGGATTTTTTTATTACATATAATATATCTTTATTTATACAGGTAAATCCCATTGAGACCGAAGACTCTTTTGCAAGGGAGACCTGTTTTCCTTTCCCACGTTACCATTCGTACACACATTCATACACCGATAGCAGGCTCAATATCGACATTCACACATATGGATAGCATTATAACAAGAAAGAAGTAGAAAAGTATAAAAATAAATAAAAGTACGAATAATTTATTGTTAGCCTCGCCCTGTACACATTCTATCTGTTGCCTTGTTTTAATTCAAGACCCAAAGGCTTTATTTGTCACAAAATCATACATCATATGTGCAGTGAAATGTTGTGAGAGGCTCTGTAGGGGAGAACGGGGTAAGTAGGCACACTTTTTACTCTAGTGAGAATTGCTCATCACCTAAACATCTTTCAATAGTCATTCCTACATTAAATTGAAGCTTAAGGTGTTGGCTTGAAATGTGTACCCCTCACTTTTTCTATCTTATTGTAATAAAGAAGAAATTAATCATCAAAGATACCCTTACACATTGTGACAACCAACCCGTGTGACATATTACCCCGTTCTCCCCTATTACTGTGCTAAAATTAGAAGAAAAAAATACAATAGAATAATATAAGATACAATAATATACAATAAAATAAACTATAAATAAATATAATATACGTTTTTTTTTTCAAGATTATATACACTGTTACACGCAAGAAAGATGAAGTATTTAAGTTACCGCAAGTATTTACACAAGTTGTTTAAATGAAGAAAAGTATAAATGATTTATGAATAAGTATAAGATCTAAAACCAAATGTTTGCATATAAATTTGACTTCAACTTATACTATGAATGCAGCATGTGTCCGACCGTCCATTATGTAGTGTGTGTGGCTGTGTGTGTGTGTGTGTGTGTGTGTGTGTGTTTCTCTGTGCGTGTGTGTGTTTGGTGCGTTTCTCTGTGTGTCTCTGTGTGTGTCTGTGCTTGCGTGTGTGTGTGTGTTTCTCTCTGTGTGTGTTTGTGTGTGTGTTTGTGTGTGTGTCTGTGTGTTTCTCTGTGCGTGTGTGTGTTTGGTGTGTTTCTCTCTGTGTGTCTGTGTCTGTGTGTGTGTTTGTGTGTGTTTCTTTGTGCGTGTGCGTGTGTGTGTGTCTGTGTGTGTGTTTGTGTGTGTGTTTCTCTGTGTGTGTGTGTTTGTGTGTGTGTTTGTCTGTGTGTGTGTGTTTTCACCTTTTCACTAAAGCCCTTGACCTGTTCCTCCCAGGCAGCAGACCCTTGAATTGTCTGGAAATATCGATGTGATGTTTTTTTTTCATCTGAACGCACTCAACATCCATTAGGCTCGCGGTACATCTGTTCCCAGCGTTATATTGTCCACTATGGTCCTCTGTTAAAGGGTCTAAATGTGTCTTAAACCTGCAGTGTGTAGAATTTTGGGTTTTATTTCCTAGCAGATTTTGTAGAAAGTAATTATAATATCCATAAGTACATTTAATTTAGTGCATAATAGCTGAATTTTTTTTTTAATTATTATTTTTTCCCTTAGAAAGGGTCTCATATATGTCCATATTTCTGCATATTTTGGACCAAGGCCTAGTGCCGCCATCTTGGTGCATTGTTTAAAATGTAGAATTGCTCTTGTCCTTGAAGGCCACTGTAGCTTCTGTTATTATTCTAAAGGGTTGGGGTTACCCAGGGAGTGTTGCATTCTAGAACTTTGTAGAACTTTCTTGATGATGTCATATTACACACTGCACCTTTAAAGATGGAGTCAGTGATTCTGCTGTTAATACACAGCCTAGGCTCTGTGAACAGGCATGTGGCTAGCTACGGTGGGCCCCCTTTGTGTACATACCAGTTTACAGAGCCTAGAATGTTTATTAAAACTGGATTTTTTTTAGCACACACAGTACGGACAGGTAAGCGGATCATGAGGAGATATTCACTGATTTTGACATAAAGTGATTTTGACAACAAGTGTTTTTTACAGAATTTCTGACTCCACCTTTAAGCTGATGACATACATGCTTTGTATGTATGTGTGTGTGTGTGTGTGTGTGTGTGTGTGTGTGTGTGTGTGTGTGTGTGTGTGTGTGTGTGTGTGTGTGTGTGTGTGTGTGTGTGTGTGTGTGTGGTGCGTGCGTGCGTGCGTGCGTGCGTGCGTGCGTGCGTGCGTGCGTGCGTGCGTGTGTGTGTGTGTGTGTGTGTGTGTGTGTGTGCGCGTGTGTGTGTGTGTGTGTGTGTGTGTGTGTGTGTGTGTGTTTGTGTCCATTAGAGACAGAATGTATTGAACACAATAGGAGCTGCAGTTAAAAGTCATCTCCTCGAGTTGTTTGGTGTTTTTCTGTTTTGATAACGGTCAACAAATTGAGACGGTAAATATAGACCACTTAGTGGACGTACGCAGCCTTGAACCTCCATTCAAGCCATTAAAGACACACACACACACACACACACACACACACACACACACACACACACACACACACACACACACACACACACACACACACACACACACACACACACACACACACACACACACACACTTCTTTCTCATTCTCTAGTATGTTCAGGAAGTATTTAAAGAGCTAAATAGCGGATAAAGCCGAAAGTCAAATCAAGAGATTGACGACAAAGTTTATCCACAAATTCGCTTTTTTATTTGCTCTGAACAGATATAAATGCTACATGCTACATGCTAATTTAATCGACAGTGTATTTACCTGAAATGACTAGAATCACTATTTTACTCTTTAACTAATATGCTAAAAAAAATATTTAAATCATACAAATACATAATTTCTCCCCAAAGAAAATAGTGACCATAGTTCAGTTGTTGATTCTACTGCTAAGAAAAAAAAACCTGGACGTACAGCAGAAGGTATAAAATCCATGTGCCAGTCACTGAAGGCTTTACCTCATGTAGATGCACCGACAGTGTTTGTAATTAACAGAATTCCTCATGAGGTGCGACAGAAGTTACGCATGTAGCTTTAAGTATGGAAAACAAGAATATATGAATAAACACTAAAGCTAAATGTGCAAATTTTCATATTTTTTCAGATCTGTTTCCTTAATCATAAAATAAACACATACATTTCCTTCATATAAAACATTTAACGTTGAAATCGTAATATTATTCAATTTTGTCTTCTTTCATTTGATGTGTTGTCAGTAGGCGAGCAAATGGCTGCTGATCCCCTTAATCAGGATTATCAGGATAAGATTTCATACACACACACACACACGCAACACACACCACACACACACACACACACACACACACAATAACACACACACACACACCATACACACACACACACACACACACACACACACACACACACACACCACATGTCTCCTGTCTGTCCTAATGCTTTCAGTTAGGCACTACGATACTGGGACATACAGTGCGACAGGTAAGAATATGATTTTTAAATATGTTACTTTTTTGTTTAAAGGACCAACATCTCTATCTCTTAAAGGTGCAGTCAGTGATTCTGGAGCATTTCAAAATCTCTTTTTGTCAGAATCAGTGAATATCTCCTCATGATCTGCTACCTGTCTGTACTGTGTGTGTGCGTGAAAAAAATTGTGTTAAGACAGCCCATTCTGTAAGCAGAAAAACTGCAGTATCTTAAGTATTATTTATAGCAAATTGTGACATAAACATCAAAATCTTTAACTCAGGGGCATGATCTACATCATGTCACATCAATTTATGATCTAGAGCGACATTTAATTAGTTAATCTGAAAAATGAATTATTTATAAAAAAAAATTTGTAAATCGGAACACAAATCTTTTTATTTAAATACTGCATTTAAATGTGCTTATACTAACCTTTCGTTACAGAAGCTATGCGTGTGGTGGCGTTTATATTACTGAGTTGCTGTGGTTACCGGTCCGTCTTTCCTCTGACGAGCGGACGGACGTCGGACACGATGAGTCATTCACCCCAACGCGATCGACAGAAACACACATTCTGGACCTGGACATTCACACAGGCCAAGATGTACCACACACACACAGGGACACAGACTGGCAATCAACACAGACATGGTAAATAATTTTAATTTTTTTTATACAGTTATTATATTTATTAAAATTTATTATTTCAACAATATTCTATTCAGTTATTATTTTTTTACATTTAAATGTATTTATTTAATTTTTTTATTTTTTTTCATATTTATTTATCCTAATTATTATTTTTATTATTATTTATTTATCGTCATTTAATATTTTTATTTTTATTTAATTTCCATGTACAGTATCCTATTTTGTTACATTAATTTTTATTTTGCATTGTTCTTTATTTGGTATGGTAGCCTACAACTCCGAAAGCACATATTCTGGACCTGGACAAGGTAAATCAACAATATTCTATTAAATTACAGTTATTATTTTATTATTCAAAGGTGCTCCGAGGAACTTTCAGCTTTTGTTAATTCTAGCGCCCCCCTTTGGACAAAAGCAGTAGTGTTTTTACTACGCCAGCTGTTGTTCCTGGGTGAGCGTATACTCATGACAAAGGCATTAAGAAAAACTATATAAAAATAGCATTCTTTACACTGATGGTCTCGTTTGCTGTTACATGTAATTTATGATCATCTGAGGAGAAATGAGACTGTTTCAGAAATATTTAAACACCAGTTTGCAAATTCTGCCATACTAAGAAATACAGAGAGAGTTTTGTGGAGCTGATAGGCTTAAATGTGGAGTCAGCTACCTATCCGTACTGTGTGTCAGCAGAATAAAAAAAATCACTGACTCAACCTTTAATTGCCAACTACTTCTGCTGTAGTTCTTGTCCATATAGTGACAAATAAACCATTCAAAAAATCTTTATTAGGATAACTGACTCCAAGTTTACAGACCCTAGGCTGTGTATTGACACCAGCTTTTTATTAATAACTCACACACAGTTGGGGGCACCCTTAGCTCAGTTGGTAGGTCCCCCCCCCCCCCCGCCCTTGGGCCTCGGCCAGCAGCGGACCCGGGTTCGATTCCAGCCCGCGGTCGTTCTCTGCATGTCACTCCCCTCTCTGCCCCATTTCAACTCTGTCTCTACACTATCAATAAAGCATAAAAATGCCAAAATAAAATAACTCACACACAGTACTACGAACTAGTGGTAGTATGCTACCACTAGTTGAGGAGGAGATATTCACTGAATTTGACAAAAAAGTGATTTCGACAACAAACGTTCTCCAGAATCACTGACTGCACCTTTAAACAAGTGGTTTTAGATGGTTTTAGATGGTTTTAGATGCCTTAACCTAATTAAACTTCACACACACACACACACACACACACACACACACGCACGCACACACACACACACACGCACGCACGCACGCACGCACGCACGCACGCACGCACGCACGCACCACACACACACACACACACACACACACACACACACACACACACACACACACAACACACACACACACATATTAATCAGATGGTTTCTCCCCTCGAAATTTATTTTTTAAGTATATAACTGACTCCATCTTTTCCAGAATCGTTGCCAGGATATCTTCCGTTGTCAAGAGGGAATCTCAAAGTTGCGCCATGACAACCGGAGCAGGAAGCAGCAGTTGGAGGTGAAACCAATGATGTCAGAGCTTCAAGAGCAACTGACAAACCACCAGCATCAAATACAAGCCCTGGAGACTCAGGTTAGGTGTGTGTGTGTGTGTGTGTGTGTGTGTGTGTGTGTGTGTGTGTGTGTGTGTGTGTGTGTGTGTGTGTATGCGTGTGTGTGTGTGTGTGTGTGGGGTTTGTGTGTGTGTGTGTGTGTGTGTGTGTGTCTATAAAGGCTATACAACTTTACTTATTAGAGGTGGAGTCAGTGATTCTGGAGAACGCTTGTTGTCAAAATCACTTTTTGTCAAAATCAGTGAATATCACCTTACCATCCACTACCTGCCTGTACTGTGTGTGCACTGAAAAAAAAGCTGGTGTTCATACTCAGTCTAGAGTCTGTAAACTAGTATGTAAACAAAGGGGGCCCACCGTAGCTAGCAGCATGTCTGTTTACAGAGCCTAGGCTGTGTATTAACACTGGATACACACTTTAGGGACAGGTAGTAGATCATGAGTAGATATTCCCTGAATCTGATTTTCGACAAATGGCTGACTACACCTTTAAGAGAAAGAAACACCAAAAAGTGTGGATTTTTTCGGGATAACAGACCAATTGGGCGAATGGAAAATATGTCGGACTTTTAAAATGTTGGAATAACCGGCCATAAACAAAATTTCAAAACACAGTCAGCACCCTCCCTTGTATCTCTCCCTCTCTCTCTCCATCTCCTTTTCTCTCTCTCTCTCTCCCTTTCCCTCTATCTCTCTCTCCCCTCTCTCTCCCTCTCTCTCCCTCCCTCTCTCTCTCTCATCTCCCTTTCCCTCTCTCTCTCTGTCTCTCTCTCTCTCTCTCTCTCTCTCTTCTCTCTCTCTCTCTCTTTCTCTCTCTCTGTCTGTTTATCCCACTCACTAAGTCGATCATAACCCTGATGCTAACAGGATTAGCTCCAGGGCCGTCCATCCCTCTGAGTCTGCCCCAACACGAGAGCTTCTGTCTGGGTTGCTGTGTCTCCGTGCCACCCCTGTTCAAATCTAGTAAAAGGTGGAGCCAGTGATTCTTGAGAACACTTGTTGTCAGAATCATTGAATATCACCTCATGATCTGCTACCTGTCCGTCTAACTGTGCACCTTGCCTCGTGTGAATGTCGATAGTTATCCTGCTATCTGTGTATGAATGTGTGTGTGAATTGTAACGTATAAATATGAACAGGTCTCCCTTGTAAAAGAGTCAACGGTCTCAATGTGATTTACCTGTATGAATAAAGTTTAAAATTAGGGTTAAATGGGTGCTCCGGTGGCGTAGTGGATAGAGCGTGTACCATATCGGCTCCGGCCTTCGTTTGCAGTGGTTGCGGGTTCAAATCTGACCCGTGGACCTTTACTGCAGGTCATCCCCCCTCTCTCTCTGTCTCCTCATTTCAACTCTGTACTACCAAATTGAGCTTGAAAATGCAAAAAGAAAAATCTAAAAAATAAATAAATAATAATAATTCTTTCTTTCTTTCTTCTTTTCTTTCTTTCTTTCTTTCTTTCTTTCTTTCTTTCTTTCTTTCTTTCTTTCTTTCTTTCTTTCTTTCTTCTCCCTCAGAATGGAGAGATCGTCGGTGTGAACTGGACCTTGGACCAGAGCTTGCGTTCGCTGGAGTTGCGCCGCTCGGAGACGGTTATGTTGCTTCACGTTCACGCGACTCTGCTGAACGAGATGAAGACTCAACTCAGCAACATGTCAGCCGCCGTTCAGACAATCAACCACAACACGGACTGCAACACCCACAACGTCATTAAAACAACAACACAACCCCCGGAGCTAGGCATGCAACACACAAGGACCCCAGGTACACACACACAAATTTGAAAATGAGTAAAAGACCTACTTCACCGGTGGGAATATGAAGGTGTATTGAACTCTGAGATCCTATGTAGTATAAATGTCCAAAAAAAAACAGCGCAGTTCAAAGAAAACTACCACACAGATTAAAGGTGTAGTCAGCAATTCTGGAGAACGTAAAAAAAAATGATCTCCTCATGATCCGCTGCTACCAGTACGTACTGTCTGTGCACCTTTTTTCCAACTGGTATATCACAACAAAGGGCTCCCAGCGTAGCTATAGCGGCATGCCAGTTTACAGAGCCTAGGCTGTGTATTAACACTGGATTCCTTTTCAGAGCACAAACAGTACAGACAGATAACGGATCATGAGGAGATATTCACTGATTTTGACAACAAGCGTTCTCCAGAATCACAGACTCCACCTTTAAAAGACAAGAACTCAGGATTTCACCAGTTTCTCTCTTTCTCTCTCTCTCTCTCTCTCTCTCTCTCTCTCTCTCTCTCTCTCTCTCTCTCTCTCTCTCTCTCTCTCTCTCTCTCTCTCTCTCTCTCTCTCTCCTCTCTCTCTCTCTCTCTCTCTCTCTCTCTCCCTCACAGACCAAATGTCTTTCTGTCCGTCAGACTGTGCGACTCTTTTTCAAAATGGCGTCCGCAGTTCTGGTGTTTACGTCATCGCCCTGTCGCCGGGGGTTACTACACCTGTCTACTGCGACATGGAGACAGAGGGTGAGACACATATTGCATTACTTTTATTACCTTGTTTTGAATGTTTCTACAGTAGCACAGAATGGACAAACTTAACGGCCTTACAGGTTTTTATATATAGTGGGCGTCCTGGGGAAATGCACCTGTTGGAAGACCAAGAAGAAGAAGTTCTATAGAATAAATAACTACCGTACTTTCCGCACTATAAGACGCACTGGACTATAAGCCGCAGGTGTTATAATGTTTAATTACCATATGTAAGATTTCGTGCACAGAGGGGATTGTCGGGAAAGAGATGGCTGCTTGAGGAAGCTCCCATTTATTAACATTTCAACAAACAAGTTGCATATTTGAATAATGTATTCAAGTGTTACCATTTAGTGCAATAGCTACTAGGGATGGGCACGGGTGTTTTCACTACTCGTGTGATCGCTTGCATTCCTCGAGGATCAATCGATTCCTCGTTAAACTTTTTTCAATTTTTAGAACGCAGCGCATCTGTCAGCAGAACGGTGCATCGCAATAAAGCCAATAACCTGCGCTTAATGCTTCTTGTCAAACAGTCACAGTTACCATATGATTGTAAGGATTTATTTTCCACAAGTTTAAAACACATTTTCCTAACTGAAAGTAATTAAATAAGCGGGCCACAATTTAAACCGATCGAGTAGGTCTGCGGTGGAGAGAAAAAAAAGAGAGAGAAAAAAAGCATGGGCTGTAGTTGGCTAACAATCAAAATAGACACCATTTAAAATAAGAAGGGCAGCAAATACAATAACATTATTGTCCTACAATTTAAACACATAGATAGGCTAAATAACTCACCAAAGCAGTAGTAGTAGTAGGCTATATCCAACCACGTATGCCCACTCCGTGTCCGTGACTAATTACCGCGACTAATACCTCGTTAACGGACCGTTACACCGGTCGGCTTTTGAATCTCAATCCTATATTCCATAATAAAGGCTTCTTAACTGTCGTTGGCTCGAATGTGCCCGAAGTCAGCCTGACTTCTTTACGTGACTATCCAAGTTTTCCAGCACCGCATTCAGCTCCGCGGTGCTGTGGAGACCACACACACTGGCTGCGCTGCACGGAGGTGGCAGTTATTTGCGGTTGCTGTTTGACACAACGCTTAGTTTATTTAACTTGGATCAAAATATTTAATTTTGTTAAACTTTATTTTATCCGTTTTGTGCCGTTTTGTACACGTATATAACATTTTAAAATAGGGGCGGCCCGCCGGCCGGCCTAAAGGCTACACACACAAAAAAAAACAAAAAACGATTTTCCTCATCCACCAATCGAGATCATTTGAAACGAGGAGTAGATTACTAACGCCCATCCCTAGTAGCTACAGAACATATACTGTGCTGTGTAATAACAGGGTCGAAAAACGGGGAAAAAGTCGCGGCTTGTAGTCCGAAAAGTACGGTAAATACATCTTCACCTCATCACTTGATATTGTGGAAAGACTTGAGGCAGTGGTGGATGATGCCATCTTTAGTAACTATAGCTTCATGTCCTTGAAGGCCACCGTAGCTTCTGAACATTTTCCTAAAGACATGGTTAGCAAGGGAGCGTTGACATCAAGAATTTTCACCACTTGATGCCACTAAATATTACGATATCAAAAACGTGACATATTTAGGCTATGTCTGTGTAGCTACAGTAGGCCTATGTGTGTATTTGTATATCAATAGCCTATGTGTGTGTGTGTGTGTGTGTGTGTGTGTGTGTGTGTGTGTGTGTGTGTGTGTGTGTGTGTGTGTGTGTGTGTGTGTGTGTGTGTGATTATTTATGTGTGTGTCTGTCTGTCTGTCTGTGTGTGTGTCTGTCTCTCTGTCTGTGTGTCTGTGTGTCTGTCTGTGTGTCTGTCTGTCTGTCTGCCTGCCTGTCTGTCTCTCTGTCTGTTACAGGTGGGGGCTGGACAGTGTTTCAGAGACGTCGCGATGGCACGGTGAGTTTTAACCGCCGTTGGTCGGAGTATCGCGAGGGTTTCGGTGAAGCGCGCGCGGAACACTGGCTCGGCAACACGGCGCTCCACCTGCTGTCCAACCGACGCCACTGCAGCCTGCGCATAGAACTGACCGACTGGGCCGACACACACAGACACGCGCAATACCACACGTTCAGGTTGTGTGTGTGTGTGTGTGTGTGTGTGTGTGTGTGTGTGTGTGTGTGTGTGTGTGTGTGTGTGTGTGTGTGTGTGTGTGTGTGTGTGTGTGTGTGTGTGTGTGTGTCTGGTGTGTGTGTGTGTGTGTGTGTGTGTGTGTGTGTGTGTGTGTGTGTGTGTGTGGGGGGGGGGGGGTTGATTTAATTTTCTTCTCTTGATTTTATTTGCGGTTTTTCTTTTTCTGTTGTTGTTTTTAAATCTCTGTGAGTCACTTTGAGCTTCTCCTCAGTGTGAAAAGCGCGATACAGATACAGATAAAAATGTGATTTGATTTGATTTGAATTGATTACCTGATCTGGACGGTCAGATGCTGCATGAATTAATAGCCTAGGTGCCAAGGAGTCTGGCCGCTCTCCTTACAAAAACAGCGTCGGACACCTTTCATAAATTAACTTATTGTGCTTCAGGGTTCTCAAGAATTTGTGTAAAAAAAACAACACTCGGATTTATAGGTTTTGTTTGGCTCGTAAATTAGACGCATTCCTCGACCCTAAAAAGCTTTGACCGGAACATGACCTGATCTGCTTGCTATCACATACGCTTGTAGCCTATCTCTGCCTCTCTCTCTCTCCATCTCCTTTTCTCTCTCTCCCTCCCTCCCTTTCCCTCTCTCTCTCTCTCTCTCTCTCTCTCTCTCTCTCCCTCCCTTTCTCTCTATCTCCCTTTCCCTCTATCTCCCTTTCCCTCTCCCTCTCTCTCTCCCTTTCCCTCTCTCTCTCTCGCTCTCTCTCTCTCTCTCTCTCTCTGTGCTTACAATAACATACGCTTGTAAATCTGTCTGCCTGTTCCTAACTAACATTAGAATGTGTCATAACAGTAGATACAACTGATAGATAGATAGATAGATAGATAGATAGATAGATAGATAGATAGATAGATAGATAGATAGATAGATAGATAGATAGATAGATAGATAGATAGATAGATAGATAGATAGATAGATAGATACAGGTGAAACTCGAAAAATTTGAATATCGTGCAAAAGTTCATTTATTTCAGTAATTCATCTTTATAGGTGAAAATAATATCTTATACAGACTCATTACATGCAAAGTGAGATATGTGAAGCCTTTATTTTTTATAATTGTGATTATTATGGCTTACAGTTTATAAAAACCCCAAATTCAAAATCTCAGAAAATTAGAATATTACATAAAATCAAAAAAAAAAAGGATTTTAAATACAGAAATGTCGGCCCTCTAGAAAGTATAATCATGCATATGTACTAAGTACTTGGTTTGGGCCCCTTTTGCATGAATTATTGCCTAAATGCGGCGTGGCATGGATGCTATCAGCCTGTGGCACTGCTGAGGTGTTATGGAAACCCAGGTTGCTTTGATGTGGCCTTCAGCTCGTCTGTATTGTTGGGTCTGGTGTGTATCATCTTCCTCTTGACAATAGTCCATAGTTTCTCTATGGAGTTCAGGTCAGGAAAATTGTCTGGCCATTCATGCAGAGTAATACCATGGTCAGTCAACCAGTTACCAGTGGTTTATGGTACCGTGGGCAGGTGCCAAGTCTAGCTGGAAATGGAAATTGTCATCTCCATAAAGCTTGTTAACAGACAGAAGCATGAAGTGCTCTAAAATCTTCTGGTAGATGGCTGTGGTGACTTTGAACTTGATAACACAGTGGACCAACAGCAGCAGATGACATGATACCTCAAATCATCACTGATCCAAATTAAATGTTGCGTTTCATTTGGAAATCAAGGTTCCACAGTCTAGAGGAAGAGTGGAGGGGCACAAAATCCAAGGGGCTTGAAGACCACTGTCAAGTTTCAACAGCCAGTGATGATTTGAGGCACCATGTCATCTGCTGGTGTTGGTCCACTGTGTTATCAAGTCCAAAGTCACCACAGCTGTCTACCAGGAGATTTTAGAGCACTTCATATTTCCTGTTCTGTTTCTGTTGACAAGCTTTATGGAGATGCTGAATTACTTTTTCCAGCAAGACTTGACACCTGTCCACAGTGCCAAAACCACAAGTAACTGGTTGACTGACCATGGTATTACTGTGTTGATTGGCCAGACAACTCTCCTGACCTGAACCCAATAGAGAAACTATGGACTATTGTCAAGAGGAAGATGATACACACCAGACCCAACAATACAGACGAGCTAAAGGCCACTATCAAAGCAACCTGGGCTTCCATAACACCTCAGCAGTGCCACAGACTGATAGCATCCATGCCACACCGCATTTAGGCAATCATTTGTGCAAAAGCGGCCCAAACCAAGTACTTAGTACATATGCATGATTATACTTTCTAGAGGGCCGACATTTCTGTATTTAAAATCCTTTTTTTATTGATTTTATGAAATATTCTAATTTTCTGAGATTTTGAATGTGGGGTTTTCATAAGCTGTAAGCCATAATAATCACAATTATAACAAATAAAGGCTTGAAATATCTCACTTTGAATGTAATAAGTCTATATAATATATTAGTTTCACCATTTAGGTTGAATTACTGAAATAAATTAACTTTTGCACGATATTCTAATTTTTCGAGTTTCACCTGTAGATAGATAGATAGATAGATAGATAGATAGATAGATAGATAGATAGATAGATAGAATTGATAATGTAAAAAGGATAACACACACACACACCACACACACACACACACACACACACACACACACACACACACACACACACACACACACACACACACATTGCCTCCGCATACAACTGACAGACTGGGCCCCCACAAGCAGACAAGCACAATACCACACATTCAGGTGTGTGTGTGTGTGTGTGGGTCGCTGTATAGATAGATAAAATAATAAGGATAACACACACACACACACAGACAGATTGCCTGTAGGGTTAGACAGTGAGACCATAAAACACTCTTTCTACCTTTTCTCAGGCTATACGATGATCCAATTTCTAAAAATGTTGCACATTTATAGCCTACTACATAGGATCTCAAGAGTTAAATAAACCTTCATATTTCCACCGGTGAAGTAGGTCTTTTAAAATAATTATACTAAACAAAATGTCCCCGTCTTTTCAGGGTCGAGGATGAGGCGAGGCGGTTCCGTCTGCGTGTGTCCGGTTTCAGCGGCTCCGTGTCGGACTCGTTCGGTTTGTATCACGACGGTCAGCCCTTCAGCACGCCCGACACCGGACACCTCTGCTCCGAGGTAGCCTACCGTATATACTTTTAAATCACTTCTTTAAACACATTTTTACGTGATGCCGTTTTTTTTATTCTCTTACTCAATATATCCCCATACTTCCCTACTATTTAGTATGCCAGAAAAAGATTTAGGATGTCCACTCCCAATAGGCCTACATGCACGTCAATCGTAGTATGCTGAAAAGAGCCTACATAAAAGGTAAGTTTACCTTTTAAAAAGGTTACCTTTTAAAAAGGTAAACTTACCTTTTTTGAAAGGTAAACTTACCTTTTAAAAAGGGTAACTAACCTTTTTAAAAGGTAAATTTACCTTTTAAAAAGGGTAACTACTCTTTTTTTGTGTACCTTATTGTAAAGTGTTACCCTCCTGTCTGTGGCCCTAAAACTCTTCTGTACTTTAGTATGTAGTGTAGTAAAAAGAAAAAGTAGCTATTTGATTTGGAGGGCAGGGAATGTCTTTTTACCAGCACTTATTTGGTTTATTGTGTGTATAGTATGTTTAGGCCTATTTATCTTATTGTATATGTGTGTTTTTGATTAGTAGGCCTATGTATTTATTTGATTTGCACTCGCTCCTGTCATCATAAGGTCAGCCACGCAGGATGGTGGTACAACCAGTGTTTCCATGCCAACCTCAACGGCGTCTACTACAAGGTAACGTAGGGAAATGCTGAATAAAATTATAGTTTTGATACTAAAATATATCAATAGTGAGATGATATATACAGTATTCAATTATTTTTTGTTAGAAATGTTCAAGAATGAATAGTATATATTTGATTTGATATGAACATATACAAGTAATACATTTTATTTGTAGAAAATTATATATTTGGATGGGTTAAAAAAAAATATATAATAAATAATAATAAATTAAAATGTTAATAATAAATATGACTAAGGAAGGATTCTGGAGAATGCTTGTCAAAATCAGTGAATATCTCCTCATGATCCACTACCTGTCCGTGTGGCCCCCCCCCCAAAAAGTGTTAATACACAGCATAGGCTTTAAACTGGTATATAAAACAAAGGGGCCACCATAGCTAGCAACATGCCCGTTTACAAAACCCTAGGCTATGTATTAACTCTGGATTTTTTTCAGCACACACACAGTACAGACAGGTAGCCAATCGTGAGGAGATATTCACTGATTTTGATTAAAAAAAAAGTGATTTTGACAACAAGCGTTCTCCAGAATCACTGACTCCACCTTTAAAGTATTGAACAGAACCAGTGTTTTCCCTGCAGGGCGGGCGATACTCTCTGAAGGCCAGTAACTCACTCGGACCGGACGGAATCGTTTGGTTTTCATGGAAGAATTCTGACTTCTACTCACTGAAGGCCGTCACCATGATGATACGACCTCAAGACTTCAGGCCCTAGTCTGTGTGTGTGTGTGTGTGTGTGTGTGTGTGTGTGTGTGTGTGTGTGTGTGTGTCTTCCTGACTGCTCCTATACGTACACAACCTACATGGCTTTTCCCTGTCCCTTAATCTAAACAATTCACATTTCCTGTAACCCTGCACACACTCATGAGAGAGACAATCTTCCTGGCTATCCTTATAGTTAATTCTTTCTGTATGTAATTAAGCAATTTCTCTTGATTTAACATTAACCTTAGAATGTGTCGTAATGACAGATACTACACCACACTTCAAGAACGAACACAAACACACACACACACACACACACACACACACACACACACACACACACACACAGGTTTAATTATACAGTTATTTATTGGAACAGTTAAAGGTATTGAGTGATACATATACAGATTTTCTCAAGTCACCAAAACTCCTTAAACTGACAGATCAGTGTGAATGTTCTCTCAGTTTTTTTTTAACCTCTAGACTCTATAAAGAAATAATTCTTCACAGACAGGTTGCGATGAGAGAAATGTAAGCCAGTTTTAACACTGCTGTTAGGGTAGTTTAGACATAAGGAGCTGTGTGTGTGTTGTGTGTGTGTGTGTGTGTGTGTGTGTGTGTGTGTGTGTGTGTGTGTGTGTGTGTGTGTGTGTGTGTGTGTGTGTGTGTGTGCGCGTGTGTGTGTGTGTGTGTGTGTGTGTGTGCGTGTGTGTTTTTAAGTGGGGCGCTCCCTGGGGCGGGTGACATACTGCCACCACAGAGGGGGCAGCTCTCCCTCCTTCCTAGCCGGGGGAAGGGCCTCGGATTGGGGTCCGCCCACCTGGGTCTCAGCCTGCAGCTGGGCCACCTGAACACACACACCACATGGAGAGGGAAAATGGTGAATTTTTTTGAATTTAATGTTTTTATCATATGTTCAATACAACACACGAGAGGGAATGTGATTTTTTAAATTTTTTATTATTATTTTTTTGTGTATTTTTTTTTACCTTATAATTGTTAAATTTATTCAGCATTTATAATATTCGCTTCAGTAAATTCAGATATCTCATGACATTCTGGACCTTAAATGTACATTCACTTTATTCATACGTTTAGTTGGATACCATTTTATTTTTTTTTGGTTTAAAATTTTTCTCCAACCAATTGTTTTCATTCTTCATTTCTACCCGCTGTAGAGAGCAACAGAATACAGTCTCATTGTTTCAACCTTTATCATTAACTATTATATACTGACTTTAATTTAAAGTCATTCGTAAAGTATTTCTTGGTTTGCATTGACAGAATATCATGAATCAGGACTCTAGCAATGCCTAACTGCCACCATTTGAATATTTCATAATAACATCTATTTTACACTTTCTGCTAATTAAGAATTTCACCCATTACGAACAGCGTTCTACATATAAAATCACTATATATTAATGAATGAGTTTTGCTCCCTAGTCTCCCTTGCCAGTGTCCTGTTTACCCTAACCCTACTGTGATGTCACAGAAGGAATGTAGGTTAGACAATGAGACTAAAAAACTCTTTCTGTCTTTTCTCATGCTAAGATATCCGATATTATTTATTTTTGCACATTGTATACTAATATATGATCTCCGGATTCAATACACTCTACATTCCAACCGTAGGTAGGACATTAAATGTGGATTAGTGAAATGTCAAATGTTTTTTTTGTAATTAAATGAGCTTATATAAATAGATTAAATATATTTATCTAGCATGTAACATTGTCAAAAGTTATTTTGAAAAAAAAAATCAATCTTTGAGGAAGTATCGTTCATTGCAAATGGTCAAGTCATATGACAATTTTATACTTATATAAGGAAATAAGCCCTTTTTAGTAAGAGATACTCTGTCTATATACTTATTACAAATGTACGGAGCCCCGAAAGTGACATGGAGAAAAAAAAAAAAAAGGAAAAAGAAAAAATACCTTTTGGCGCGGCCAGGAAACTAATTGGCGAGACATTTTTATGTGAAATGTTATTGTGTTCTGACATTGCATTGTATGTTTGACTGTTATTGTAATTTTGGTTAATTTTTTGTAGAAAAAAAATACAATTAAAAAAAAAAAAATCTGAATTAATTATATATTTAGTGATTTAAATTTTTGGAAGAAAATTATAAAATTAATAATTATTAATTTTGACAATTATCATCATCTTTAAAAAAAATTATTTAAGAAAAAAATCAAAAATTCAAAATTAAACCAGATGCTTGACCACCCACCTCCTTGTCCCAGCTCTGCAGCCGGAGCTGTTTCCACTGCTCCCTCTTGGAGAAGTAGTCCGGGTACATGGCCTTCTCTGACGGGTGCCAGTGGTCCAACAGCCATTCTGGGCCTGCAGCAAACACAGTCACACATTAGGACCGTCGCCACCATGTATATTCAAGTACATCGATTGATTAATTGAATTTATTTCAGACATACAACTAAAAATCATAAAAACTATGAAATTAAAAATAAAAAGGCACAAAAATACAACAAACAAAAACAATGTTCAAATGATTTCACAAAAAAAGAAAAAGAAAATGACATATATTCTAGTGATATGCCTGAAAAGGAGTAGGAAGAAGTTTAATTGTTCTTTATTAGATATATTCAAATGGTGGACTCAGTGATTTTGGAGAACGCTTGTTGTCAAATCATCATCATGCTATGCTTCCTTACACCCTACATTTTCACATGTGTGACATCACAAATGGTAAAATGTAGGGTTAGAATTAACAGGACAGCTGGGCCAAGGGAAGACTAAGGGAAGACTGAGGGAAGAAAAACTTCATTCATTATATTATAATAGCGATTTTATAATGATAGAATACCGGTTCCGTATGGGTGAAGTATTCCTTAATATATTAAAGTTCCCCTAAGCAGTGCACTGACCTTGTAGCACTCGTATCTCTCGTAGGACGTCCCGCCAGGTGAGTCGGGGAAGATGTAGGGCTGGGGGTGCTGGTTGGCCCAGAACTCTTCCTCCCGACTTCAGCATCATGGTGGCTTTCACCATGTCCTTCTCCGGCTTGCTCTCATCGAAACGCGCCCGCAGCATGCACGCATAGAACCGGTACTTATCCCTGCAAACACAGAACAATAAGAATTATACATTCATTTATCAAATCAATCATTTTAAATTTATCGTGTAGAGTGCGGATGAATGGTGAATGTGGTAAATATGTAAGCGTTTGGCTGAAATCGCTAGAAAGCGCTAAGTCAAGTCCATACATTTACCATCAAATCAATCAATCAGTTTATTTGTATAGCCAAAATACAATACATTTGCTCGTGGCTTTACATTTATACATATGATACAATATGACACCCTGCCTTTACACCCTTATCTAGTATAATATAATAAACAGTTAACACCCGGGGATCCTGGTAGGGCGTCCCCCCCCCTCCAATGGGCCTCGGCCAGCAGCGGACCCGGGTTCGATTCCAGCCCACGGTCGTTCTCTGCATGTCACTCCCCTCTCTGCCCCATTTCAACTCTGTCTCTACACTATCAATAAAGCATAAAAATGCCAAAAAAAAAAAATCTTAAAAAAAAAAAAAAAACATTACATACATAGAGCCGATATTTATTTATGGAAACACAGAAAAATTATTATACATTAATTCATTTATTTAGTATAATATAAAAACTACTTCACCAGTGGGAATATGAAGGTGTATTGAACTCTGAGTACAGTGACATCACAACTGTGCAAAATGTAGGGTTAGACAGTGAGACCATAAAACACTCTTTCTGCCTTTTCTCAGGCTAGGATGAACCAATTTCTAAAATGTTTGCACATTTATACTACATAGGATCTCAGAGTTCAATAAACCTTCATATTCCCACTGGTGAAGTAGGTCTTTAACACCCAGGGATCCTACACATTTTTATCAATACATTACATACATATTACATAGAGCCGGTATTTATCTCTGGGAACACAGAAAAATAACAGTCAGTTTAGACCCAGGGTTCAACTTTTTTTTTTCAATATACAGACAGGTGAAACTCGTATTATTAGAATAACATGGAAAATGAATTGGAATTGAGGCAAGAATTCATGCAAAAGGAGCCCAAACCAAGTACTGAGTACATATGCATGATTATACTTTATAAAGGGACAACATTTCTGTATTTAAAATCCCTTTATTATTGATTTAATGTAATATTCAAATGTTCTGAGATTTTGAATTTGGGGTTTTCATAAACTGTAAGCCATAGTAATCAAAATCATAACAAATAAAGGCACATTTAAATAATTCACATGTGTCAGACCATATTTGGGCTGTTTAGCTCTAACGTAAATACCAGGTGGCGTCTTGTACAGGTGTACAATATAACAAAATATCTTAAAATCAGTTTTAAGCCAGAGTCAGAGATATGCTAGTGTGAATAGACGAGTGTGTGTGAGAGGGTCTGTGTTTTTGAGAGTGACCTAGCTTGGCTAACAGTTAGCTTAGCTTGTAGATTCAGCGTCCCTGTGGCCTATTCTGTATGTTATTTTGCTATTTAAACCAAACAGCTAAAGCGGAGATGTCTTTTCTTACCTAAATATGCACCAGGACTCGAGGTGTCGCAGTGATTTCTTGTAAAGTCGCAACACTTTCTGCTGGTGACTGAGATATGCGGACGCCATTTTCGCACCGTCCGCTGTCACCTTCTCGCAGAGGTAGCGCGGTGCATTCTGGGACTTTGTGTCTCATTGGACGATACAACCGTAGACACGGAAAAAATGCGCACAAATATTTATTTTTATTTTTATTAGATTTTTTGTTATAACAAAACACACAAAAGTCATATACATTCCACCAACACAAAAACAAACAACGTATTAAATACACGACATACCATCACCACAAATCAAGTCCAACCTTCAATTAACAACCAAACACCCAGCGATAAAATAAGAATAGAAAAAAAAGTAGAGAAAAAAATAAAAATAAATCAAAAATAAATAGACACTCAATGGTCTCCCAAAGTAATAAGAGTGATGGGGAAAAATAACAGTACAAATTAAAACTACAATTTCCATTTTTTTTTAAAGACACTGAGCCGGTGTTGTGCCGAATTCCCACTCCCCCTCAGGATCGCACTCCCCTCTATGAAAAACAGTGTTGCCAAAATCCTACTCCCCTTCTAACTTTTACATTTATGCATGCTAGTGTCAAAAGCTTTTTATGGCACACTCTACAGGGCATGAGGAGCCACTAAAATCATTTGGGGGGATGTCAGATCTTATAGTCCCAAGATATGAGGGGGGGAGGATTTCGGCAGGTTCGGCACTGTTTTTCATACCTGCCGAAATCCTCCCCCCCTCATATCTTGGGACTATAAGATCTGACATCCCCCCAAATGATTTTAGTGGCTCCTCATGCCCTGTAGAGTGTGCCATAAAAAGCTTTTGACACTAGTTGCATAAATGTAAAAGTTAGAAGGGGAGTAGGATTTTGGCAACACTGTTTTTCATAGAGGGGAGTGCGATCCTGCGGGGGAGTGGGAATTCGGCAACACCGGTATCGAACAAATACACACATATTTTTTTTGTGCGTTTCTTTATTTGGTCAATAGACTGTAGGCCTATAAAAAAGCCAAAAAAAGATAGCTATTTATATTTTCAGTAACGTGGCCTCTAATTACTGATGATTTTTGTTAATTAAAAACATTGTCATCATGAATAGATTTTTGAACTCTTACAGCATGCATTTAAGGTTGTCTTACTTATGTATTTACTATTTAATGATAGCGTATCCACTGTCTACTACGGTCATTACGGTATCGTAGCGTAATGGGAGTGGTGAGAGCGGCATGTGTGTCTCTTTTTAGAAGTGTAGCTCTTTCAAACATGGCTCAGCACAAATTCATTGGTAAGACATTTGTTTTAGTGTATTTAATGTCTGGATTACTAAACATTAAGATAATGCGGAAGTGCCCCTTTATGCTGTTGTACTGTTTACCGTAAAACAACAAATGCATGTTTAGTTAGTTAGCATGGAAGCTATTATGAGTTAGCACTGGTTGAAATGACAACACAGCAGTCACAAAGTTGATCATTTTAAATGACAGTTTATAGTGTCAACAGCAGTGGATACTTTTTGCATTAAAAGGGATTAATATACATCTAAGGTGGAGTCAGTGATTGTGGAGAACGCTAGTTGACGACATAATTTTCTGTCAACATAAGTGAATATCTCCTCATGATCCACTACCTGTCCGTAGCCTACTGTGTGTGCTGGAAAAAAAATCAGGTGTTAATACAGCTTAGGCTCTGTGAACAGGCATGTTGCTAGCTACGGTGGGCCCCCTTTGTTTACTCACCTGTTTACAGAGCCTAGGCTGTGTATTAACAACACTGTATTAATTTTAAATGCACACACAGACAGACAGACCTAGTGGATCATGAGGCGATATTCACTGATTTTGACAAAAAGTGATTTTGACAACAAGCGTTCTCCAGAATCGCTGACTCCACCTTTAACTAATCCGGTTATAAGACTATGTAGCCTAGAGATGGTGGTAAATATTCTAATAAAATACCTCCAGTATCACAGACTTAAAACAGGAATTGTCGATAATTAATTATTGTTTTTTGTTCAATAAATTCTAGATATTGGTGTGAACCTGACAGATCCCATGTTCAGAGGAAGCTACAGAGGCAAGCAGAAACATGACGGTGAGGCAGACATTTTAATTTATTATTATTTTGTTGTGTATTTTCTTAGATTTTTTTGGGGGCGTTTTTGCTTTTATTAGACAGCTTGGAGAGACAGGGATGAAATGGGTCAGAGAGGGGAATGGCATGCATTTTATTGACATTTTCTTTTACATTTTTTAAACTTTATTTTGTCTGTTATGAAAGCAGTTAATGTGAGAGCAGTTGTGTTTTTGTATTTTCAACAGACGACTTTGATCAAATCATTGACAGAGCGCTGAAAGCCGGAGTTCAGAAGGTAGACAAAACTTCTATCACTTTAAAATATGCAGTCAGTGATTCTGGAGAACGCTTGTTGTCAAAATCACTTTTTGTCAAAATCAGTGAATATCTCCTCATGATCCGCTACCTGTCCATACTGTGTGTTTATACACAGCCTAGGCTCTGTAAACTGGTATGCAAAAAAAGGGAGCCCATCGTAGCTAGCAACATACCAGTTTACAGAGCCTAAGCTGTGTATTAACACTGGATTTATTTGTTCAACTCATACACAGTTCAGGTAGCGTTTTGACAACTTTGTTTCAGTTTATGATCACAGGAGGAAACCTTGAAGACAGCAAAGAGGCTCTGAAACTAGCCGAGAGCAGAGGTAACCAACGCACACGGACAAACTTAACGGCCTTACACGTTTTTATACATAGTGGGCGTCCTGGGGAAATGCACCTGTTGGAAGACCAAGAAGAAGAAGAAGTACTATAGAATACATAACTAAATACATCTTCACCTCATCACTTGATATTGTGGAAAGACTTGAGGCAGTGGTGGATGATGCCATCTTTAGTAACTATAGCTTCTTGTCCTGAAGGCCACCGTAGCTTCTGTAAATTCTCCCAAAGGGAAAGGGTTAGCAAGGGAGCGTTGACATCTAGAATCTCACCACTAGATGCTGGTTAATATTCAGATATTACACACTGTAAGGCAAGGCAAGGCAAGGCAAGGCAAGTTTATTTATATAGCACAATTCAACACAAGGCCATTCAAAGTGCTTTACAGGGCAAGATTAAAATACATAAAACACATTAGAAGACATTTAAAAGCGAATGAAAAGAAGTAAAACATTTAAATTAAATAAAAAAGTACAGGTTAAAATGGAAACAGAAAAGTTTTAAAAAAAAGCAGACTGTAGCTTTAACTATCTCCCTTCCTTTTCTAACAGCGGAGTTTGCCTGTACGGTGGGGTGCCATCCGACGCGCTGCTCTGAGTTTGAGCAGAACGGAGAATCTGAGTATTTCTCTGGACTGATGGATCTGGCCAAAGCTCACACAGAGAAGGTGGTGGCCATCGGGGAGTGTGGACTGGGTGTGTATTCAACTGTCTCTAACTGTCTCTAAGGGGCGACTGTGTCTCAGGTGGTAGAGCGGGTCGGCTGATGATCAAAGGGTTGGAGGTTCGATCCCCGCCCTGCCACCTGTGTCATGGTTGTTGTGTCCTTTGGCAAGACACTTCACCCACCTTGCCTCGTGTGAATGTCGATAGTTAGCCTGCTGCTATCGGTGTATGAATGTGTGTGTGAATGGTAACGTGGGAAAGGAAAATAGGTCTCCCATGCAAAAGAGTCTTCGGTCTCAATGGGATTTACCTGTATAAATAAAGGTTGAAAAAAAAAAAACACTACACCACAAGAGCCCCCCAAATATTGAATATTTAATGATATATTGTATTTATTTGTTTACGAAATTTGATTCATAAACCGTGTCTTTTCTGTCCTTGTTCCAGATTTCGACCGGTTGGAGTTTTGCCCAAAGGAGACTCAACTAAAGTAAGTTTATTTGTCTGTATTGATTATTATAGGATGCTCTAACCTCCCAAACCACATAACTGTCTTCTAAACATTTTACTACTTTTTCTTTTATTTTGTAATTCAAGTTTTTAATCAGTTTCCCTGCTACTTGTGTCATGGTTGTTGTGTCCTTGGGCAAGACACTTCACCCACCTTGCCTCGTGTGAATGGTGTATGACTGCTGTATGTTTGAGGTGGTGGTCTGAGGGGCTGTAGGCGCTGAATGGCAGCCACACTTCTGTTCTGACACCGGTATGACTGTGTGTGAATGAATGGAACCTGGAACCCTGTAAAGAGCTTTGAGTGCCTAGAAAAGCGCTTTATAAATCCAATTCATTATTATTATTATTCATTATCACCAGATACTTTGAGAAGCAGTTTGACTTGGCGGAGGAGACCAAGCTGCCCATGTTCCTGCACTGTAGAAACTCCCATCAGGAATTCATCGGTACGTTTGAACTGGTCGCGGGCATTTATTTATTTTTATTTTTTATTCACAAATGAACATTACATAAATGGACTTGACTTATAGCGTTTTTTAGCCAATTTTCTCAGCCCCAAAGAGCTTTACATTTCTTACCACATTCACCCATTCACACACAAACTCATACACCAAGAAACATAACACACATACAAACATAAACATTGCATATACCTATGTACAAAATCTACCATTACATAATACATCAGAAATTCTATTCACCCAAATCCATATTAAAGGTGCTCCGAGGAACTTTCTGTCTGTGTTAATTCTAGCGGTCCCGTTTGGACTTCAGTGATAGTGTTTTTACTACACCAGCTGTTGTTCCTGGGTGAGCATATACCCATGACAAAGGCAGTAAGAAAAACTATAAAAAAATAGCATTCTTTGCACTGATGGTCTCGTTTGCTGTTACATGTAATTTATGATCATCAGAGGAACAATTAGATTGTTTCAGAAATATTTAAAAGTTCCTAGTAGCACCTTCAAGTAATTAATTGTATTGTAGGAAATGAAATATATATGAAAAAAGCAGCCGGTTAATATTATTCATGTTACCAAAGAAAATCAACGTTATTTTTTTTTCTAAATACACAAATAATTTGACTGTTTCGTCCCTGGTTTGACAGACATCATGAAGAGGAACAGAGACAGATGTGTCGGAGGGGTGGTGAGGACATTTCTTTTCTACGATATACTCTGTTATATTACTACTATATTATTTACTATACACTGTGAAGTATACTCTGCATGCTGGTTTGAAATGCTCTAACCCTAACCCAGGCACGCACACACTCGCACGAACGCACGCACACACGCACACGCTCACACTCACTCACTCACTCACTCACTCACTCACTCACTCACTCACTCACTCACTCACTCACTCACTCACTCACTCACTCACTCACTCACTCACTCACTCACTCACTCACTCACTCACTCACTCACTCACTCACTCACTCACACTTCCTTATATAGATACATTTTGTTTACATGCCATTTTACAGAGCCTAGGCTGTGTATTAACACTCGATTTTAATAATAAATAATACCGTATTGTACTAAGAACAGAGTTTAAACTCAATGTTTTCTCCCAGGTTCACTCATTTGACGGGACGGCTGAAGACGCTGCTGCTCTCGTCGACCTCGACCTTTATATTGGAATCAACGGATGGTGAGAGGAAGACTGTCCCTGCGTTCCAACTCTCATACTCTTTCTTTCTTTCTTTTTTCTTTCTTTCTTTCTTTCTTTCTTTCTTTCTTTCTCTTCTTTCTTTCTTTCTTCTTTCTTTCTTTCTTTCTTTCTTTCTTTCTTCTTTCTTCTTCTTTCTTTCTTTCTTTCTTTCTTTCTTTCTTTCTTTCTTTCTTTCTTTCTTTTCTTTCTTTCTTTCTTTCTTTCTTTCTTTCTTTCTTTTCTCTATTCTACATACTACATCTGACCATAACAATAATCTAGTTAGGATGCAGTATAGGCTACAATTGGGACATACTTTAACTTATGCATTTCATCATAACATTGCGCCTTGATCTTGCCTCTTGCTCTTATATCTGTCGCATCTCCGGGTTGTTTTAATAATTGGCTCTTCCGGTGTGCACTGGATTGTGGGTCAGAATCGCCCAAATAGGATGCCGTTTTCAACACTATAAATCTCGGCTGGATCTACAGTAGTAGACCTTTTTTTGTAAAAGGGGTTGACCCAGACAAAGATCATTGCTATCTACAATTTAGCCACTAGATGTCACTAAAATACGTTGTTATAAAAAAAATTACAAAGCTGTTGCCAAAGCATCAAAATACAATTTGTCCAATGAACAGTACACATTTATAATATATATTTTTTCATTTAACCCATATTTTTTTTTTTAAATACACACCATATTTCATACGTTAGGTTTCTAATTTCTCCAATATTCTCATTTGAAACAATAGAAACTCCACTAATACTGAACTGTGGCCATTTTGTTATTTGTATTTTTCAGTTCCTTGAAAACAGAAGCGAATATTGAAGCCATGAAATCCATCCCGACTGAGAGACTCATGATAGAAACCGGTGAGTCATTTAACCAATAGGATTCCTTTATCATCCTGTTGTTAATATTGTGATTAAAGGTGCAGTCACTCAGTGCGTTTCCATGGCACAACTAGATTGGATTAATACATATACCGAACTAGACACTCGAACGGACCGTGTCACTTGTCTGAGTATACATGGCCTTTCAGGAATCGGATAAATGTCCGATGCATGGCTGTCTCCACTATGCTAGGTGGCGCTGTAGCCCTTTCAACCATGCTTTCAACAACTGGTTTTAGAGCCACGTCCGGTTCCCTTCCGGCAATAATTTTTATATATATATATATATATTTATATATATAAATTATTATTATTATTCTTTGTGTGCGAAGTAGATCGGATAAAGGTGTTTACATGCAGTTTAAAAGTCCTGTTGAAGTCTTATTCGTTTATTTACCCGATTACGAGTCTGCATGTAAACGCACTGACTGACTGCACCTTAAAACTGGTTCCATGTACCATAAATGACGATATGACTACAAAAATATATACAGTATATAATACAAAATAAATTAACACATTTAATTTTCCCTTTTTCCCCCAAATAAATCTTACATTTGAATCTGTAATAATAATGCCTTTATCGTATTGTTATTATTGTTATTAAAGGAATAATTCACCCAAACAGAACCGGCAATCGCCATCAAACCGGCATCATTATATAATCGCTTTTATGATTGACAGTGAGACCATAAAACACTCTTTCAGCCTTTTCTCAGACTAGGATGAACCGATTTCTAACATTTTTGCACATTTATACTACATAGGATCTCAGAGTTCAATACACCTTCATATTCCCACCGGTGAAGTATGATGTAGGTCTTTAAACTGGTTCCATGTGCCTGTGTTCCTCCCTCCCAGACGCCCCGTGGTGCGGCGTGAAGAACACTCACGCTGGATCCAAACACGTTAAAACTACATTTCCCACGAAGAAGAAGTGGGAGGCCGGACACTGTCTGAAGGACCGCAACGAGCCCTGTCACATCATGTGAGTTAACGATACATGTCCAATAGAACAAATACCAATGTTTCTTTAAATCCAGAACTATTCAAAAGTCTGTATGTTCCACATGCGCATACAGAATGTGTAGTGAATTGATGGTGTGGGACACAAAAAAACACTAGAAATATTTACAACCCCAATTCCAAAGAAGTTACGATGTTGTTTAAAATGTGAAATAAAAGAGAACGGATCATTTCCTAATCCTTTTCAACATGTATTCACAAAATAGCAGTAAAATAGCAGTACTGCTAATCTGGTAAACTTTATAGAAAGTAAATTCAAAAGTTTGTATTTGTGGGCGCTCCAGTGGTGTAGTGGGTGATTGGCTCAGTCCATGTCACAGTGGTCGCGGGTTCAAATTCGACCCGTGGACCTTTACTGCAGGTCATCCCCTCTCTCTCTCTCTCTCTCTCTTCTCTCTCTCTCTCTCTCTCTCTCTCTCTCTCTCTCTCTCTCTCTCTCTTGTCTTCCATTTCAACTTTGTACTATCGAACTTGACTAAAAATAAAGGTGAAATCCCAAAAAAAATAATAATAATTTAAAGTCTGTATTTGTCACATACAGAATGTGTAGTGAATTGATGGTGTAAGAGAAAAATACAGCAACTATCTAGATATGCACAAGTATTTGAAAGTTGTTGAAATTAGGAGTATTATAAATATAAATACAATTATACATTTGTATTTATTATATTATAAATACATTACATCTAGATGCTGTGCTACTACCAGTGTATTAATGTGTATATCATCATTGACTGTTTGTCTTTCTCAGTCAAGTCCTGGAGGTGATGGCAGCAGCGAGGGACGAAGATCCACTGGAACTTTCTAACACCTTTACAACAACACAGTCAAACTATTCTTCAGCTCCAGATGAAATAAATAAATATGACGAGACAAACTGACGTGGTGTTTTTTATTGTTTTTTATTATTATTTTTAAATTAATTAATTGTTTTATTATTTTTTACATTTTCATACGTTTTTATATGCAAACAAGATTGTCAAAGAAAAAGTAGAAATATATAAAGTGGAATGAAAAGAGGCTACAGAACAACTGACATGTGTTAATTTCTTTTTTTTAACATTTGAATATTATAATAATCATATAAAATCTACTGTAGTGTCTGATGTGAAAATATACCATCAATCCCAATGCATACAGTACGCTATAAGAAAACAGCCTATCTATGGTGTGTGTGTGTTTGTTTTATATACTATCTATGGTGTGTGTGGTGTTATGTGTTTTTTATACATTTTAGAGATTAATTTTCTGTCAGTGAAACGTGCTACATCAACTGCTACGCCCTCGACCTGGAAAGTTACGTCACCTCACGTCGGAACCAACAACCAACCAACCGCTTAGCAACTTGTGACGCGTTCACCTAGCAATGGATAGGAAATGGTCAAATTTAGAGCCGTCCTAATGTTTGTCATGATACGTTACGGAAGCCCCTGAAGAGTAACGGATGGTGGCGACAACTCCCACGAGGGGTAAACAACCCAACATTAGACTAGAATAAGGCAAAACGAAGAAGAAAGTAGGCTAGTATCAACAGGAGGTCGGTCGAGCTATGGCGGACAGGTTGCTAGCTATTTACACAGTCTATGCTACCATCACGTAAACCTTCACGGCAAAGCGAAACCAGACTACGTGAGGTGTTGGTTTGGGGGGGAACTAAACCTCCAGGACTTAGAGACGGACCCCCACCCCCCTCTCCCTCTCATCTCTAGCCCAATGGCGACCACCCAAACCCGGATGGGGCAGCAGGCCTTGGCGGTGTTGGATGTGGCTCTCCGAGTTCCTTGCATCTTTATAATCGACGCCATTTTTAACTCGTATTATGATCCCGGCGGGTCTGGGTGGGCCGGTGCCACGGGCAAGGTGCTGGTCAGAGTCACAGGTGAGCTGTCTGTAAGAGAAATGTCCCGAAAAAGTCCCTAAAATCCAACTGTCAACAACAGAGAAAGAGTGACAGCCCGGATACCTGACGCTGCGTTAGCCTGGCGTGACGTCACTGTGAAGCTATGTGTCACCTGATATTTTACATTTAGTGACAGTAAACACAACACATTTAGCTCTCTCAGACGTGCTTTAATTAGTTAACCTCTGACCTAATTCAGTGCTATTTGATACAGGCAAGTTGCTGTGTAGCTAACTAAAAAAAGCTACTAGGCTAGTTGTTGTTTTTGAATCACAGGTGTTGTGGCAAATTCTCTTCTAACCTCTCCATAAATCTTATCTGGGGTCCTTCAGGTAGCTATGGGTGTCCTCATTCTGCCTGTCAAAATAAGATGCTTATTTGACCCCCTTTAACTTTGCCTAGAGAGCTGTTAAAAATGTCTAAACTCTGTGCAGTCCTTGGTGGCATGGGATAAGTAGCTATAAGGTTACATTTATTTATTTATTTAACCTTTATTTATACTCGAGATATCATTGAGGGGTTGATGACCCTCATTTGCAATGATGTCGAGAAACAAAAAATAATAATACATACACAATATAAAATGCAAATACATCAAATACACAACAAGCTGGTCAAGAGAAACATTTTAGACAGAGGTGTAGAGTGGCTGGAAATAGAATTAAATGGGTAAAAGTACAATATGGCCTAATTAAAACAGTTACAGTTAGAGTTTGGTAGATTTAAGATAGTTTGTTTAAATTGGTTAAAGGATATCATGGTATTCATTTTAATTTGTTGCTGTAAGTTGTTCCAGGAGTCAGGGGCACTGAAGCTAAAAGCTGTCTTTCCCAGCTCAGACCGGGCTTGTGGGGCATAAAGCGTATATAAATTAAATGTATTGTAGAAAGAAGTACCTGCCAAAATGTTATGTTAATTCTCCATCTATGTTTAAATTGATTTTTGCTTTTGAGGTCGGAAAGACCAACAGTTATTGGTAAAACAAACAGGAGCCTTTCTGAAAAATCATCCTATACCATTGTTTGAGTAGCGCTTTTGTCCTTTGTCCATGCCGTACAACATTGTTTTGTTCTGTTATTATTTGAATGTTTTGTGCTCCATGCCATGGCAATATGGTCAAGCTGCAAATAAATGAAATGAAATTAAATGAAATACAGCCCCGGAAAAAATTAAGAGACCAGTTTGGATTTTTCTTAAATCTTTATCTCTACGTTACTTTTTGAAAATGCTCTAAATGACAATATTTTTATTGTGAATTTGGTAGAAATGTTGTCAGTAGTTTATACTATAAAACCCAAAATGTTCATTCTACTCAAACATATGCCTATAAATAGTAAAACGAGAGACACTGAACATTTGGAGTGGTCTCTTAATTTTTTCCAGAGCTGTATATAATCAACTTCTTATCTCATACAAGGGCAGTAGATATTTCATTATCTAATCGCAGACGAAGAAACAAATGATATGACAAATGTTAATGAGGTATTAACTACCCATTCCTTTAGAAATTCGAAATTTAAAAAGTGGCGGCAGTTGACTTTTTATGGCAGTTTTTTTGCATAATATTCCAAATGAATTATGATTTGAATCCAACTGACTCTTTCCATGGCCCTGGTACACAGTTATCGACCTTGGATGAGTTGTATGAGCTTTGTAAATAGTTCATTGACAAAAATGGACTTAAAGGAGCAGTCAGCTATTCTGGATAATGCTTAAATTCAGTGAATATCTCCTCATGATCTACTGTGTGTGTGTGTGTGTGTGTGTGTGTGTGTGTGTGTGTGTGTGTTGTGTGTGTGTGTGTGTGTGTGTGTGTGTTGTGTGTGTGTGTGTGTGTGTGTGTGTGTGTGTGTGTGTGTGTGTGTGTGTGTGTGTGTGTGTGTGTGTGTGTGTGTGTGTGTGTGTGTGTGTGTGTGTGTGTGTGTGTGTGTGTGTGTGTGTGGTGTGTGTGGTGTGTGTGTGTGTGTGTGTGTGTGTGTGTGTGCTGAAAACAAAATCTGTTGTAAACACACAGCCCAGGCTCTGTAAACAAAGGGTATGTAAATAAAGGTGGCCCACTGTAGCTGTCAACATGCTCGTGTACAGAGCCTAAAGGCTGTGTATGTAATAACACCGGATGGTTTTTAAGTGCACACACAGTAGTATGGACAAGTAGCGGGTCATGAGGAGACATTCACTGAATCGCTTACTCCACCTTTTAAAAGTCCTGTAACGTGTGTGTGTGTGCGTGCGTGTGTGTGTGTGTGTGTGCTAGTGTGTGTGTGTGTGCGCGTGCGTGTGCTAAACATAATCTTAAGTTATTTGAAGGAGCTTGACTTTTGGCAGACCCATTTTATAGGGGAACCTCAGTCATTTGGCCCCTTGCCTCTGTCTCAAACCGCGGATAACTTTACTAGTGTGTGTGTGTGTGTGTGTGTGTGTGTTTGTCTACCTGTGTGTGTGTGTGTTTGTCTACCTGTGTGTGTGTGTGTGTGTGTGTGTGTGTGTTAAACATAAACTGTAGTTGTTTGAAGTTGTCTGTACTAACTCCATGAACTACTTTCACTGCGGCTCAAAGGTCTTTAACTCAACGTACAAACTGAGGCTTATGTAACTTGACCCTGGTGCATGTTTGACTGTGTGTAAGGGGTTTGAAATACTCCTGGCACACACACACACAGGCAGGCAGACACATGCACACAATCACTCACTCACTCACTCACTCACTCACTCACTCACTCACTCACTCACTCACTCACTCACTCACTCACTCACTCACTCATCACTCACTCACTCAATGGACTCCACTTATATATATATATATCTTTTTTCCCTGGTTTTTCACAGACTCAAAGCGCTTTACATTGTTTTGTACACATTCACCCAGTCACACACACATTCATTCACCGATAGCAGCAGCAGCTACCACGCAGGGTGCAAGCTAACTATCAGGAGACATTTAGGGTTCAATGTCTCTTTGCCCAGGGACACTTGGAAATGTGGCGGGTAGGCGGGGATCGAACCTCTGACCCTGCACACCAGAGGCGAACTCCCTGAACTCACTCACTCACTCACTCACTCACTCACTCGCTCACTCACTCACTCGCTCACTCACTCACTCGCTCACTCACTCACTCGCTCACTCACTCACTCGCTCACTCACTCACTCGCTCACTCACTCACTCGCTCACTCACTCACTCACTCACTCACCAAATCTGTTCTTTTTGTATGGAATAAAACTAGCTGTGATCAATAAACTACTACGGTTGTCAGTAGTTTATATTATAAAACCAAAATGTTCATTCTACTCAAACATATGCCTATAAATAGTAAAACGAGAGACCCTGAACATTTGGAGTGGTCTCTTAATTTTTTCCAGAGCTCTATTTATATAGTATTCTAATTATTTTCTAACTTTTTCTGTGTCTTATCCATCTCCTCAGGTGTGCGTGTAGTATTCTAAATATTGAAACAATGTCTTTAGAAAACCTGTTAAGTAGAGTACGCCATGTTAGTTGTTTATATTCATTTTATTTAGTTTGTTTGTGTGTTCACTTTTACAGTTGTATGTTTGTGTTCTAAAAAAAACAAATAAATCCCCCAAATAAATAAATAAATGAATAAATAAATAAATAGATAAATAAATAGATAGATAGATAGATAGATAAATAAATAAATAAATAAAGTATTCTAAATATTTGTTCTAACTTCTTTCAACTGTGTCTCTCTGTGTATCTCCCCAGGTGTGCTAGCCTCCACTGTGGTCCTGCTGCTGTCCCAGAAGGCCTTGTTTAAATTCTACACTCTCTTCTTCGCCGTCTTGCTCGGGACGTCGGCTGTCCTCTTCAACTACTACGCCACATCACACATAGACTTTTACAGCGCCTACTACAAGGCCGCCCTGGGCTTCAGACTAATGCCTCGAAACGGGCCCACCCTCTGGCTAGGCATGGCCGTCATCCAGCTAGCTTTCGGAGTGGGTTACGTGTTCCTACTCGAACTACAATCCACGTTCGCCGCGTTGGTGGTGCTGGATATAATGATTCCTCTGTGGGGGCTCATGATAGAGCTTCCCGCGGACGTAAGGCAGCTGGTGGCTTTGTTTTCGGGGCTGGCACTGGCCCTGCACACCGCCGTCTGTCTGGCCGTGAGACTGAAATGGTTCTACTATTCCTGCCGATACGTGTACCTGCTCATAAGACACATGTACCGGATCTACGGGCTGCAGCTGCTGCTAGAAGACACGTGGAAGAGGATAAGGTTAGGATTTTCATGCACGCACACTCACTCACTCACTCACTCACTCACTCACTCACTCACTCACTCACTCACTCACTCACTCACTCACTCACTCACTCACTCACTCACTCACTCACTCACTCACTCACTCACTCACTATTTTTTTCTGTATATATGACAATCTTCCCTTTCCTCTGTCAACTCTCCCTGATTTTTCTCAATTTTTTAATCCCAATAAAAGTATTTTTTTTTTTGGGGCATTTTTTATGCTTTTTATTGATAGTGTAGAGACAGAGTTGAAATGGGTCAGAGAGGGGAGTGACATGCAGAGGCCGGCTGCGGGCTGGAATCGAACCCGGGTCCGCTGCTGGCCGAGGCCCATGGGGGGGGACGCCCTACCAACTGAGCTAAGGGCGCCCCCATAAAGGGTTTTTTTACAGGGAGTTTTTTCTCAGCCCAGCTAAGGGTCAAAGGGCAGAGGGTGTCATACTGTCCATTGTCTGTTATGACCAAAGCAAAGATGCATCGTTTTGGGTAGGGCTGGGCGATATGACCAAAATCTCATATCCCGATATAGGAATTTAATTTCCCGATAACGATACATATGACGATATAACATATTTTCTGTTAATTCAATTAATAAATAAATATAAAAATGTCATATAAATAATAAAATTCTCAACAAATAAAGTATTTACCCATATTGATTATTTTCTGCTTTAATTCAAACGCAAATTTAAGCATTCAACAAAATAGAAAATGCAAATGTGACATTTGAGTAGTTTTGTGCCGTGTGGGGTTTCAGGACACAGAATTGACTGAATTGGTGGATTCCTCCTTAGCTTAACTCATTAGCCTAATGGAGCTATCCTCTTTAGCTGAGGCTGCGGTGGCTTGTAAATTCACCACGCGGTGAGGGTGAGCGCCCCGGGGAGCGCAGGAGCTTCTCACCGCTGACAGAGCAGCCGAGCCGCGCATTACTGCAAGCCGGGAAGCGCGCGACAGCCCGCGGGGATAACAGCTCGCTAGCTCGGCTGCTATCCCCCCGCGAGCCGGTCGAGCGCTGCCCGGGTAACGCCGGCTCGACTGCTCTGTCAGCGGGGATATGTGATCCTCTCCCCATGGTGCAAACACCGACAGGTCTGTTACCGATGGGTTTCAGTGTCCGAAATTAACTTTGATTATCACACAAGCGAGAAAAGCCTGGTGCAGTCAGCTGGAAATAGTGTGATGGAAGCGCAGCAGGGCCAGGAACTAGGAAGCGCCAAGTGTTTCTGCTTCAAAATAAAAGTCAAAGTTAACTTTAATTCCTCACATTTCACCAGTTAAAGGCTTTTAATGTGAAGTTACGCAGTAGGAAATCTTCGGTTTGAATTAACAGTAACTTAACTGCGAGCTACATGTATAGTTTGTGTCCTAAAGAGTGGGATTTGCAACATAACGAAATAAACGATATTGCATAAAATGAAACGATAGACGTTTTTGTTTCGTCAGACGATATATATCGCCATATCGCACAGCCCTAGTTTTGGGTTTTAATAATGTTTTGCTTAGGAGTCTATAGGACCAATGTCTATTTGTGATAATGGGTTCTATATGGCTACTCTTGCAGGCCTGGACCCCCCCCTCCTTCCCCCCCCCCCATCATATGTATTATTCATTGTTGTTGTTTATGTTTTTAATGTTGTTTCATGTCTTCATGTATAATAATTGGGAGCTTGTACTGCAAGAAAAATTTCCGTGCAAACTTACAATAAAGTATTATCTTATCTTATCTATATAAATAAAAGCTAAGGGTGTAAGGGCAGGGTGTCATATTGTATCATATTATATGAAATGTAAAGCCCACTGAGACAAATGTATTTGTGATTTTGGGCTATACAAATAAAACTGATTTGATTTGATAGATAGATAGATAGATAGATAGATAGATAGATAGATAGATAGATAGATGGGAGTTTTTTTCTCAGCCGAGCTAAGGGTATAAGGGCAGGGTGTCATATTGTATCATATTGTAAAGCCCACTGAGACAAATGTATTTGTGATTTTGGGCTATACAAATAAAACTGATTTGATTTGATAAAACTGATTTGATAAAGGCAAGGCAAGGCAAGTTTATTTATATAGCACAATTCAAACACAAGGCCATTCAAAGTGCTTTACAGGGGCAAGATTAGAATACATAAACTAAAACTGATTATATTTTATTTTATGTGATTGGTAGGTTCCCTGATGTCCTGCGGGTGTTCTGGCTGACGCGTGTCACTGCCCAGGCCCTCATCCTGGTGTACGTGGTGCGAGCGGTGAGGAGAGAGAGCGGGGAGGGGCCCGCCGACGCAAGCCCCGACTCACAGGTAACGGTAAGACCTGTTTGGTTTGTTGTTGTCTCTGTATTATATTGTATAGTATTATATTGTACGTTCTTAGGAAACTCTTTGTAACAGACTCTGTATATGTGTCGTTTTATTGTATTTTATTGTGTCTTTTAATGTGAAGCGCTTTGTGACCCTGGTCTGCGAGAGGCGCTATATAAATAAACTTTACTTACTTACTTACTTACTTGTTAAAGGTGCAGTCAGTGATTCTGGAGAACGCTTCTTGTCTAAATCACTTTTTTTTTTTGTCAAAGTCATTGAATATCTCCTCACGATCCGCTGAAAAGTATTCCAATGTTAATACACATCATAGGCTCTGTAAACTACTATGGTCTGATCATTCACCTCCTACCAGGCCATTGCTTAAATAAGACTTTGTTTCTTAGCAATTTTTGCCTGTTTAAATAAAGGTTGATGATGATGATGATAATGATGATGAGATAAAGTTGCTCCGAGGAACTTTCAGCTTTTGTAAAAATTCCAATTCTGAGTGTCTATAGTGATTGTAATGGAGCTTTAATGAGTGAAGTTGCCATACGTTGCTATGTATATAGGGGTGGCGAAGTGGATAGGGTGGTGGACCCGCAAATATAGGGTCGGTGGTTCGATCCCCCGTCTCCCCGCCACATGTCCAAGTGTCCCTGGGCAAAGAGGCACTGAACCCTAAATGTCCTCTGATAGTTATAGCTTGCACTCTGCGTGGTAGCTGCTGCTGCTATCGGTGTGTGAATGTGTGCTCCAGTTGTAAGTCACTTTGGATAAGAGCGTCTGCTAAATGACATGTAATGTAAATGTAATATGTCAGTGGTTTTCAAACTGTGGGCGCGGGGTTATGGCAGGGGGGAAGTGGATGAATATGTGAAAAAAAAAAAAAATTAATGACGTCTAACTAGTCAATAATTTGGGCAAGTCTGTCTGCCTATCTTTCTCACTCCGCTGCACACTCAGTCACTACTATCCATGCTTAGAGAAGGAAGCAGGATTAAAACACTGGATTAAGATGCTAAAATGTATTAAAAAATGTATTTAAAAACGCACGAATGTTTCAAAAATATGTTTAAATTTGTCAAATAAAAAAAAAATTTTTTGGGGGGGCTCCGCTGAAATTTGTTCTCTGAGGGGGGGCTCACGCTCTCACACTTTGAAAACCCCTGTAACATGTGACCGTCTCCAGGCCTACCTGCTGAGTTGGGACGTGTTTTGGGATCTGAGCTCCAACCTGATCATCTCCGGCTGTGACTCTACGCTCACTGTGTTAGGGATGAGCGCTGTCATCTCCTCAGTCGCACACTATCTGGGCCTCAGCATCCTCGCCTTCATAGGTACGTGTGACTGTGTGTGACTGTGTGTGGCTATCTGTGTGTGTGTGTGTGTGTGTGTGTGTGTGTGTGTGTGTGTGGGTGTGGCTGGCTGTCTGTGTGTGTGTGGGGTGTGTCTGTTGGCGTGCATGCCTGTTTGTGTGTGTGTACAAATATTTTCGGGCTAACCAATTTCAGCTTTAGACCTTAAAAAGTGAGGATATTTTGTCCAATTCTCACTTTGGGACAGGCATTTAAAGGGCTGTTTGAGGGTTAACACTAGGTTTTAAGGACAGGCCTTTATAGGGCTGTTTGAGGGTTAACACTAGGTTTGAAGGACAGGCCTTCAAAGGGCTGTTTGAGGGTTAACACTAGGTTTTAAGGACAGGCCTTTAAAGGGCTGTTTGAGGGTTAACACTAGGTTTTAAGGACAGGCCTTTAAAGGGCTGTTTGAGGGTTAACACTAGGTTTTAAGGTCCAGGTATGAATTAGGTTTATGTTAGGGTTAGTGTAAGGGTTGGGGTTAGGCATTTAGTTTTGATGGTTAGGGTTAGGGTAAGGGGCTAGGGAATGCATTATGTCAATGAGTGTCCTCACAAGTATAGCCGTACAAACGTGTGTGTCTGTCTGTCTGTTTGTGTCTGTGTCTGTGTCTGTCTCAGTGTGTGTGTGTCTGTCTGTGTGTCAGTCTGTATCTGTCTATCTGTCTATCTTTAATTGTTTTATTTTTGTTGTTTGTATAATTATTTTTTAACCATGTTCAATAAAGAAAATAAAAAAAAATAAAAATCTGTCTGTCTGTCCTAAAAACCCTTAACAATCTGCCTGTACGTCTCCCGCTGATCTTCAGTTGTATTCTGTGTGTGTTCCTCCAGGCTCCACGGAGGAGGAGGACAAGCGTCTGGGCTTCGTTGCCCCGGTTCTGTTCTTCATCCTGGCTTTACAGACCGGCCTGAGCAGCCTGGACCCGGAGGAGAGGCTGGTACGGACTGACACTTGGTTTAAGATTTTTTTTTTTTTTGCATTTTCAAGCTTTATTAGACAGTACAGAGTTGAAATGGGGAGACAGACAGAGAGAGAGAGAGAGAGGGTGGCTGGTACGTACTGCCACTTGATTTAATTGATTCGCTTTGGTAATATGTCTCTCTGTATTTGTGCTATGTTTTTGTGGTTTTGTCTTAAATTGCGATTTCTCGGGGCGCTCCGGTGGTGTAGTGGATAGAGCGCGTACGATATTGGCTCTGGCCTTCGTTGCAGTGGTCGCGGGTTCAAATCCGACCCGTGGACCTTTACTGCAGGTCATCCCCCCCCCCCCCCCCCCTCCTCCTCTCTCTCTCTCTCTCTCTCTCTCTCTCTCTCTCTCTCTCTCTCTCTCTCTCTGTCTCCCCATTTCAACTCTGTACTATCTAATAAAGCTTGAAAAAAATCTTTAAAAAAAGAAAGGTTTTGATTTGATTGTGTGTTTGTATATATATCATTGACCGAGACCTTGTTGCCCTTCAGGTGCTTATCTAAAAAACTTTGATTTTATTGAAGTGCTATATCAATAAAGTTTTGATTGATTTGATTGTCCATTATCATTGACTGACTGAGCCCTTGTTGTCCCTTCCAGGTGCGTCTGAGCCGTAACATGTGCCTGCTGCTGACGGCCATCTTGCATTTCATCCACGGCATGACGGACCCCGTGCTGATGTCACTCAGCGCGTCACATGTCTCCTCCGTGCGCCGTCACTTCCCCGTTCTCATGGTTTCCGTGGCGCTGTTCGTGATGCCGGTGTTGCTAAGTTACGCTTTGTGGCATCACTACGCGCTCAACACGTGGCTGTTTGCCGTCACCGCCTTCTGCGTGGAGCTCTGCCTCAAGGTGAGACATAGAGAAGTGTTGTGTGTGTGTGTGTGTGTGTGTACATGCGCGCCTGTGTATGTGTGTGCGTGCATGCTTGCATTTCATTGTGCGTGTGCATGTGATTGAGAGTGTGTGTGTTTGTGTGTGTGTGTCCGTCTGTCTGCGTGGAACTCTGCCTCAAGGTAAGACAGAGAAGTTACCTGAGTTTTTTTTTTTTAAAGATTATTTTTTGACATTTTCAAGCTTTATTAAACAGTACAGAGTTGAAATGGGGAGACGGAGACAGAGAGAGAGAGAGAGAGAGGGGGGATGACCTGCAGTAAAGGTCCACGGGTCGGATTTGAACCCACGACCATTGCAACAAAGGCCAGAGACAATATAGTGCACGCTCTATCCACTACACCACCCCATTTCAACTCTATACTATCCAATAAAGCTTGAAAATGCCAAAAAAATCATCTTTTTGTAATGTATTGGAATGTGTTAGAAATGTTGTCAGTAAATAAAGCACGTGTTCCTCTCTCTGTGGTTCTCCAGGTGCTGGTTTCCCTGACGGTGTACGTTCTCTTCATGGCCGACGGGTTCTCCAACGTTCTCTGGGAGAAGCTTGACGACTACGTGTACTACGTCCGCTCCACCGGCAACATCATGGAATTCCTCTTCGGCGTCATCATGTTCGGAAACGGCGCCTACACCATGATGTTCGAGTCGGGCAGCAAGATCCGCGCCTGCATGATGTGCCTCCACGCCTATTTCAACATCTACCTGCAGGCCAAGAACGGCTGGAAAACCTTCATAAACCGCCGCACGGCCGTCAAGAAAATCAACTCGCTGCCGGAGCTCCGCGGCTACCAGCTCAGCGACATCGAGGACGTGTGCGCCATCTGCTACCAAGAGTTCACGACGTCGGCGCGAATAACCCCGTGCCACCATTACTTCCACGCGCTCTGTCTGAGGAAGTGGCTGTACATCCAGGACACGTGCCCCATGTGCCACCAGAGAGTCTACGTGGAGGAGGACAGCAGGGAGAGAGACGCGTTTTCGAATAACAATGGCGGCGGCGGCGGCTACGAAGCGCCGCAGGATGCTAACGAAGATGCTAATAATGTCAATGAACCGCAGGAGGGCCACCAACTGCAGGATTTCGACCCGCCCGAGGAGGTGGGAGCTGGGGCAGGAGTTCAGCTCGGAGAGGGGGTAGGGGTGGGGGTGGGGGTGGAGCAAGACAATGAATTGATGGAAGACAATGATAGCATTGAGTACGATGAAGACGAGTGGGGGACGCAAAATGGCAACACGCCAATAGAGGAAGACTATATCAACGATGACACAGACTCTACGGAGGACTGAGAGAGAGAGAGAGAGAGAGAGAGAGAGAGAGAGAGAGAGAGAGAGAGAGAAATAAAACATATATCTTTTATTATATTTAAGTTAAAAAAAAAAGAAAAAATTATAAATCACAAATTCTAATTCAGCGTTTTTAATTTTTCGTTTTTCTTGAACAATGTCAGGGATATCATTCTGTTTATTTAGTTTTTTTTTTTTGAGTTTGGGTTTTACGTGAAAGGGCTTGTGGAAAGAGTAACTGCTGCTCTCATTGTGTGTGTGTGTGTGTGTGTGTGTGTGTGTGTGTGTGTGTGTGTGTGTGTGTGTGTGTGTGTGGTTGAGTGCGTGTGTGTGTGTGCATATGGGCTGCATGATGTAGACCAAAAACTCATACTCAAATTTTTTTTTTCTTTTTTAAACTCCCAAAATTAGTGGAAATCCTGATTCAAATGTTGCTGTGTTGCTACAGCCGATGCTACGCGTTTTATTTCAGTAAGTGAAAAATTCAAATATAAAAAAAAATTAAGATTTTTTCACAACAACTTTGTTTAGATTATGTCACTTATGCAGCCCCTGTGGTGTGTGTGTGTGTGTGTGTGTGTGTGTGTGTGTGCTAGTGTGTGTGTGTGTGTGTGTGTGTGTGTGTGTGTGTGTGTGTGTGCGCCTGCCGACATGTAATGTGCTTAATTAGACGATGTCTTAAAGATGCAGCTCCTTCCCGCTCCCCGGCCCCGGGTGGATTTCAGGGGGAAACGCTGGATTGTGTTAGTTTATTAACAACTAAACTCAAATTCAAACTTGAATCAATCTGCACGTCGGGATTTTTCTTTGTTTTTTTGGCGCAAAAACACTTTATTTTACACTTCTGGTCGATACCTGCTGTAACTGCTTCATCCAGCGCTTTTTAGTTTGCCAAAAAAACAACTGTTAAATGAAGATATGACACTGGAAAATTATTTTAAAACATTTAAAATTTCGGAAAACTAGGAGTTTAAAGGCTAAAACTAAAACTCTTTTAGCAGGTTTCAAATCCCGATTGGCAGGTTGATAACAGCTATAAGTTTGTTTCACATTAGTTCCAACGTTTTTCCTTTTTCCTTAACTCACTTGAAGAGACATTGCTTGAACTTATCGAAGCAGTTTTTTTTTAACTGCGTAAACCAGCGAAAGAAAGAGAGAGAGAGAGAACGAGAGAGAGAGAGAAAGAAAGAGAGAGAGAGGTGTGTGTGTGTGATTTTAAAATAACAAAAGACTTGCTACTGTAATCACTGATATACCTCTATCAATACTTAACTACTGGTCTCTTGTGCGACCTCCGCTTACATTTGTGTACGTTATTGTACATTTAATAAAAACAAAAAAACGTGCACACAGACAGACAGACAGACATACATTCTCTCTTTGGGAAAAGACAAGATTTTTTTTTTCAAATAATGCATCTATTCTACTTTTTTTTTTAAAATCAGTATTTAGTTTTGGTTGAAAATTCAAAATTCCTTGTTCCACAGCTAGAAATGGTTGTTTGTTAATGAGTGTTGGAATAATGAGTCGCAGCGAAAAGCCAAATTTGAAGACTTTTGTTCCCCTACAAAAAAAAAAAATAGTTAAATGAGTATTGAGTTAACAAATGGTTATTATAACGCAATGCTACTCAGTGAAATACAGTGAACATACAGTATCAAAAGGAACGGTGCCATCTGTTTTGTCGAAGTATTTCTTTTAAAGGGGAAAAAAAGTACCCTAGTTTGTTTTGTCAGTTTCTCTGTCATATTCTGAGAACTGTTTTTCTGTTCATCCAAGTTATTAATAAGTCAATGCACCTTTTAAAGTTTGAAATCACTGGTATTACAGAAACTGTGTGTCAATTCTGCCTAGCAACAAATGACTGTGTAGCAGCAAATAATATAAACATTTCCAATAACGTAATCTTTTTCCAATTTTATTTTGAAGGTGCTACGAGGAACTTTTTAAATATTTCCGAAACCGTCTTAATTTTTCCTCTGAAGATCATGAATGACATGTAATAAGCAAACGAGACCATCAGTGTGAAAGAATGCTATTTTTTATATAGTTTTTCTTAATGCCTTTGTCATGGGTATACGCTCACCCAGGAACAAGAGCTGGCGTGGTAAAAACACTACTGCTTTTTACCAAAGGGGGGCGCTAGAATCAACACAAACTGAAAGTTCCTCAGAGTACTTTTTAAGGAGTAAAATCCAACAATGTATTAACTTGCCTTTAATTATAATAGTAATAAGAAATATAATAATTGCAAGTCACTACATTATTGGCTTCTATTACATTTAAACTGGTAAAATTATTACGTTATTGTGAGTTTTTATGTCATTGGACATTATTAATTGTTTTTGTTGACTCACACACCCACACACACACACACACACACACACACACACACACACACTCACACACACTCACACACACTGCACCTTTCTAGTCTCAGGGTCCCAAGTCGGTCTGGAAAATTAATAATTTAAATAAGTTAAATAATTTATTAAGGACTTGAGGAGCTGAAGACATTACTGTTAAGAGTACATATTGTTTTTCTTCTTTATTTTGTTGTTTTTTAAACTGTATTGAAATTACTTCAGAAGTTGCAAAGACACTGTAATATAAAGGTGAAGTCAGCGATTCTGGATAATGTTTTGTTGTCAAAGAAATCAGTGAACATCTCCTCATGATTACTCGTGTCTGTTCCATATGTGCAATGAAGAATAACAATCCAGTGTTAATACACAGCCTAGGCTCTGTTTACATACCAGTTTACAGAGCCTAGGCTAGGTGAATTGATGCCAGATTTGGTTTCTTAGCCCACGCACACACACACACACACACACACACACACACACACACACACACAACACACACACACACACACACACACAGTAAGGACAATTAGCGGATCATGAGGAGATATTCACTGATTTTGCCGAAAAATTATTTAGACAAAAAAAAATCTCCACAATCACTGACTACACCTTTAATTCATGATATTTGTCCCGATCTTGAGTTACAAGTAGCAATTGTGACATGTTCCAGAAATCTTTAAACTACTGTCTGAAACGCCCTTAAAAATATATTAAGGAACCATTTCTTCCACTTTTTTTTATTTTAACAGTACAGCCCGGCCAACGCATTATATTTAGCAGACACTTTTATCCAAAGCGACTTACAACTGGAGCACACATTCACACACCGATAGCAGCAGCAGCTACCACGCAGTGTGCAAGCTAACTATCAGGAGACATTTAGGGTTCAGTGTCTCTTTGCCCAGGGACACTTGGACATGTGGCGGGGAGACGGGGGATCGAACCACCAACCCTGCAGTTGAGGGTCCAGTGCACTCAACCCCACCCACAGAACCCTATGCGACTACAACATTGATTTAGAATTTGTATTAAACTGCTTTTTTTTTTAACACAACTGCACCGGAGTATTATGTTGTTTGGACTTGAGAAGGGTTTGAACAGTAACAAACTTGCGCTCAGTCAGTCAGTACCGTTGACATTTCTGGTGGCAGGAATTAAGCTGCAAGAAAAATAATCCATTGAAGAAAATTGATGGAAATGAGAGAGAGAGATATGGGGATGGTCTAGGATTAGGGCCACACATTAAAAAATAAATAAAAATCTGATTTTAATCTGAGAATTCTGACAATTTTTTTCTCAGAATTCAGAGATCAAAATCAGAACTCAATTTTTTTTTCTTCTAAAATATGTCCCTAATGGTCTTCCGTAGGGTATTGGGGTTGTGTTTTGATTACCGAGCAGATGTGTGTTTTGATATGTTTCAGCTGTTGAAGGACTTTTTTGATTCTTAGTTTCGATTGTTATGAAAAAGCTTTTGGAATAAAGGTAAAACGCTGCTGTTCATTTTGCCTTTTTGTTTTAAAAAGAGATTTATGTAAATAAAATCATCTTTGATATTGATTGATGTGTTTGGACTTCATCTTGAATATCTCAACATCACCTAGCAACAGTCTTCAACAGCTACTTTTTTCACACAATTTTTTATTGTAGTTTTTTGTAGCCTTTTAATTTTTTTTACAACACACCAACAAACAAACACCTGCAACATCACAACACACAGCGCACGCACACACACAACACACAAAATTATTTTCTTTTTTAAATATATATTTTATAAAAAATTATCCTATGTTCCCATCAGTCTTCAACAGTTACTTGTGTTAACAGAAATTGAAATAAATATATATAAAGACATAAACTAAACTAAACATACACACACGTTAATTCAACCTTTTATTAGTATATTTGATATTTGGTTTTAACTCTTAGGAATACTTTTTTTGTGTGAAAATGTTTGGTTAAAATAAATTGATGAATTTCTAAATTTTTGGGGTATTTTCAGCTCAGACATCCAATGAAGCAAATGAGACAATGGATACACAGGTCAGTTCAACTGGTTTTGGGTGTAGTTCACTCTTTTGCCCCGAAGATGGCGCTATTTAAACGTGCATTGATCGGGTGATACATTTAATGGCACATTCTGTTCTGCTTTTTTTTCACAGCAAAGGACATGGATATCAACAAACAAATGGATAAAATAAATGCAATTCAATTATACATTTTCCTTTGTAAGTTAATTATAAATTATATCTGTTTAAACAAAATCAAATAATAAAACATACAGTAGCCTTTGCCCTTTGAAATAACGAAATAACATGCTAGTGTGCAACTGTGGGTGTAGGCTACCATAAAACCCCTATGCATTTACCGGGAAAACAGCTTTTAAACAGCGTAAAGTGTAGTAGGGCTAACCACTATCTATGAATGAAAGGGTTATCAAATCAGTCTCCTTTTAATCTGAGGTTTACACCATTGATATAGAACATACAGCCGCGAAAAAAATGAAGAGACCTGTCTGGATTTTTCTTCAATCTTCGTCTCTACATTACTTATTGAAAATGCTCTAAATGACAATATTTGTATTGTGAATTTGGTAGAAATGTTGTCAGTAGTTTATAAAATAAAACCAAAATGTTCATTCTACTCAAACATATGCCTATAAATAGTAAAAACAAGAGACACTGAACATTTGGAGTGGTCTCTTATTTTTTTCTTCCACGGCTGTATATCTGTGTGTAGGCTTACGACATTTATTTTGCAGGTAGGCGGAAGCTCTGCCTGAAACCGGAATCGATGTATTTTATTGTGAAATGTCCTTTTTTCCCTCTCGTGTGCCAAGCTGTGGATCGCGGACTGTGTGTGTGTGTGTGTGACAGGAGGAGCATGAGACGGTTTGTGGAAAGAATAAGACATGTACGGCTGTTTTAGAGTTAGTTTTAGCACAACAACCATTTAAACTACTGTTGTTCTCCCCAATGAGGCTCGCGATCTAAGCCCCCTAAGCTTTACAAGGACCGAGAGAAGACACTACTTCTACCCAGCGATAGACGCACCTTAAGCGGGGGGGACGACGGCGAAGCACCGCTCTCAAGAAAACCAATTTTACCATCGAAAAAGGGGAAGAAACCAGCGATTTTTTAACGTTTACAGACTTTTAAGGAAGTGTTTATTTCGGCACAATGTTGAAAATATGTCTACAAAGAGTTATACGGCCGCCAATGATGCAGAAGAAGTTACCACAACCAGCGCTGGGAGTGGGGCGGGTGATCGCTTCAAAGCTGCCGGGATTAGGGCGACATACGCCGGCGTGCTGTATGGGGACACACGGTAGGAAAGAGCCAAGGGAGCCACTCAACTCGCCCACAATAGCCAAGGAGTTTATCTACCGGCTTCACCCCAGCGAGAGGACCTGTTTACTGAAGGAACTGCAAAGCTTCGAGTCCATAGCGATCGCTCAAGGTGAGGGAACAATAATTTGAAATATTAGCAATACGGGTCAAAGGTGACTGGCTGGTAGTTGTGTGTGTGTGTGTGTGTGTGTGTGTGTGTGTGTGTGTGTGTGTGTGTGTGTGTGTGTGTGTGTGTGTGTGTGTGTGTGTGTGTGTGTGTGTGTGTGTGTGTGTGTGTGTGTGTGTGTGTGTGGTGTGTGTGTGTGTGTGTGTGTGTGTGTGTGTGTGTGTGTGTGTGTGTGTGTGTGTGTGTGTGTGTGTGTGTGTGTGTGTGTGTGTGTGTGTGTGATGTGAATGTAACAGTAGAACTACATATGTCTTCATACAGTATCTATTAGATTTTTTTTGACAGTGTGTAAGTATTTATATAATGTTGAATATGTTGTTTTCTTTTATCTTTTGCCTTGAGTGTGGACCCCAGGAAGACTAGGGAATAACTATTGAGGATAATTATTTCTTATAAGCAGGTCAAATCCACACACAGCTGAGATGATATTGAATGACAGGTGTCGTGATAATAGCAGATGATACAGTGTTAAAAGCAAAAGGTTTCTTTCAAATAGCAAGGGTCCTCTCCGGAGGGGTCACTGATGGCTATATACACGAGGGTCTCTTGCTAAGAGTGACGCCGTTTCCTTAAAATCATCACATATTTAAGGAACATTTGCTCCACAGGGGGGAGGGGGATGTGTGTGTGTGTGTGTGTGTGTGTGTGTGGGGGGGGGGGGGGTAGTCTAAATTACATTACGGTGGGGTTGGAGGAGAGACAGGCTGAGAGGCTGACAGTTCAATATACATTGATATTGTAAACATGGGGGGGAGAAGGGGGGGGGGGGGGGGGGCAGGCCGACCAGAGAAACCGCACAGGGCTGTCTGCATGGACAGTATGTTTATTCAGATGTCAGGCTGGCTAGTTTCCCCCTACACAGGTGACAGAAATGCAATTGACAAGTGACAGAAGTAAACAGAGTGCACATAGGCGGACTTACTGTTTTTTTTTCAAATTATATATATATTTTTTACACAAACCAACACATACAATAATAATAATAATAATAATAAAATAAATATTGATCATTTATCCATATTGTTCTCAGTCATGATAGTCATGTGGCTCCCAGATCTCACCAAAGTTCCTCTTCTTGCCCCTTAACAATATAAGTCAGTCTTTCCAGTCCAATACAGCTTGACAGGGGCGACTGTAGCTCAGTTGGTAGAGCGGGTCGGCTGATGATCAAAGGGTTGGAGGTTCGATCCCCGCCCTGCCACCTGTGTCATAGTTGTTGTGTCCTTGGGCAAGACACTTCACCCACCTTGCCTCGGGTGAATGTTGATAGTTAGCCTGCTATCGGTGTATGAATGTGTGTGTGTGAATGGTAACGTGGGAAAGGAAAACAGGTCTCCCTTGCAAAAGAGTCTTCGGTCTCAATGGGATTTACCTGGAGAAATAAAGGTAAAGAAGAACAGCTCTTTAATCCACATTTTTCCAGCAAAGTGCGATGGCTCTCTTTGCTTGGAGAAGTCTATGTGGACAAACCCTGCGTTCCAAATCACACACTTCCCTATTTAGTATGCCAGAAAAAGATTTAGGATGTCCCAATTCATGCACGTCAATTTCAGTATGCTGAAAATACATTAATGCCCCCAGTAACTCCAATTGAATTTTACAGTATTCGTCTTTATTCTTGACATTTCTCGACATAAAGAAAAAAAAAATTCTTCCTTCTCTGATTTTTTTTCTCTCTCTCCTGTCTGTGGCTCTAAAACTCTTCTGTACTTTAGTATGTAGTGTAGTAAAAAGACTAAAACTCTTCTGTACTTTAGTATGTAGTGTAGTAAAAAGACTAAAACTCTTCTGTACTTTAGTATGTAGTGTAGTAAAAAGAAAGAGTATGTGATTTGGAAGGCAGACTTACCCACTATAAGGCAAAGGTCGGTGATTTGCCCCGGGGGCCCAAGCCACAAATGATCCATAAAAAGCTTCATAAAGGCAGAATTTAGCTGGTTGACTTTGTCCTGCGTTCTCTCCCGTTGTGTGTGTGTTGTGTGTGTGTGTGTGTGTGTGTGTGTGTGTGTGTGTGTGTGTGTGTGTGTGTGTGTGTGTGTGTGTGTGTGTGTGTGTGTGAAAGAGGGTGTGAGTGTGTGTGTGTGTGTGAGAGAGAGGGGTGTGTGTGTGTGAGTGTGAGAGTGTGTCTGTCTGTCTGTCTGTCTGTCTGTGAGTGTGTGTGTGTCTGTGTGTGTGACGGCTGTGTGTGTCAATGGGTGGAGTCCATATAGTTTGAATGAAAAACTGCATGTGATATTGGCCACACCTAAACTATGTGCTTTCCAGAATCATAATAATTAAATAAAAAATAGTGTTAAACTAATAAGTTAACATCTATCTATCTATCTATCTATCTATCTATCTATCTATCTATCTATCTATCTATCTATCTATCTATCTATCTATCTATCTATCTATCTATCTATCTATCTATCTATCTATCTATCTATCTATCTATCTATCTATCTATCTATCTATCTATCTATCTATCTATTTGAAAAGTTGCACCGTCACTACAACATCTGTCATTAAACATGCATTATTCAGCACTTATATAAGAGTTAGTTTGTGGCCGTAAAGTTTTAGCGATTCTTCCTTTTCTAATTTAAACTGATCAATAACTCTGGCACAGAAAGTTCTTCGTTTCAAAACCTTGCATTTTATTTTTGTGTGAGTGCAGTTTGAGACTCATTTCCTTTTTTTGTGTTGCTGTGTGTATGTGAGTGTGTGTGTGTGTGTGGCTTGGCAAGTGGGCGTGGGCAGTCAGGCAATTGTGTGAGGGTGTGTGTGTGTCTGTAGCTTGAGTGTAGTGTGTGTGTGTGTGTGTGTTTGTGTCCGTTTTGTTGGCATGGAGACAGCCTAGTGTGTCAAGCATGTGTAGTGTGTGTGTTTGTAGCGTGCATGTGTATGTGTGTGTTCAGTTAGTGGGCTTAGACGGGCAAGCGAGTGTGTGAAGCGTGTGTGTGTGTGTGAAGTGCGTGTGTGTGTGTGTGTGTGTGGTGTGTGTATTTTTAGCTTGTGTGTGTGTGTGTGTGTGTGTGTGTGTGTGCGTGTATTTTTAGCTTGTGTGTGTGTGTGTGTGTGTGTGTGTGTGTGTGTGTGTGTGTGTGTGCTTCCTCTTTTCTGAGTCACCAGAAGGTATTTCCTTTTTGCTTGAAGGGAAA